>CM041778.1:297246131-297373908 GCA_023374045.1 Limonium bicolor
CTTTCTTTTTCTTTCAAGGCATGATAGCCTGCGGCTCGTTGGCCGGTGCTTTCTTTTTCTTTCAAGGCATGATAGCCTGCGGCTCGTTGGCCGGTGCTTTCTTTTTCTTTCAAGGCATGATAGCCTGCGGCTCGTTGGCCGGTGCTTTCTTTTTCTTTCAAGGCATGATAGCCTGCGGCTCGTTGGCCGGTGCTTACTTTTTCTTTCAAGGCATGATAGCCTGCGGCTCGTTGGCCGGTGCTTACTTTCAAGGCATGATAGCCTGCGGCTCGTTGGCCGGTGCTTACTTTCAAGGCATGATAGCCTGCGGCTCGTTGGCCGGTGCTTACTTTCAAGGCATGATAGCCTGCGGCTCGTTGGCCGGTGCTTACTTTCAAGGCATGATAGCCTGCGGCTCGTTGGCCGGTGCTTACTTTCAAGGCATGATAGCCTGCGGCTCGTTGGCCGGTGCTTACTTTCAAGGCATGATAGCCTGCGGCTCGTTGGCCGGTGCTTACTTTTTCTTTCATATTCCAAAAAATAATACTTTTTATTGATGAGTTATAAATTTTACACATAGAATTTTTTCAAACATTCTCCATGCCAAGAATGCGGCAACTCATATCCCTCAGCATTTTTTAAGCGATATGAAGCCCGTCCTGTCTTTTGGTGTATGATGTATGGTCCTTCCCATTGGGGCTCCAGCTTCTTGGGTTGCTTAACTTCCCGGAGGACTAATTCCCCTGGGGCAAAACTTCGTTCTTTCACCCTCCTGTTGAAATACCTTTCTACCTTAGATTTATCTTTTGCCATCCTTACTGCGGCGGCTGTCCTGGTTTCCTCAAGGAGATCAAGGTGATCCTGTACTCCCTGATTGTTGGTCTCTTCGTCATATGATTCCCATCTTATAGACGGCACCACAATCTCTGCCGGAATGACGGCTTCTAAACCATACGTCAATCTGTAAGGCGTCTCTCCTGTCGGTCCTCTTTCTGTTGTTCGGTACGACCATAGGACCTGGGGTAGCAATTCTGCCCACTTTCCTTTTTTCTCATCGAGTTTCCTTTTTATCGCCTTTACTATTTGGCCATTTGCATTCTCAACCTGCCCATTCGCCTGAGGATGGGCTACTGATGCAAATCTCAAGTCGATCTTCCATTCTTCACAAAATTCTCGGAAGCCTTCGCAATTGAACTGTGTTCCATTATCAGTTATATGGCTTTTGGTATGCCAAACCTGCATACCACATATTTCCAAATGAATTCTTGTGACTTCTTAGCTGTGATGGAGATAGTAGGCATTGCTTCAATCCACTTTGTGAAGTAGTCGATAGCAACGTACATGAATTTGAACCTTCCTGGTGAAGCCTCCGGGAATGGACCCACGATGTCCAATCCCCACATAGCGAAGGGAATTGGGCATAGAACAGACTTTTGCTCAGCCGGAGGAGTGTGTATCTTATTTCCATGTTCTTGACACTTGCGACATCTTCGTATATATTCTTTGCAGTGCTCCATCATTTTCGGCCAGAAATATCCGAGTCTTAAGATTTTGTGAGTTGTGGTCCTTTCTCCCTGGTGATTTCCGCAGAGCCCATCATGTATCTCTCTTACCAACTCTGCCCCTTCAGCTATGGTGACACACTTCAGAGCAGGTCTTGCAAAAGATCGTCTATACAGCTGGTTATCCTCAATAAGAATGATGCGGCCCGCCTCTTTACTATTCTGGCCTCCTTTTCTTCCTCCGGCAGTTTTCCATGCCGTATGTAATCTATAATCGGGGTCATCCAAGATTCTTCTTGATCATTTGTCTCCTACCCCACCCGCCAATACCTGAGCTCTTTCTATACTTGGGGAGGTTCTGACTTCCAGCCATATCTCATTGGGTACTCTTTCGGCCATACTTGCCAATTTGGCCAAGGCATCAGCTTCGACATTTTCTTCTCGTGGAAGATGTTTTAGCTCGCATTTTTGGAAATTTGCCTTTAGTTCCTGGACCTTGAGCAAGTACCTCCATAGTTTCTCTTCTTTAACCTCGTAGATGTTGTCACTTTGTCTCGTCACTAACATAGAGTCTGAATACACCTCTAACTCTGTTAAAAAGGTTATACTTTCATAAGTGTTATCCCAGATAGATTTTTATAAGTATGGAAATAAACAGGGAAGATATCTATTCTATGAAACCTGTCGCCCCCAGGGTTGGCCACTTCCAAACCCTGGATAAGAGCTTCGTATTCGGCTTCATTATTAGTGACGTCAAAGTCCAGCCGGAAGGCATAATTCAAGCTTTGCCCATCCGGCGCCTGCACCACTATTCCAGCTCCTGCCCCACTTTTGCATCGAGCCCCATCAACCAAGATGACATATGGATTCTGAGTTTGTTTCCTCTCTTTTGCGAAGCTTGTTTCTGTTATGAAGTCTGCTAAGGCCTGAGCTTTAATCGCCGTTCTGGGCATGAAGTGAATTTCATATTGTGTCAGCTCTACTGTCCAGCTTACCATCCGGCCGGAGGCATTCGGATTGTTCGCAATTTGCTTGAGCGGCCAATTGGTCCTGACAAAGATTCGGTGCGACTGGAAGTAGGGTCGTAGTTTTCTTGATGCCACTACCAGTGCAAACAAGACTTTCTCTATATTAGTGTACCGTCCTTCTGTCGGACTCAAGATTTTGCCTGTATAGTAAACTGGTATTTCCCTTTTCTCTTCCATGATTAAGACAGCTGCAACCGCCCAATCTGTTGCGGACAAGTAAAGGTACAGATCCTGTCCCGGAGCAGGTACACCTAATTTAGGCAAATCCCGGAGCATCTCCTTGATTTTCTCAAATGCTTCTATACACTCTTGTCCCCACTGGAATTTACTGTTCTTCTTAGAATATTGAAGAACGGGATTGATTTTTCCTGAAGCTTAGAACAGAACCTACTTAATGCTGTGAGTCTTCCGTTCAAAGCTTGGACATCTTTGATATTTCTTGGTGGGGAAAGGTCGAGAATTGCCTGACTCTTTTCCGGATCAACCTCAATACCTCGTTGCCCAACAATGAAGCCAAGAAACCTCCCTTTGGTTACTCCAAACACACACTTCTCTGGATTGAGCTTAATTTGGTATTTATCCAGAGTGTCAAATGTTTCTTCCAAATCCTTCATGTGTTGTTCCTTTGACGGGCTTTTCACAACTATGTCATCAACATAAGCTTCCACATTTCGGGCAATTTGTTGACAAAATACTTTGTCAATCATTCGCTGAAAAGTGGCCCCCGCATTCTTTAGGCCGAAAGGCATTACCCTGTAACAGAATGTTCCAGCTGAAGTAATGAAGGAAGTTTTTTCCGAATCGTCCTCTTTCATTTTTATTTGATTATAGCCGGAGAAGCATCCAGAAAACTTAACACAGAACTCTGGGCAGTCGAGACTACCAATCTATCTATTGATGGCAGGGGATAAAAATCCTTAGGACATGCCTTATTTAAATCTGTGAAATCCACACACATTCTCCATTTTCCATTTGCTTTTTTTACCATAACAACATTAGCCAACCAGCGTGGATATGCAACCTCCCTGATGAATCCGGCTTTGAGGAGTTTTTGGACCTCGGTTCGTGCGGCCAAATCTCTTTCCTCCCCTATTACCCTTTTCCTTTGCCTGACCGCCGGATGTTTAGGGTCCACCCTGAGCTCATGCCGGATAACGCTTGGGTCTATACCAGGCATCTCGTCCGTGCTCCAAGCGAATGTTGCCCTTCTTTTTTCCAGGAACCTCATTAAGTGAGTCTGCTCTCCACTGTCAAACGCAGTTCCTATTTTAAAAAATTTAGAAGGGTCAGATTTTAAATGTACCTCTCTGGGGGGATCTTGGGCTTTCGACATTCTTCTCTCTCCTTGATCCGGCCCTGAGGAGGAAGGTAACCTTCCCTTGAACTCCTTGTCTGATCCCACAGTTTTGACCACCTCCTCACTAGGAAGGCTGTCCATGATACGGACTTCACACATTCGGGCCATCTTTTGGCTTCCTCTTATCGTGACTACCTTCCCACTTGAGGTTAAGTACTTCATTTTTAAGTGATGAGTGCTGTGGATGGCTTTGAAAGCATTGATCCCTGGCCTCCCGAGGTACATGTTATATCCAGAAAGACCTGGCACAATAAAAGCTGTGAGCCTCTCTGTTCTCCTCTCATCTCCTTGGCCCAGGGTCATTGTGAAGTCTATACTGCCGGAAGATGTGGTAGAGACACCTCCCACAAATCCTCCTAGGACCGCCGAATAAGGCTTGATCTGGTCCTCAGGCACCTCCAGCTTCTTAACTGCTTCATCTGATATGACATTTGCTCCGGCCCCACTATCGATTAGAATTCCCTCCATCATCCGATCGTTTACTTGTGCACGAATGACAAGTGGATCGTTGTGTGGGTATAGGACTCCATCTTCATCTTCGTCGGAGAAGAAAATTAGAGGAAAGCCTTCTTTTTTGGCAACCTTCCTCTCTGGGAGTTCCTGATGCACTTGGTGAATGTGCCTTTTCCTTTCGTTAGGAGTTAGTGGTCCTACCTCCGAAAACAGCCCTGTGAGTTTTCTTAAAGAAAGTTTTGTTAGCCTCCTTTCTCTTTTCCTTTTTAGAAAAGAGGGGATTTTGCTGTAAACAGAATGCGGAGAAATTGTACGCTGTAAACAAAATGCGCAAAAATGAAGATTCTACTCTTTTTATTTCGTAGCAGGATTTTTGACAACTCATTCTTATATGCTTGATTTTTAAGAAAACAACCTATGACTATCCCTGCTTCCTGAGAAGTTCTTTTGTCTGAACTGAAAAGGGGAAGAACCTTTACTTTCCTTACAGACCTGTTATCATACCCACCGACTTGCCAGGGTTAAGCCTGGGATGAGCCTCTTCCTCCTCCGCCCTTGCGATACATTCTGGCGTTGCTCTGTTGACCGCCATACTGCCTTTGCATTCCGGCCTGTTGCTTTCCCTTCTTCTTATTCTCCTCAATGACTCGGAGCTCTTTGGCCAGGGTAGCACAGTTTACAGTCCGATGACTGCGATTTCCATGGAATTCGCAGAATGCAACCGGAATTTCTCCCTGCGGCGGCTTCCTTGGCGGAGGAAGGTAACCCTCTCTTACTGCAGCGGCATATTTCCCTGGGTCAATGTAGACAACAGTCTTTGCCCCCTGGTGCTGCGACCCCTGAGAGGAAGATCCGCGGTTGACCTGCCATAATATGGCTTGTACCTTGACCCTCCTCTTCCGGCATTTCCCCCGAGTCCTTCCTTCATCTCTGGTACCCCTGCGGCTTTGAAGCTATCGGCCAGCTCTGTAGCCTTGTTCTCGGCTATCTCAGATTTCAAAAAATCATGGATCATTTCAGCTAATTCTCCATGAGTCTTCGGCGCCTTTGTCGCAATTTTTCCAGCTAGCCGAGGCTGAGCCACGCCATTCCCAAAGGCCTTAATCAAGATTTTTTCGTCTACATCATCAATTTCTGCAACCTTTTTCTGGAAGCGCTCTGCGTACTCCTTCACAGTTTCCCCTTTTCGCTGCTTAACGTCCATCAATTCTATTGTCTCCTTTTTAACTTTCTTACTAGCAGCGAAGTATTGCTGAAAATCTTCGGTCAACTGCTTGAAGCTCGTGATAGACTGCGGCGGTCTCGTGGAGATCCATCCCAATGCTCTCTTTGAAAGCGTTCCGGGGAACAGATTACAGAGGGTGAGGGAGCTAATCCCCTGAGTGTTCATGGCAAACATGAACTTTTTGATATGCTGGGCGGGATCTCCAGTCCCGTCATATTTCTCAATTGCCGGGGCGACAAAGTGCGGCGGGAGTTTCGCCTTCCTTATCCGCTCTGAGAAGGGGTACAATCTCATATCTATTTGATCATCTTCCTCCGTCTCTTCTTCGTCGACAATTGAATTGCGCTTTCTATCCTTACTTTCCTCCCCATTGCTACCTTTGGAGTCTCTGTTTTTCAATTGCTCAATTGCCTCCGTCATCTCGTCCCATTTCCTTTGGTACTCCTCGTCCCTTTGCATCAATTCCTGCTGCAAAGTCTCATTTCCCTCTACGATTTTTTCGTCAATGGATCTGACCAATCCTTTCAGCATGTCTTCTAGATCTTTCTTGGAGATGGCCTCTGGCATCTCCGAACTCATCCTTTCCTCGGAGTGGTTGTTATCTTCAGCAGCGTTCCTTGATGCTTTCCTTGATCTTGGAACCATCTTTCGTGTTTCAATCCTGCAAAAAACATCATTAGTTACTTTAGGATTTCCACTATGAATCGCCATAGATTACTTCCCTGCTTCTAGGTGGTCTCGTGGTTGCTTCTTGCTGTTCGTTTCCCACAGACGGCGCCAAATGAAACAGTGCACTAATCCTAATGCGACCAAGCTCGATCCCAATGCAACAGTACATCTATCCTAGTACGACTCGATCTAATCTTCTATCCTACCTTACCTGGTTTCAGACACAGAGTTTCGCGAAAGTAGAGAGGGAGAGAGAGAGCTTCTATTTGAATTGAATGCGAGTTTGATTGCCAAATATCACGTGTCTTATTTCATGGGGGTACACCCTTATTTATAGTTTTTTGGGCCTGGTCCCTTTGGTGCCAGCCTGTATTTTACATGTTTAAGTACAGTTCTACCCCCTCTTTAGTACCTCTGACCGTCCACAAGCGGCCGGTCGAGTAACGTTTTGCTTTGCCTAAGTCCCATTTTCATCCGGCTAAGGCGGCCGGATGCTCTACAAGCCCCTAACCCCATCCGGCCAAAGCGGCCGGATGCTTTACGTGCCTTTAATCTCGTCCGGCCAAAACGGCCGGATGCTTTACGTGCCTGCTTTGGTCCGGCGCCATTTCTTCCCTTCTCAAGGAGCAACATGCTGATCATCTGCGGCAAGTTCTACAAGTTTTAAGGGAGAAGAAGCTGTATGCCAAATTATCTAAGAGTGATTTTTGGCTCAAGGAAGTATCGTTTTTAGGTCATGTGGTAACCGGTGATGGAATTTCGGTTGACCCGGCTAAAATTCAGGCTGTTAAGGATTGGCCCAGGCCAACGAATGTACGAGAAGTTAGAAGTTTTCTTGGGCTAGCTGGATACTATAGGAAGTTTGTTCAAGACTTCGCTAAAATTGCGAGACCGCTCACAAATCTGATGAAAAAGGAAGTGCGTTATAAGTGGGATGAGGATTGTGAAAAAGCTTTCCAGATTTTGAAGAGAAGTTAACCACAGCACCAGTTCTTACGTTGCCCTGTGGTACGACGGTTTTGAAGTATATAGTGACGCGTCTAAATATGGTTTAGGGTGTGTGTTGATGCAGAATGGCAAGGTCATTGCCTATGCCTCACGACAATTGAAGAACTATGAGACCAGGTATCCTACTCATGATTTGGAACTTGCAGCTGTAGTTTTTGCCTTGAAAATTTGGAGGCACTACTTGTATGGAACTTCTTGTAAGATTTATACGGATCACAAGAGCTTGAAATATATTTTCACTCAAAAAGAGCTTAATATGAGGCAAAGGAGATGGTTGGAACTTATTAAGGATTATGACCTGGAGATTTTATACCATGAAGGCAAAGCCAACGTGGTGGCAGACGCCTTAAGTCGGAAGAGGAGTCACGAGGGAGAAGCTAATTGGATACTACATGATGAATTGATACAAGATTTCAAAAGGTTGAACCTTGAGGTGGTAACAACGGGGAGGTGGACAGAGAAATTTTGTCTAGTATGAACGTATTCCTTGACATTTATAAGGAAATTTTGCATCATCAACAAGAGGATGAGAAGTTACGGAAAATAAAGGAGAAGGTGGAAAAGGGAGAAGCCCCAGATTTTAAGATTCATGATGATGGTAGTCTGAGATTTCGTGGAAGATGGTGTATACCAGATTCATGTGGCGATATTAAAAGGAAGTTGATGCAGGAAGCCCATAATTCTGCGTATTCCATACATCCGGGAGGAAATAAGTTGTATAAAGATTTGAAGAAAAGTTTTGGTGGCCAGGCATGAAAAAGGAGGTAGCTGAACATGTGTCGAAGTGTCTAACATGTCAAAAAGTTAAATTTGAGCATAAGAAAGCAGGAGGAATGTTGCAATCATTGGATATACCCATGTGGAAATGGGATTCGATATCTATGGATTTCATAGTGGGATTACCACCGACCAGAGGTGGGATGGATCAGATTTGGGTGATTGTGGATCGGTTGACCAAGACTACTAGACTAATTCCAATGAAAAGTACTTGGTCTATGGAACAGCTGGTGGAAGCATATATTAGAAATGTGGTTAAGTATCACGGAGTCCCTATGGAAATTATTTCGGATAGAGATTCTAGGTTTGTCTCAAGATTTTGGCAGCAATTTCAAAAAGCCATGGGAACAAAATTGAGCCTTAGTACAGCTTACCACCCACAGACTGATGGGCAGACGGAGAGAACTATTCAAACCTTGGAGGATATGTTGCGGGCCTGTGCGATGGATTATCAAGGGTCATGGAGTGACAAGTTGCACTTGATTGAATTTTCTTATAACAACAGTTACCACTCAAGTATCCATATGGCCCCGTATGAAGCCTTATATGGTAGAAAGTGTCGTACTCCGTTGTGTTGGAATGATGCGCAGGAGGTGGTTTGGGTTGGGCCTGAGTTAACAGAAGATGGCTCAACAGGTTAAGAACATTCGGCAGAGATTGAAAGCCGCACAAGATAGGCAAAAGTCTTATGCTGATTTGCATAGAAGGCCAGTTGAATTCAATGTGGGGGACAAGGTATTTCTGAAGGTTTCACCCACTAAGAGCGTGGTACGATTTGGCAAGAAAGGAAAACTTGCTCCTAAGTACATCGGTCCGTATGAAATATTGGAAAAGGTTGGAAATTTGGCTTACCGATTAGCTTTGCCGATGAACTTGGATAGGGTCCACAACGTGTTTCACGTATCACAATTGAAACGGTACCTTCCAGACGAATCACATGTGTTGCAACCGAACGAGGTAGAAGTTGCACCTAATTTGACTTATGAGGAACACCCAATTAAAATTTTGGATCGTAAGACAAGGGAGACCCGAGGGAAGTCTGTGGATTTGGTTAAAGTTTTATGGACTCATCATGGGGTTCAAGAAGCTACATGGGAACTAGAGAGCAAGATGAGAACTCAACACCCAGAACTCTTTGATTAAGGTCAGCAATTAAAGTTTCAGGAGAAACTTTCTTTTTAGGGGGGGAGAGTCGTATGGTAAGTGGTGAATGACTACTAGTGTTTGTGAATGCTTGTGATTGTGAATGTTTGTTGGTGCCAGAAATGGTTGGTAATACTTGGATGTTATTTTAGGAGTTGTCCTCTTAATGATTTCATATATGTGGTATCGTTGAATTTGTGAATGGTTTATATTGTGTGATTGGTGTGTCTGAGGTTTTGTGTGATGTTGCTGAATCATTTGTGGTTGATGAGGAAACTGAGATTATTGTGTGGAGTATTGTTTAATTTCTTGGAGTATGTGATGTATTGTGGTGTGATGAATTTAGCTTCGACGAAGCTTTGTTTAACGGGGGGAGGATGTAATACCCCAAATTTCTTAAACTGTGATTAAGGTCTTATTTAATTGTAAACCTTAGGAAACCCTAATTTCTAAAGATGGAGAAGGTTATAATTAGTTGGAGGTGCTTGGTGAACATTAGAACTTTAGTTCCCGGAGTATCACCCGGTAAACCTTAGTTTCGCAGGATTTCTGAAATTCCTGAAAATTACTGAATTCCTCAGGAACTGAGAGTGGGTATCAACCTTAGGAAGTGTGTTAGATACTTTTGAGAGTGTTTTGAGGAAAGAAACAATCATATCTTTCTTCTCTTAATATAAGACAATCTAGTTACATTTTTCAGTATTTAGTGATTCTGGGCAAACGGGGCTTAAGGAGAGCTCAAAAGTGACCCGAGGAAATTCCTTAAACTTGATAACCCACACTAGTATTAACATACCTACACATATAGTCTTAATTCCCATAAAAAGCTCAAGCCAAACATGGCCTAAGATGGGGCCGAAAATATCAAGGAAGGAGGAGAAAAATATCTCGGTTACTATTCACACCTCCTTACTATTCACACCTCCTTACTATTTGCCAATGATTACAAAATCAACTTGCCCCCTCCTTATCCATTCAATGGCGGTTTGGCATGAGTGGTTAGGATTGGTTTTTGTCACCTAACACAAATCTATGGCTATGGACAATTCTAGAAGTCATAATTACAAATAGTAAGATAAGGATGAAAAATCAAGTATAAAAGGGGGGGTGGAGGTCGGCCATGGTAGGTGAGCAAGGTGGCCATTCCTCTTCATCTACCTTGCTTCTCCTAAGCTAGAAAACACCATTGGAGCATAGGCAACAACACTCCTCCATTGGAAACACAAATCTAAGGTAGTAATTAAGCTAAAATCAAGGAAAAAGGCAAGTTTAAGGAGTGCAAGCCAAACTCCAAGGTGGGCGACTTGGTTGTTGGAGATTTTGAGCTCAAGCAACTTATAATCAAGGTAGAAAAGCTCCAAAATGGCTAGGAGAGGACAGGTAACATCTATGCACATCACTTTCACCCTTTAAGCTTATTTTCCTTCTTAAGTCATTCTGTTTTGTTATCTACGAATCCTATCTCTTATTTTCTTAAAATTTCTACAGTAAACTAGGGATGAATTAGAGAACATCCTAGAAAATCAAGTCGAAATAAGGTTGGGAAGTAGGAAAACACTAAAGAACTTTGAAAATGAAGAAAAATGAGCTTTAAGCTTTAGGAATTGTTTGGATGGGTTTCCGACATGGGTTTGAGCTAAAATTTTGAGGGTAGTCTTGAATAGTGAATATATGGTTATGGTTGAAAAATCAAGTCGAATGGAGAAATTTAAGTCGGTTAGACAAGGTAAAGAAGCTAAAAATGAGAAAATGTGCTTTAAGCCTTTCCGAATGTTTGAATGGGTTTCCGAATTGATCTTGAGCTGAAATTTTGAGGAGATACTTGTGTTGTTTATTGGATCATGGTTAAAATTTTAGGCCGAGACTCGTTTGGGAAGTTGTTAAGTTGGTGAATAGTGATTTTGGCTAAAAATAAGAATTTAAGCTTTCTAAGGTGGTTTCTTGGAAATTATTTGATTCTCTGATTTATTGGAGCTTGAATGGTATTTTTGATGTTATTAAGGTTATTTTACAAGTGGTGAGCTTGATGTGTGAATTACTACTTGTGTAAAGCTTGGTTATGATATCTTACTCATGGTTTGCAAATGTGTTTAAGGATAACCTCTTGTGGTGGTGGTGGAAAGTATTGTGTGATGTTGATATCATGGTTATCCTAAGGCTATGCCTCTTGTGAGAGCCTTTAAGGCCAAGCCGACGTTCCGGCAACAATATAAGCTCCTACTAATGAAATTGGAGCTGCCACTATGATCTACTCCTATTGGAGAAGTTTTCAATAGGGGGGTGTGCACACTTAAGGACATAGGGTGGGTGGTGGTGGTGGACTTCATTTGGAAATATCTTGTATTTGATATTAATTATCTCTTGATAATTCTGGTACAGGTAAATGGTGTGTGATCTATTCTGATTTGTTATATTTGTTAATATTTGCTGGGAACAAAGGTTTTAAAGAGAAAATAAGTTTTTACGGGGTGTGGTAGTGTTACTCAGTTTTTACTGATTTTATTTGGTTGTGTTTTCCTGTGTATATGTATTCTGTGAATTCAGGGTAACTGGGATGGACACCTTCTCTGCACTGAGGACGAGTCCACCGATACTTTCTATATTTTCATGTTTGTCACCTATCGTAGAAGTTTACAGCCTGGGGTCACCGAGATAATTTATGAAGAGTGGAACAAGAAGATACAAGGTTTTAGGCACCCGGAAAATGGCACCAGTCAGTCCATCACTCATGATGTTTCCACAGTGTACGAGTATATGCAAGTGGTCCCTAGTTAGATGCTAGCGATGTAATAGCCTTTTGATACCCCTATACTTTTGGTGTAAAATAGGAGTAGGAGCTAACATAGTAGTTGGCTGGAAGGGGTCTTTTGGTACTAAGGTGTAATGTGACGGGTTGGTTGTGTCACTCTTTTGATAGTAACAGCGATGTAAGATAGCTAGCGTAGGGGTGGTGGTGGTAATAGCCTTACACTTACTAGTGGTTAGTAAGTGTGGCGGTAACCCCCGGTGATAGTATTAGGGGACCTTTGTAAAAAGAAGACTGACGCATGTATAATATAAGCAGTTACTTTGGTTATAACGTGTCTCTCTAGAATCAAAAAAAAAAAAGAGGAAAAAAAAAGAGGCTAAGTAAATGGTGGTGGTAAACCGGGGCGTTACACTTGATGCTGATGGTCATGTTGCACACAATAAGGCCCGTCTAGTTGTCCAAGGATACAATCAGCGGGAAGGTATAGATTACGAAGAAACTTATGCTCTCGTTGCTCGTTTAGAAGCTATTCGTATGTTGATCGCCTTTACTGCACACAAGGTATTCTCCTTGTACCAAATGGATGTCAAATGCACATTTCTAAATGGCTATATTGATAAGGAGGTATATGTGGCTGAGCCACCAGGTTTTGTTGATCAGTCTAAACCTGATGATGTTTACTTACTCAAGAAATCTGTTTACGAGTTAAAGCAAGCTCCAAGAGTCTGGTATGCACGTCTCACTTCATACTTACTGCAGCAAGGTTTTACTCGTGGTCAAGTAGACAACACTCTTTTCCTAAAATCTCATGATTTAGATATTTTGTTAGTTCAAATCTATGTTGATGACATTGTATTTGGATCCTCTTGTCCTAAGTTATTCAAATCCTTTGAAATTGTGATGACAAATAAATTTTCCATGAGTAGTATGGGAGAACTCACTTTCTTCTTAGGATTACAGATCCGCCAGACTAAGACTCACACGTTTGTTTGGCAAGGGAAATATGATATTGAATTAATGACTAAGTTTGGGTTTAAATCTACTAAACCCTTAGCTACTCCGATGTCTAGCATCATCAAACTTGGTTCAGAGATTCATGCTGAACCCATTGATCCTACAGAATATAGGGCCATGATTGGCTCACTGATGTATCTTACCGCAAGTAGACCCGATATTCTCTATAGCGTCTGCTACTGTGCTCGGTGCCAGGCTAACCCTCGAGTTCCTCATCTTCAAGCGGTGAAACGAATATTTTGTTATTTGAAAGGTACTCCTAACCTTGGTTTGGTTTATCATGTAGAGTCATCTTTTACTCTACAAGCTTACACTGACGTTGATTTTGGAGGATCTCTTACTGATCGAAAAAGCACGTCTGGTTTTGCCCAGCTTCTGGGTACTAGTCTGGTGTCTTGGTTATCCAAGAAGCAGTCCACCGTGGCTCTGTCCACTATTGAAGCAGAGTACTTGCTACTGCAGCATGTTGCGCCCAAGTCCTCTGGCTACAATTTCAACTCGCAGACTATGGGATGCCACAATCACCGGTGCCAATCTATTGTGACAATCAGTCTAAAATTACATTGTCTAAGAACCCTGTGCAACACTCACGCACTAAACATATCAAGATTCATCATAATTTCCTTCGAGATCAGGTTGAAAAGGGGATAGTGGAGCTACTACATTGTTCTACAGAGTAGCAGTTGGCGGATATTTTTACAAAACCTCTTCCTCGAGAAATTTTCAACCATCTGAGTCTAGCACTAGGCACGGTTAACGTCGATTAAGGTCCACTTCTTTTATTTTCTATGTTTTCATCTTTTGTGTTTGAATAAATATGGTACTATACATGAGTGAAGAGTATTGGTTCTTTATCTTTTAATAAATATTTCACATCCAAGTCCGGATTTCTTTGGTTATTGTGGAACACGCTGTGCATGATCTAGATCAAGGTTATAGTAGGAATATATTTCATGTGTTAGTCTTACACTCCTTATTTATCAGCCCAATTTTTTCAAATCTTTTATTTTATTTTTATGCTCTTGTTACAATATACACAAAATCCAAAAACACAAAAAAAAGAACAAAAACAAACACATACAAAAATATAGTTTCCTCACGTTCTCTCCAACCGTCGACCACTCTCTTCATCCATTTTTACATGATTTGTCAACTTTTTATTTCTTGTGTTAGTCTAAAACCTATTTCTCGTTGTTTGTCTATCCATTTCAAATTCGACTGCCCTTTCTTGATTGTTCCCTTCCCTCTTGCTAAGCTTCTTATATTCGCCATAGAAATAGTTCCTTATGATCCTGCTTTTGCTTACCGTCAGCTTCTTGCTCTCACCTCCCCTAATTTTCTTGTTTTGCCTCACCCGCTATATATCCTGGTTGCCTCTAGTCTCCTACCTATGCAACCCGAGCATCACATACCCTTGGCTGTCATCCTACCACCACTACCTTTACCGACACCACCATCTTCACCTACTTCACCTTGCAAGAAATGTGCTAATGACTTCCCTCCTTGCGACGTTCCATTTGCGGATTCACCTACTTCTGATCACTCCCCGACTTCTCCACCCCCGTCTCCAAAGAGCCCATCTACTTCTCGTCAAAACCGTAGAAAAAGAGCCCATCCCTCAACTGCTGCTACTCTTCGACATCGCCAGTCTCTTCGGCCGTGTCGCCCACACCCTACTCCACCCCCATCCACCCCGTCGCACCCTAACACTGTCTCAGATGTTGATGTGCCTCTATCAGTATTATGCCAACGCAAGCGATACGCTACCCCAACACAGAGTGCTTCTACTTTGAAATGTCAACATTGTTTTTCTCCGGCGCCCTACTCCTCTGCTACTGTTTCGGCCGCTTCTTCAGTTTCTTTGTCGACAAATTCCACCTGGTCTGGGTATACCTTCCCTTGTTACCTTACTTTTAAAAAGGACATTCGAAATGCACATATTGTAGTGGGAAAACGGTGAATTCTGCCTGGCTCCATAAGAATAAGCTGTCTAACATTGCGAGCTGTCTCTCAGCTCAAGGCTGGTGTTCTGTGTTTGAACTGGGCACGTACATTTACTAGGAACCTGTTAAGAATTTTACAAAAATTTGTATTTTGTGGATGAATACCTTGCTCGGTCTAAGGTTAAGGGGGTTGACATCGAACTGAATCCTGAGTTACTTGGTATGATTTTGGGGGTTCCTATTGAGGGTGTTAATACATTTTCCAGAGATGTTAATACCATTGCTCTCAATCAGAAAGATGAGGATCTTTTTGTTTCTTTGGGGGTGAACCTAAGACCCGGAAAATTTGGTCTACTTCACAACGTATGCTAGATGTCCTCGGACGATTGTTGCACATCATTGTATACCAGGGAGTTGCACCAAGGAATGATCAACGTGGCACGGTTACATTTCTGGATATTTGCTTAATGTCGTGCTTGATCTAGAGTTTGCATCAGTTTGCCCCACTTTATCACGTTTCACATTCATCATGTTATTACTCAATGCACTTTATCTCTACCTTATACAACCTCGCTGACTAAGGTTTTTGAGTATTACTCTGTGGATCTTTTTGCTTGACAAGACCTGGCGCCGGCTGACGAACCGGTCCAAAATCCTTGGATCATAATCATGAGTTATTTAAAACAACCCTTTCCAAGATGGGTCTTGGCCTGGCTGGCCATTTATAGATTGTTAAACAACCTCCCAAGGTTGTTTTGGGTGCTGCAGAGACTCTTGGGACAATCCCACAGCAACTGGATGAGCTCTTATCCCTTGTCAAGAATATTGAAGACCGCTTTGCTCATCTAGAGACACACTTGGGGGTGCGACGTTAATCCTTGACCATGTTCCTGACCTTCTTTTGATGTTGTTCATGAGTCTTAGCTTGCTAGAGTCTCTTCTCTTTTTGGTGCCACATATCAGACTTCTTTATTTTTCATATTCTGTTGACTCTTCTGTTTCCTCTGTTGGCCCTATGGTTTAAGTGTGCTATCTTCTGAACTACTTTCCTGCTATTAACATTGTATAAAATGCTACTGCGTGTTCCTCAGTATACCACTTTACATTTCGTGAGTTCTTAGGTATGTACCATTTTTTTATTGTGCAAAAGGGGGAAACATGGTGAATACAGAGATTTTGGCTATCGATCATATTAATCTTTGCACACTAGCTTTGTTTCAGGGGGAATCTACACTTCAGGGGGAACACGATCTATATGATCCCTCAATTCACCATAAGCGGGTTTGCACACATCAAAAAAGGGGGAAACTGTAAATGTATGCGCTTCATACATACTTATGGTTTTTTATGTGTGACAAATTAATATACTGAGTCAGTCTTGCACTCAGTACGTGTCTCTTTCGGTAATATCCCTTGTACAACACAAAATCTGGGTTGCGCTTGTGGTGTTATATGTGCTGTTAGTTTATTTAGATATGGTCCTGATATATCTCTACTTAGGTGGTATTTATGGTTACGTATATATCTTTTGTAGGTAATTTGTTTGAAGTTTAGGAAATTCCGAATATTATGTGTATATAAGCATTGTATAGGTTTAGCATACAGGTGTGCTTTTTGGGGTATTGAAACCAATTTACTTCTTACAGCAAGTCACCCCTGAGAGTTGAGAGAAATTCTTTATTCATTGTTTATAGTTTAGTTACTATCAGTCTAAGAGTGATAGGTTGGAGTGTGATTGTTCAAGGTGTTGAACAGATCAGGTGAGGAGTTTTTCATGCTATTAATAAAGATTAGTGGCTGAGTGTTCTGGACTAAGTCTCAGATCTGGACTAAGTGTTCTGGGTAACTACGTTACGAACTTACACACTTTTTTTCGATGACGTCTCCTTCACCTCTTGGCTCTTTGGGTTCTTCTTTCAACTTCTTGCTATTTCAGGCGCTAGTTGTAGGTCCCCTTTACTACATTTACTAGGTATTTTGCAATCAATTGCCGGGGTATAGGGCCTTCTTCTCTGGTAAGATGGGTTCGTGATGTTTTTCGATCTCAATCGCCAAACATCTTCTTTCTGAGACAAAACGTTTAAGGTTCAAGAAGGATAGAAGCAATGGTATTGCCATGTATCGGCACGACACTATTGAACTTTAGTTCCGGATTTACACTAGCCACCATATTGATTAATGGATGGAGCGTGGTCTCAGATTGTGTTGGAAGTGTAAGTGCTTCTATGTGTGGTCGAACCCAAATGATAGATGGAAAACCAAGAGCCTTTTGTGTGACCACAGGGTTCCATACCCACAACCATGGCTTGTCTTTGAAGATTTTAACAAAACTCTTTATGGGTACGAACAAAGAGGCTAGGTTGTCTGCAATTGAGGGAGAATGATGGCATCTAGGACTTGCCTTAGCCATTGTGACCTTAGGGATCTTGGTTTTGTTGGTGATATATTACCTTCACAAACAAAACAAGGGGCTGTGAGCCCGAGTTTTTTAACCTTGTCCAATGTTGTTATGTGATTAGGATCTATCAGGTTATAGGTTCACTTATAACTTAAGCTAAACAACTATATTATAAAACAATTATTATTTTAACCTAAGGTTAGCTCACTGCTACCTATACGAGTCATGACCTAAGTTTTAACCTAGTTAAACTTGGAAATGTAGAGTTTGGATTCAGGGGCTAGGTAATATAGCTTTTTCGGGTTCATATTAATTCACTACCCTACTTTTCTTCCACATATGTCATGAAAAGGCTTATTATAAAGTTCATTAACCTAAGAGTGCTAGTTCTATATTTTTATGTTTTTTTACAAGAATTGAAGGTGAAAAATAAAATATCCTAAATTAGGGTTTCAAGAGCCATCTCAAAATTCGCCATCGTCCGCGACCACGGACCTAATGTTCATGACCACAGACCCTAATATATAAAAAAAAAATTTAAATTGGCAGAAGATTAAAAATGTTGAGTGTCTGTTACACCAAACAAGACCTAATATTTTTAATTTCTGATTCTGCCACCGTCCGTGGGTGGTATGGGGGCCCGAACTCAGCATTCGTGTAGTCTCGAACCGCTCTCAATGCCCTTTTTCATGAAGATTTTAATTGTATTTGTAGCTCAAATTTTATGAGTACGTGCCTGATTTGATTCTAAGTTTGTTAGTGGTGAGAAGTTTTCAATTTGAAGTCTTTTTTATGTTGAAACTTAGCAAACAAGTTATTAGATAGAAAGTTGTTTAAACTCGAATTAACTCGTAAAAAGGTTGTAATTGTTCTGTGAATTCACACAGTTGACATCTTTAGATCGTAGGTTTTAGAAAAATTGAGTTTCCAACCTGATTTCGAAGCTATAAGTATCTGATCCTTCGTGTCGGGGTTCTGTGATTGCTTTCTCAGTTGACCTTCGGTTGGAAAATGTTTTGAGCTTTTGGGCAAGACTCCCTCATGTTGTTCTTCAAATTTTTGGTATTGATTTTGTGAGATTTTGATGTGTGCAATCTGATTGAAGATGAAAGAATAGTGTTTTGAGGGTTTTGGATTGATTTCGGTATGACGGTATTGAAAAAAATGGGAGGCAGGCTTGAAGAGCATGTTTTGACTTTGGGAATGTTCTTATGTTTTCTTAGGTTGATGGGAAGACCTTATTATATTGGAAAAGGCTAATGCTAATAGATAAAAGAAACTTAAGTAAATAGAATAACTTTATCTATTTTATTGACAGGTTATAACCGAGATTAATTACGAAATTTTAACCCAAGGTAAGGAGGATTTTTAAGAATTTTGAGAATTAGAATCATATCATTTGACGAATGACCAATTTTATAAAAATGTTACAATCTAGCACCTCTTATAATTCATAAATAAATATTGGAAATTTGTTATTTCAAAATTCCAACTGGGTTATGCTCCAAATATCGTCCCCTATCATATGTTGAAAGGTCATAATACTATGACTTAATTTGGGTATTTTCTAGAGGAGGGAGAAAATTACAAAGATGTTTGAATTTCTCTTTAAAAGTTAGGGCTTGGGCTTAGGGATGTCAATGGATCAGATTCAGGTCGGGTGAAGCATCACCCGCATCCATCACCCGAATTTTTCATCCATCATCCGTCCATCTGTCATCCGTAAAAGTTTCATCCGTCATTCGTCCATCCGTCATCCACGGGTAATTCGGATGGATCAAGTGATAATCGGGTGAAATTCAGAGTTTAAGAAACACTGAACTTCCATAAAACAAATATAAAAAATGTTGTGGCTCGGGTGATAACCAGTAGTGGTGTCGATGCTTCAGTGCGCCGTGCAATTGTATAAAATGTAGGTTTGGAATTTTGTAATGAAACATAAAAAAAGTTATGGCTGGTGAATGGTTGTACGAGTACGACAATATACTGATACGGTAAAAAAAGTGATAGCGTACAAGAGAAAAGCAGTGTATACATGTTTTTTCCTAGCATTTTTTATATCTCATGTTCTGTTTGGTTACTTAAGAATAAAACAGGGTGTAAATGTAACTTTAAACGGATGACGGGTCGGGTGAAATTTCATTCGTCACCTGACCCGATCTGTCACCCGGTCATTCACCCGATTCGTCATCCATTTATTTTGGGTTTTCATCCATTTACTTGGATCGGGTTAGCGGGTATCCGTTTAAAATTGTCATCCCTACTTGGACTCCAAATAACATTTGTCAGGTTTATGACTGGGTGTAGCCATGTTAGCCATGTGACAATTTTATTTTCATTTGTACCTTTCTTTCTATTTTTAAGCTATTGTATGTGTAATTATTAGAGCAATTAGCTTATAATATAAACTAGAAGCCATAATTCCAGAATAAAATTATCTAAAATTGGGAGAATACTTTTCATAATGAATGATATTTGAGAATATTTTGATATGATGAGCAAATCATATTAAAATAGAAAGACCCCAAAATATCCATGGAAAATCCCGACTCTATGTATTACCATTTTGCCCTTGCCTTTGCCTTTGTGCACTAACGTCTTTTTCGAGGGTCAAAATTTTTAGTATAATAGATTACCCCGCGTCAATTAGACTTTTTAGTGAAGGTGAAAAGCTTAGTTGATACTTAAGTGGCACCCCAAATTTTTTGCCCGACCTTGGAGCTTCTGCTTCCTGCCTTTAGAATCTGCCAAAATCGCATAGTTGTGTCGATCTATTCTAAGGCGCTAGCTACTTGTGAGAAGATTATGAAAGTTGTTAGGATATTTGGAGGCACCGACCACCTAAACGTGAAGAAAGTCATGTTCTCAAGCACTTCTAGGGGTCTGGTCCTGTCCAATGTGATAATAGATGTACACGGACACCTCTAGGGGCCTGGACCTGTCTGAGTTGTGATTAAAAAATATATTCAATTGGGACAGTAAACTCTATTAAATGAAGTGTGATGCAGTTCGGATTCTATTGGGGAACGGAACTCGTCCAAAATGAAGAAAATGATACTACTCGGATGCATTTGGAGACCGAAATTCGTCCAATGTGAGAAGTAAGGTATGATGTTGTTCGGGTGCTTATTTAGACCAAAATCCATCCAAAGTAATAGTGAGAGATGATTTTGATTCTTATAGGGACCAATATTCGTCTAAAGTGTAAGAAATGATATGATTTGGATGCTTATAGGGGCCGAAACCCGTTCATGCAAAGGATGACTCAGATTCTTCTAGGGACTGAAAGCAGTCCATGCGCAAGATGAGTTAGATGCTTCTCGGTAGTGAAATCCGTCCATATGAAAGGATGACTCAGATGCTTCTAGGGACTGAAACCCGTCCATGCAAAAGATGACTCGGATGCGTTTGGGGACCAAAACCCGTCCATGTGAAAGATGACTCAAATGCTTCTAGGGATTGAAATTTGTCCATGCAAAGGATGACTCAGATGCTTCTGGGGACCAAAACTCTTCCATGCAAAGGATGACACGGATGCTTCTGGAAACCGAAACCTGTCTATAATGCTACTAGTTGGTATACGATAGAGACTTATTATCATTGCCCACCAAGTGGGGTGTAGGGATAACTCCTGGTTTAATGATCGGGACTTATTGCCTTGGCCCACCATTTGTTAATCCCTAAACAAGTTGACACAACAAAGAATGATTAATTACCTTCACCTCGCCAACTTGACCAGACTTAGCAAGGTGTTGGTAACTTGTCATGCGAATGATGTTCCTGCAATGTGTTTGATACAATGTGTTCGATGATGTGTTTGATGCAAGGGTGCAGTGAAATACACCAAACCTAAGTATGCCAAGTAAACATCAAATTATGATGTAGTAAGGCTAGAATATTCCTTAGAAAGATTGGTAGACAATTTAAACCAAGGAAAACACAAGAAAGTGCCTTAAGGGCAATTTGGGCAAAAACGTGCTCTAAGCTTGGAGTGACTTTGATTAGCACCCAAATACCATTATAAGACTTTAGTAATATGCTAATGGACATTTTAAATCAATTATCAAAGAAAACCAAGCTCAAAAACAAGCTTAAACACAAAATGTGCTTTAAGACTCCTTAAAGCACCTTTTTGAGAAATTGTCTTAGAATTGAGTTTTGAGTGGCTAAATGTCCATCATTACTCTTTAATCAACATGTGTACTAATTAGTATCACATTAGGAAGCCTAAATCAATGGGAAACCAAAATTTTCACAAATTTGTGCTCTAATTTGTGAATAGTGCCAAATAGTGCCTAGTTTAGTCTTTAATCAACTTAGTTTAGTTAATTGGTCAATAAAGGCCAAACATGCTCTTATTTAACAAGGGGGCCGATTTTTGAGAGTGGTGAGTCACCACATGAGTCATCCAACTAAAGAAAAGAAGAGGGAAATAAGTAAAGTTACTATTTGCTTTATAAAAGCAAAATATCTCTTATAAGCTACCTTTCTTCTTCTCTCTCTTCATTTGTAACACCCCATCCAACAACATACACACTTAACAACAAACTGCAGCGGACAACAAACTTCAACACATTACTTAACTTCTTGGTGTTACACGCCGTTAACCACCCACGTGGCAAACAAGGCTAATACATATACATTGTACCGGTCTGATGGGCTAAATTCCCGAGCGACTACACATTACTATCCCTCTCCATTAACAACAATAACCAACATACACCTTTCAACTGTACCGAGTATTCACAAACTGATGCCGATAACAATTTCGGTCTTACTACGCCTACTGTAATATACACTTAAATGATTTCCATGTACACGACTACCCGTCCTACTCTCGAACGGCTCTTCCAGCACGTCGTACCGAAATAGGAAAAGAAGAGAAAGGGTGGCCCCCAAGGGGCTCAGCACCTTTGCTGGTATGGTAATCCCGCAGCCCACATGCTACCGGGCCACGCACAACTAATTGTCATCTTAGCATGCGGTTGATTATATTTAAATCATGCATAACTGTAAACACACAACACAAAACATTTCGCCTCAATGGGCTCAACAAACGGATAATACATCCTTACTTGATAAGTCACTCATGGATTCATTATCCCTAGAGTGTTCCTCCTCTAACGGAGCTACTTCCTTAATAGACGACACTTACCCTTAAATCGGGTTATCCTTAAACGCCTCTTGTCACAAACTGGGATTCATTTCCATGATCCACACCACTCCATATCTTACAACATATCACATTCCTCACATAACAAAACATAACAATACTTTTCTCGTTTCGACGTACACATGATAACATCGCAACAGGAATTGCATTACATCAACATCACATAACATAACGGGAACGGTCCTCTTAGGAACCGACCCAAACATAGTGAATTCACTGGTGAGCCTAGAGAATGGTGTCACCCTTTTGGTAAGCTTGTTATACAATCAACAACAACACTCATTACCGTCCTAATAGTCGGACGAGTAACTTAAGTTAAGATGGTTCGGGTTTGGAGGCCCGAACACACCACACAAACACATGTTCCCCCTAGACCAATCATAAGTCAGAATAGGAAAGCTTTGGAGTAAGCTTGTGGGAGATTGAAGACCGGGAAGGAACTCAATCTTAACATACAAGAGGGTCGAACCTGGAATGACAACGACCCCCATCCTCACACGCGTGGCCGGAACATGACCGGACTCCTCACCCCCCCATTAGTACATATTAACTTATAAATAAGTAGTTAGAGATCCATTATGGAACCTACCACATCCACACACCATACGGTATCATAACCGAGTTAAGCACACAAGGGAGGTTCACACACTTGCATACAACAACAATATCCAACTAACTCACACATAGCCGTGGTTAGAACGTTCCCAAGGCTTGGGTCGTTAACTCCGAATACCGATCTCTCACGTGTTCCTAGTTCTAGTTAGCTAAGGTTTAACACTTATTTGAGGTTAAACGGTATCGGAGACTAGATGCGCCACATAATGAATTACTATAAACTCATTACATGTTTTAATCTTACAAGGTGGCAAACACTCAGAAAAACACATTGGCATACAAGCCGGTGTAATCCGGTAGGACACAGGTTGCAAGAAAACCATACCTGTCACCGGAGTCCACTCTACCATGTCCACTTACGTTCCTCGAACAATTCTCGAACAACTGGTACATTACAATTACTTTCATTAACATTGGGGTAACATGATTGCTTAATAACTAATTCCCATAGTTAACCCCGTCATCCCGTTGTACTTAATTTATTTATGTGATCTTGAGTTCACAACTTACACATTCACTCTCACACTTGTTTATACTTCCAATGGCCTTTAAAGGTCACCAAACAAGGCCTAAACATCATCTAAAACCACTATCATTCACTTCCCCTTCTTAAACACACTTAATACACTCTCTGGTGCACTTTAGGTGGTCCGGGTTTGTATCCGAGTTTGCAAACCCGGACCATCTCATCGCAATACTCTCTGCCCAATTTTTCACCTGGTCCGGGTTTGTGTCCGAGTTTACAAACCCGGACCACCTACAGAATTCACTCTCTGGTATGTTTTTTGGGGTGGTCCGGGTTTAGGTTCTTGTTTGCAAACCCGGACCACTCTAGTATTAGTCCAGAACATTATTTTTCAGCCACTCTTCAACCACCAAACCAAGCCTAACCTTTTCCGAATGTTTCTACATAAATCCTAACATGTTTTAACACCAATTTGGCACCTCAAACCTCTTCTAATTCCTTGTCCAAACCAACACCCAATTCTTGCACATTCATCCACACTTGTGATATCTTTTTCCTTAAGTTCCTAAGTGGTGTTTCACCTTAAATGACCACTACCTAAAATGCTTCCTCACCTTCATACATCATCCCCAAGCATCTCCTCTTACTAACCAAATCTTCCTTTTTCACATCTTACCTAAACATCACTTATTCCTTGGGTATCAACATTACCTAAACCTTAAACAAACTTCTCCAAGACTTAAATACCATCTCAAAACCACATTGAATTCCTAGAACTTCCAAGATAACACCTAAATCCTTGCATCACTCTAAATCACCTTAATACATGTTTTCTTCCCAAGTAAAACATTGGTTCACCTTTAACACTTCCTAGTTCACCAAAACTTACTTAAAACACTTAGAACTTCTTACACATTTTCCAAATTTTGCCATAGCTTCTCTTGTATATACTCACATCCAAACACTTAGGTTTTTACCTTATTTCATTCAAGACACCTAAATCCATCAAGAACACCATCACACACAAACTTCACCAAATTTACACTACATCACAATATAGTGCACAATTTAAATTGCTTGGCACTTAGGCCCTTAAATTGCATAAACCATAAACACTGAATCTCCCACATAAATAATGCCTTTTGACCTGCAAATACACTCAACATTACATATGTCCTTTTACTAGTCTCCTTGAGAACTTTTCACTAAGTCCTTTACCATTAGCTCCTTTGGTAGTTTTAACAAGCATTATAAGCTCATTTCCCTAAGGTATTAAACCACATTGAGATAGCATATTTACCTCTTTTCCACCCAAACTTCTTTCTTGTTTCCTTACAAACCGGTAAGGTATTTGATTCCTTGTCAACTACTACACAATATACAAACATTGAAATGAGTATACAACTTTAAGCTTCATCTCATTGTAAAACCCTAGGTTTACATTGTTTCAAAACATTAATGTAGTTGTTTTACCTTGATCTTTGAAGAGAGTTTTGAATATCTAATGCAGAGAGACTCCACCTAGTCCATGAAAGGTTGGAATGAAGCTAGAACAAAGTCACACCAAGAGCACCATTAATGTGCAATTTCGGTCAAGGCAAAACATGAAGGAAACTTGATTTTTCTTTGAGATTCCTTACCTAGAAGCAAAGGAGAGTAATAATATGTAGAAACACAAGCTCAAGCTCCATCAATGGTGGAACTCCATGGCACCGAAATGGTGGTCTTGGAATTTTGAAGATAGGAATGAAGAGCTTGATGAGAGAGAGAATGGTGGTGGTGTTTGTTTTTGATTTGGTTAAGTGAGCTAGGTTTTACAAGTGGTCAAAGATGAAGTCTTGGTGGTACTATTACAATCGTAGAAGAGCAGCAAGAAAGAGGTAGAAGAAGATTGGATACGTGGGAAATGAAGAAGGAAATGAGAGAATGAGATAAGTTTTGCTTTTTGGAAGATATTTGTACTTAAAAAGCAAATAGTACTTAAGTTAGTCATTCTTTATTTCCTTAGCATGTTAACAAGGGTGGTGAGTCACCACACCTTAAAAACCGGCCCCCAATAGTACCTAGGGGTATTTTAGACTTTATTAATCAATTGTCTCACTTATAATAACATATGTTACAAAATAGCTTATTTAAGTCACTATTCATAACACAAGGCACATAGAAGTGAAATTTTTGATTTACTATTGATATAAAATTCCAAATGTGATACTATATAGTACACATACTTATTAAAGAGTAATGATGGACATCTAGCCACTCAAAACTCATTTACAAGACAATTTTTCAAAAACGTGCTTTAAGACTCCTTAAAGCACTTTTTGTGTTTTAACTTGTTTACAAACCCGGACCATCTCATCGCAATACTCTCTGCCCAATTTTTCACCTGGTCCGGGTTTGTGTCCGAGTTTACAAACCCGGACCACCTACAGAATTCACTCTCTGGTATGTTTTTGGGGTGGTCCGGGTTTAGGTTCTTGTTTGCAAACCCGGACCACTCCAGTATTAGTCCAGAACATTATTTTTCAGCCACTCTTCAACCACCAAACCAAGCCTAACCTTTTCCGAATGTTTCTACATAAATCCTAACATGTTTTAACACCAATTTGGCACCTCAAACCTCTTCTAATTCCTTGTCCAAACCAACACCCAATTCTTGCACATTCATCCACACTTGTGATATCTTTTTCCTTAAGTTCCTAAGTGGTGTTTCACCTTAAATGACCACTACACTAAAATGCTTCCTCACCTTCAATACATCATCTCCCAAGCATCTCCTCTTACTAACCAAATCTTCCTTTTTCACATCTTACCTAAACATCACTTATTCCTTGGGTATCAACATTACCTAAACCTTAAACAAACTTCTCCAAGACTTAAATACCATCTCAAAACACACATTGAATTCCTAGAACTTCCAAGATAACACCTAAATCCTTGCATCACTCTAAATCACCTTAATACATGTTTTCTTCCCAAGTAAAACATTGGTTCACCTTTAACACTTCCTAGTTCACCAAAACTTACTTAAAACACTTAGAACTTCTTACACATTTTCCAAATTTTGCCATAGCTTCTCTTGTATATACTCACATCCAAACACTTAGGTTTTTACCTTATTTCATTCAAGAACACCTAAATCCATCAAGAACACCATCACACACAAGACTTCACCAAATTTACACTACATCACAATATATGCACAATTTAAATTGCTTGGCACTTAGGCCCTTAAATTGCATAAACCATAAACACTGAATCTCCCACATAAATAATGCCTTTGACCTGCAAATACACTCAACATTACATATGTCCTTTTACTAGTCTCCTTGAGAACTTTTCACTAAGTCCTTTACCATTAGCTCCTTAGGTAGTTTTAACAAGCATTATAAGCTCATTTCTCCTAAGGTATTAAACCACATTGAGATAGCATATTTACCTCTTTTCCACCCAAACTTCTTTCTTGTTTCCTTACAAAACCGGTAAGGTATTTGATTCCTTGTCAACTACTACACAATATACAAACATTGAAATGAGTATACAAGCTTTAAGCTTCATCTCATTGTAAACCCTAGGTTTACATTGTTTCAAAAACATTAATGTAGTTGTTTTACCTTGATCTTTGAAGAGAGTTTGAATATCTATGAAGAGAGGACTCCACCTAGTCCATGAAAGGTTGGAATGAAGCTAGACAAAGTCACACCAAGAGCACCATTAATGTGCAATTTCGGTCAAGGCAAAAACATGAAGGAAACTTGATTTTTCTTTGAGATTCCTTACCTAGAAGCAAAGGAGAGTAATAATATGTAGAAACACAAGCTCAAGCTCCATCAATGGTGAACTCCATGGCACCGAAATGGTGGTCTTGGAATTTTGAGAAGATAGGAATGAAGAGCTTGATGAGAGGAAGAGAATGGTGGTGTTTGTTTTTGATTTGGTTAAGTGAGCTAGGTTTTACAAGTGGTCAAAGATGAAGTCTTGGTGGTACTATTACAAATCGTAGAAGAGCAGCAAAGAGAGGTAGAAGAAGATTGGATACGTGGGAAATGAAGAAGGAAATGAGAGAATGAGATAAGTTTTGCTTTTTGGAAGATATTTGTACTTAAAAAGCAAATAGTACTTAAGTTAGTCATTCTTTATTTCCTTAGCATGTTAACAAGGGTGGTGAGTCACCACACCTTAAAAACCGGCCCCCAATAGTACCTAGGGGTATTTAGACTTTATTAATCAATTGTCTCACTTATAATAACCATATGTTACAAAATAGCTTATTTAAGTCACTATTCATAACACAAGGCACATAGAAGTGAAATTTTTGATTTCTATTGATATAGACTTCCAAATGTGATACTATATAGTACACATACTTATTAAAGAGTAATGATGGACATCTAGCCACTCAAAACTCATTTACAAGACAATTTTTCAAAAACGTGCTTTAAGACTCCTTAAAGCACTTTTTGTGTTTTAACTTGTTTTCAAGCTTGTTTTTCTTTGGTAATTGATTTAATATGTTCATTAACATATTTATAAGGTATAGGTATGACCATTAGGTCTTATACAAATTTATCCCAAGCTTAGAGCACTTTTTAGCCCATATTGACCTTAAGGTATTTATTTATGTTTTGTTTGGTTCCAATGTCTACCAAGGTTTCCTAAGGACTTAATTAGCCTTTAAGTACCATAGTTTAACATTTACACAACATACCAAGGTTTGGGGTTTTTCAATCTACCCCCCTTAAAAGAACTTCGTCCTCGAAGTTCACATTTCCTCGCATCATTGGATTAGAATACGGGAATTACTTTCGAAATTAACTTCCATTACCAACCACCCTTTACATCCAACCTCGGACTTAACGGTCCAGGCAAAATCCACATACATACATAACCACCTCGTAACATACTTACATGATTACCTCGGACTCAATGGTCCGGGTACCTTAGCAGTATTGTACTTACATAACAACCCTTAGACTCTCAGGTTTGGGTAACATAACACTTTCGGAACCCAACTACATTAGGACTCAAGGTCTAAAATAATATTTCACTCATACCACACAACATGTCTTAGCATGTATAACAAACAGAAATACCTTTTCCATCTCTCCATGGGCTCCAATCCCATGTTGAGTACATATACACTGTGACCCCGCAGAACCCGGTCGCGGTGGACACCTTCTGGTCCCCGTTTCTTTGGGAGGTCAAAAACAATCACATACATTTTTAAAATATACTTCTCATGTCACCGGTCCGTAGACAAAGGCTCATACGTCCTCAGCTCGTGAGCAAGTACTACAAAAATATTCTTTACTAGGTTAAGTATATAAGAGAATCCTCTATTCAAAATATAATCGACTGTTTTGGAAATGCCAGTTGAAAATTCTTTTGAAAACGCAACACAACTCCAAGTTCAACTTATGCTCTTTGTTTCTTTTCTTGGCGTGGTTAATTGTGACCACTTGAAGGGAGCTTCCAGAGTCATCCAACCCTGATGTGATCAGCATCAGTGTTGAACTATCTTTCCACTCCAATTTGTGTTCGGCTTCCCTTGATCTCATGATAATCAAGTTTCACCCTCCCACTTCATTTTCAACAACAACTAATTCAATCATATCCCATTTTCTATCTTTAAATCCTTCTAGTCATAATCATTACATCTCCAAGGGATAGAACTCCGTCTATCAATCATCACCCAATCCAACTTAATTCAAGTTACCTAGGGAATTAATTCTCACTAGGTTCTATGTCGGTCTCATACCCCTTCATAAGTCACAACACTGTATATATATTCATATTTTTTTATCAAAATACAATACATGGTTTACATTTATGCACCGTCTGGGTTTTAGTTCCCCGGGAGTTTCTTTACTCCCTTCCACTTGTACTCTCACACACCACTGTTAACAAAATAAACACACTTCCCACAATGGTATTCGCATCTTCTGTGCGCAATTACCACAATTTAACCACGAATGAATGCGTATGTTTATATAACACACGCGCCAACCATCATAGAACATCATTCTTGTGCTATGCACAACATAGTTCACGTACACTTGTACGGTAAAACACACTAAGCAGCTTTACGCTCTACCCCCCTTAAAAGGGATTACGCCCACGTAATTAATCACTGAACATTGGTTTAAAATGTTCTGCCGTCGTGAAGTACTTTAACTTCCCCGCGGTCTGCTATACAATGTGTTCTGGTTAGAGGATCTTAACCATATTAGCGGTTTTGTCCCTAGACCAAGAATTCTCTTTGGAGTTTATCTAACTCATAACCGATTTCGGTCCTGGCCTGTGAGGCTCCTAGGCATTGATAACTAACCATTTATTCATATTCACAATGTATATCCGGTATCTGACATGGCTCACTGGCCTCTGTTGCACAACTCTGATAATTATAGGGCTAGTTTGCCCTATTCGTTACTGTTACTGTACTGTACATCTCCAATGTATTACCCTTATCTTGGTAAGAATGGTTTCTCAACCGACGCATGGTACCTCTTACCCTGAGCGAATTCGGTGAGTTTCAAAACTTTCCATCCACTTCTCTAATAGCTTACAGCGTAAACTACTATGTAATTCACAATGATTGACTTGCTTCTACCGACTTACTGTCGGTTGAGATTGAGCTACTACCTAATGTGTAGCGCTCTCTCGGTTATTTCCCACACCTGGGGTATATTTCTTACCGACATTTGGTATTTAGTGCCACTGTTATCACTTATTCTTAATCATACTTCCACATTTGGTTTCGTACAAGTACTCTTCCATTGGTATGACCTTGCATTTCCTATGCATCGGTCATTATAGCGTTATAAGTTTCTTTCTACATCCACCACAATTAACATTTCCCAAATCCTAGCTATCCCACTCGATCATTACTGCACAAATGCAATACCAAAACACTCAGTCATACAGAGTGCAGAGGCGTAAACTCTTGACAGTAAATCTCTTATGCGATTGCAATAGGAGTTTACTCTGTGTTTACTGGAATTCTTATCACATAACACTTGCCACCGGCTTACTGCTCGGTTCGTTTGCTATCACTTACTGTTGTATCTCCACTGGGGTTTAACACATAACTCCGCTTATTTGTCATACCATCGCTTAACAATACTTATACAACGGTCGCTTATTGCACACCGTATCCTCTTTCATTATACAACATCAACTTACACTGCACCTGTCATTATATTAGCTTCAGCCATTACACTTGGTTTGGCCACTTATTTGGCTGATTTTTTTTTTGAATATCCTATTTTTCGAGCTTTCATGTTCCTTGAGCGTTGTTCGCTACTCGTTTAGCATCACACACCTATGGTGGTCACTATCAACTTATCTTTCTTCCTTTCTACACAACTGGTATAACACTTCCTTTTGTATTATTGTTATTCAAATCATTCTAGGGTAATAACCACATGGTCCATCCTCATCGTACTTCTTGGACTTGGTTCGCACAACTACCGCTCCTGCGGTCTCACCATATTGAGAGGTATCCCCACTGTTAATGCAGTGGTTCGTTCTCCGCTCTATCTACTTGTACAACATATACTTCTGCAACCGATCACGTTTTCTTAACACAAGTTATTGTGGCTTATAAGCTCTACTGTCACGATTCCTTCCAAGTTGTCTCTTTGGCAACTTAGGGTCTTACTGTTAAGTGGGTTACCTTCAGTGTCTAATCCGAGTAATTGTTTCAACTCTTGCGTTTCTGTTACACTGCTTCATCCAACAATTGTTGATCCAAACACCCCTCAAGGATTGCTCCTGGGTGTTGTCAAGGTATGCCATTACATCTGACTGCACTTTTTGGTATGCTTAGTTAACTACGCCGCTTGCGTTCTTGGCTGGGTTTAGTAGTCTCTTTAGTGAAGATCGATATTCACCGGGAGTCAAGGTGATCAATCCGGGAGTGTCACCCCGTTCGTTGCACATTAATGTGTCTACACTAGGCTTCTGCCTTACCATGTATAGACTGGATATTCACTCCAGCTATCATGTTTATCCCTCAGGCTTCTTAAGACATATGTGATGTCTTTACATAACAGTCCGTGCACTTCACACTTCTTGACTCTTATACATTTCCTTGAAATAAACTTACTAGTTCCTTTAGTCCTTTTTAACTTAACTGGGTTCCTTTACTTCAACCATTCATGGTAACCCTTAGCTCTTACTTGACTTTTACTGCTGACCGTAGTATGGAGCCGACTACTTCCCGTGTTCCAGACTCTACTCGTATACATATGTGGGGTACCCTACTGATACATTACTACTTACCCAACTAACCCATGAGTAGGTCTGTCAGGCCCACAAGCTCCTATCGGAGTGCGGTCGTCCCACATTTCAGTTGGTACACTCGTAGTGTCCGTCACACGCCTAGGTGAAGTATTCTGTTGTCAACTCCCTTATATTGTCCCGCAACAATATATATTCCGTGCTTCGCGAACTTAATCAAGGGAAAGTCTATCAACCGTTGTATCATTATAAACTCCATCCATTCCCTCGGGTTACTACCCTTGGGTCTACCGGTTCCCGTCCGGTTGCTCGAAAGTAAACTGGTGTAACTTACCTACTTATGGCGCTGAGGCCGCTATAGGTTGCTGGTTTAGTTTAAAAGAGGTTTGAAACAAAATGGGTTTGAAAAAAAATTTTGGTTTTGAAAGAAAAAGAGTTTGAAATAAATCCGAGTTTGAAAGAAAAATTCCCATGGTTTCACAACATCTTCTTGCCTTAACCAAGTCTAGCTTCTTGCTGACTGGTGTATTTCCATTTACAAAGGTTAGGCTGTTAAGCCTTTCCTCGGTTATGATTGTAACGACCCCAAAACCACCCTAGGAGTTAGGGACGTTACACGCCGCGTATCTATTACCTAATAACGCAAGGCTCTAACATACGAAACCCAAAACCAAAGCAAAGTACACTTTATTAACTGAAAACGGTTACAAGGTCTATCAGACATTACATACAGAAGCCAAACTACATCACATAACATAATCAAATTACAAAGGGCCTTAAGCCACAACTACAATTACAAAGTGAAAGACGAAGCAGAAAGCAGAGCGGAGTCTTCAAAGGAAACTTAAACCTGCAAATCAGACGGAAATAGGGGTGAGCCAAACTATAGCTCAGCAGGTGATAAACTTCATCAGCTGAGCATGCTCAAAACATATACTGAACATAATCATATACTAATACATAAGCTTAGCAAATCAGACCGAAAGTTGTAACATAAATCAGATAGAGAATGAAGCTTTCTCAAATCAGAGGAGTGACAGGTCAAAACCGAAATAGAAGTTTGTCAAATCAGAGTAGAGAAGCAGAAACTGAGTAAACTGAACAGGAGTTTTAAATCAGAACAAAGCAAACCACAAACTCATAAGTTCATAACAGAAGCTCAATCAAAACAGAGGTGGGACACTAGACACCAGCTGACACATCAGAAGGACTCATATAACGTCCTATGGATCCGAAGATCCCACAACAGAAGCCGTAGAGACAGCTATGGACCCGTCGGTCACTAAACATCCAAGGGACCCTGAGAGATATAACAGAAGGGAACCCAAGGGAAAAACAGAAGGAATTCCTGCGCAGCATGCTACGGGACAGCCAGACCCGACTATCCAAGGCTCAGAAGCTAAACATCTAGGTCCCAAAACAGAAGCTTTACAAAACGAAGCAGAAGCCTTTACAGAACAGAACAGAACAGAGGGCCAAAGCACATCACACGGATCATAAACCTTTATCAAAACAAAAGTCATATACTGACTATAAATCACAGATAGCAAACAGAAGCGTAGAAGCTCAAACACTCTTTCTGAGCAAATCAGAGTTCAAAGGCTTATCTAAAGAAATTCAAATTAAAGTGCACATATACATGTGCCGAACATATTAGAACAGAAGTACTCGAGAAAAGAAATCCAACGCCGCAAACGGCACTCAAAACGGAGCTCAAACGAAGGAGTTATGCCAAAAACAGAGGCATGTCCGAACTTGCGTCCGACCTTGCAAGTTCGGACAGATGCCGAGAACAAATACCGCAGAGAAATCACAGTGTCCGAACATCGAAGTTCGGACTGATGTTCGGACGGTTTTTCGGAAAGAGTTACGCGGGACGTCCGAGCTTCGAAGCTCGAAGATTTCAGAAAAACGGGGTGTCCGAACTTCAAAGTTCGGACTGAAGTTCGGACACACCCCGAATGCGAAAATACAGAAGCTCAAAACATGCTGTCCGAACTTCGAAGTTAGGACAGAAGTTCGGACAGCACAAAATCAGCAGAGCAGAGGCTACGAACAGATCAGAAACATTACCAAAACTTCACAAATCTATACCAAAGTATTACCCACACCAAATCAGACATAAACACAGAGAAACCATGGGGTTTCAGCCACTCAAAACGCAATTACAATGCATTAAAACTCACGCACAAATCCATGAACAATCCTTATAAAACCCAAATCAGCGGTACTCAGAATTCACAAAACAGAGGGAAATTTACAGATGTAAATTCACCATTGTCAAAGCAATACTTACATAACCAAAATATACGAATCAAAATACTACCCACGGGGTTTTAACACATTAAAACGCAAATCAGAAATCACCCAAATCACCACAAATCAGAGAGTCAAATAAACATATACGGAAACATTTCTCGAAACCCCCGTGGGTGAACACACACAACCGAATCCATCTACCACCTACCTCACATCCGACGCAAAGCCATCTCTGCGGACCCTAACCAACAGACTCCTCGAATCTCCACTTGCAACAACGAACCCTCAGACCGAACAATTCCAGAATTCTAGAGTTAGAATCAAAAAAGAAAGAGGGGAAAACTTAATGGAGAATAGAACCGGAACTTACAAACCAAACCTGACAGACGATTGATATACGAACGGAATTCCACAAGCAGATCTCTAGCAATCAGCAATTGAGAGGAAATTGAAGAAGAGAAAGAGGAGCAAAGGGAGAAAAACTTGGACGCGTAGAGGATGACCAGAGAACCGTCAATGAGAGAGTGGAGAAATTATTTGATCGTGAATTAGGATGAGAGAGAAGAGGGAAATAAAATAGTTTAATAACCCACTCTCTTAAGAAAATAATAAATAACAAAAGGAAGAAGACAAATGTAACCCTCCTTCCTCAAGCTGACATATTAACATTAAAAGAATGTCATAGGCTATTTAATATAAGATTACAAAATAGCACAAACTCCCTTTGCGAATCAAAAAGAAAATAAAAAAAAATCTGGGGCATAACAACATACCCCCCTTAAAAAGAATTTCGTCCTCGAAATTCGACGAAACCCAGAATATTAGCAGATGCACTTCAAATATAGGAACGCTACGAACACGAACCAAGAGCTAACGCTCAGAAACGAACTCACTACTGATTGACCGGAAGAACGTGAAGATGATCACAAACACATAACTCTAAGGCACCGAAAGAACACTCACAAAGCTATCACTCAGAATACACTAGCTGATTCGATGATAGAGGAAGCAAAGCAGAAGATCACTGATGGCACAACACAAGGACACAGAAGGAACGCTGACATAGCTCAGAAGCTTTTACCACACATGAGCTGACACACCGAACACACTGCCAGAGGAACTAAGCACAAGATTACTGATGGCTAACTTGCAGGCACAGGAACAACACTTACTCATTTCAGAAGCTCTATCCTCAAAGAGCTAGCACTCAGAGTTTACTGGCTGGCTCACTGACAAAAGAAGCGAAACAGATGATTACTGAAAGCTAAGCACGAAGGCTCAGGAAGCACATAAAAGATGACCACTCGTCTAAAAGTTCACCTCGCTTGAGCTAACACACAACCCTACAGGCAGATTCACTATCAGAATGAGCGAAACACAAGATCACAGAAGGCAAAGCTTGAAGGACTAGAGCAGCACTCACACTTGTTGCTGACTGACAAACTGAAGGGACATAATAGAGGATTACTAAAGCTCAGCCTAGAGACACAGAAGGAATGCTAAACTCTCTCAGAAGACGTCCTGCTACAAAGGACCAACCAAACAATTCTTTCAAACCCATACCTCAAGCCCATACAAAACCAAAGCTCAACACACCCTCTGAAACACACGCTGAAGCACCCATTTCTCCCATCACACAGAACTTCACAGGCTAAGCTCACACCACAACCCACTCAGAACTAAAGCACAACCTACACTCCAGAACACACGCTGAAGCGCTCCTAGACACCCATCACACAACTCGGACCTCGTAATCCAAACCCACTCATCACCTTAGCCAACTCTTCTGATCCCACACACATCTCACAGCCCGATCACAATGCACTAACTCACATCCCAGAACACAACACAAACCCACGTCACCAGCACACAACCGAAGCACACAACTCTAACAAACCAAAACTTGCATTCGGTCACCCTTTTCCAAAGGGCCCGACTCCCTCGGATTCAGACTCAAGCACAAAAAGCACACAGACAGTCAGACACTACGCTTCCGCTGCGCTACCCTGTTAGTGGACAACCCCAGAGCAGACGCACTCAATAGACTCCAAGAAACAATCAAATCATACAGCAAACAGCAGTCAAATTACGCAGCAGGCAGCACACAACACATAACATGCAAGGACACGGAAGCGTAGGCATGCAGACACCCACAAAACCCAAAGAAAGCCAAACCTGGCTCTGATACCACTAAATGTAACGACCCCAAAACCACCCTAGGAGTTAGGGACGTTACACGCCGCGTATCTATTACCTAATAACGCAAGGCTCTAACATACGAAACCCAAAGCCAAACAAAGTACACTTTATTAACTGAAAAGATTACATGGTCTATCTGACATTACATACAGAAGTCAAACTACATCACATAACGTAATCAAATTACAAAGGGCCTTAAGCCACAACTACAATTACAAAGTGAAAGACGAAGCAGAAAGCAGAGCGGAGTCTTCAAAGGAAACTTAAACCTGCAAATCAGACGGAAATAGGGGTGAGCCAAACTATAGCTCAGCAGGTGATAAACTTCATCAGCTGAGCATGCTCAAAACATATACTGAACATAATCGTATACTAATACATAAGCTTAGCAAATCAGACCGAAAGCGTAACAGAAATCAGATAGAGAATGAAGCTTTCTCAAATCAGAGGAGTGACAGGTCAAACCGAAAAGAAGTTGGTCAAATCAGAGTAGAGAAGCAGAAACTGAGTAAACTGAACAGAAGTCTTAAACAGCAAAGCAAACCACAAACTCAAAGTTCATAACAGAAGCTCAATCAAAACAGAGGTGGGACACTAGACACCAGCTGACACATCAGAAGGACTCATATAACGTCCTATGGATCCGAAGATCCCACAACAGAAGCCGTAGAGACAGCTATGGACCCGTCGGTCACTAAACATCCAAGGGACCCTGAGAGATATAACAGAAGGGAACCCAAGGGAAAAACAGAAGGAATTCCTGCGCAGCATGCTACGGGACAGCCAGACCCGACTATCCAAGGCTCAGAAGCTAAACATCTAGGTCCCAAAACAGAAGCTTTACAAAACGAAGCAGAAGCCTTTACAGAACAGAACAGAACAGAGGGCCAAAGCACATCACACGGATCATAAACCTTTATCAAAACAAAAGTCATATACTGACTATAAATCACAGATAGCAAACAGAAGCGTAGAAGCTCAAACACTCTTTCTGAGCAAATCAGAGTTCAAAGGCTTATCTAAAGAAATTCAAATTAAAGTGCACATATACATGTGCCAAAACATATAGAACAGAAGTACTCGAGAAAAGAAATCCAACGCCGCAAACGGCACTCAAAACGGAGCTCAAACGAAGGAGTTATGCCAAAAACAGAGGCATGTCCGAACTTGCGTCCGACCTTGCAAGTTCGGACAGATGCCGAGAACAAATACTGCAGAGAAATCACAGTGTCCGAACATCGAAGTTCGGACTGATGTTCGGACGGTTTTTCGGAAAGAGTTACGCGGGACGTCCGAGCTTCGAAGCTCGAAGATTTCAGAAAAACGGGGTGTCCGAACTTCAAAGTTCGGACTGAAGTTCGGACACACCCCGAATGCGAAAATACAGAAGCTCAAAACATGCTGTCCGAACTTCGAAGTTAGGACAGAAGTTCGGACAGCACAAAATCAGCAGAACAGAGGCTACGAACAGATCAGAAACATTACCAAAACTTCACAAATCTATACCAAAGTATTACCCACACCAAATCAGACATAAACACAGAGAAACCATGGGGTTTCAGCCTCAAAAACGCAATTACAACGCATTAAAACTCACGCACCAATCCATGAACAATCCTTATAAAACCCAAATCAGCGGTACTCAGAATTCACAAAACAGAGGGAAATTTACAGATGTAAATTCACCATTGTCAAAGCAATACTTACATAACCAAAATATACGAATCAAAATACTACCCACGGGGTTTTAACACATTAAAACGCAAATCAGAAATCACCCAAATCACCACAAATCAGAGAGTCAAATAAACATATACGGAAACATTTCTCGAAACCCCCGTGGGTGAACACACACAACCGAATCCATCTACCACCTACCTCACATCCGACGCAAAGCCATCTCTGCGGACCCTAACCAACAGACTCCTCGAATCTCCACTTGCAACAACGAACCCTCAGACCGAACAATTCCAGAATTCTAGAGTTAGAATCAGAAAAGAAAGAGGGGAAAACTTAATGGAGAATAGAACCGGAACTTACAAACCAAACCTGAGACGATTGATATACGAACGGAATACCACAAGCAGATCTCTAGCAATCAGCAATTGAGAGGAAATTGAAGAAGAGAAAGAGGAGCAAAGGGAAAGAACTTGACGCGTAGAGGATGACCAGAGAACCGTCAATGAGAGAGTGGAGAAATTATTTGATCGTGAATTAGGATGAGAGAGAAGAGGGAAATAAAATAGTTTAATAACCCACTCTCTTAAGAAAATAATAAATAACAAAAGGAAGAAGACAAATGTAACCCTCCTTCCTCAAGCTGACATATTAACATTAAAGAATGTCATAGGCTATTTAATATAAGATTACAAAATAGCACAAACTCCCTTTGCGAATCAAAAAGAAAATAAAAAAAAAATCTGGGGCATAACAATGATGATCTCCTTTACGTTACTTCACTAAGTACTTCAAACTTGTTAAAATTTTTCCGAACAACCCTGTTATAGCAGCACTTGCCATGGCAAGTGCGCCATGCTAACTGGCTATCGGTTAAACATACACATCGGTTGTGTCTTTGTTCTTACCCGCACTGTCACAAGTGGCCTTGTTGGCCCTTATTTGTTCTTACCGTCTTGACAATAAATCTTCTAAGTACTTCTCGCCGTCTCCACATGATAACCATTAACTGGGGTGTTTCCCATTCTGGGAGACTTCCCCCTTTTTTTTTTAATATTGTATCCTCCTCGTACTACGTCGTCGTTCCTAAATCGGTTGATATACCGTTGGCGACATTATTTAATGTTTGTAGTCCCGTAGACACTCGTCTCGGGTTTCATTACTACATTTCTTGCCTGTTGCACGGTCAGTGCGTTGCAAGCTGGTTGTTCTCGACTGCTCGGCATGTCGACCCAGGTTGCCGGAAATTCTATTCTCCCATACACAAGATTCTTCATTCTTTGTTATAAAATGCGGTTAGCATTGTTCAGATGGAGACCGTCTCCGGGATTCCCAGTCTTCGGCATCTACCGTATGACAGGTTCTCCGTACTCACAGTAGTACTTAAACATAGCCAGATCGGGTCTTCCCGAGTAAGAGAGGACTTTCATCTCCCTGGCGTTCTTTCCCGAGTTATAAAACAGGGACTGTGGAGGGCGGGATGGATATAGTAGATTTCCAGTATTCGCTGGTAGTTCCTATCTAGCGTATCACTCACGCTATCACTCAACCCCTAACCCAAAGTACTGAAATCTTAACTCGGTACTTCCTAAGCTCGGTAATTCAGTCATTAGAGCGATACTTCGCTCTGATACCACTTTTTGTAACACCCCATCCAACAACATACACACTTAACAACAAACTGCAGCGGAAAACAAACTTCAACACATTACTTAACTTCTTGGTGTTACACGCCGTTAACCACCCACGTGGCTAACAAGGCTAATACATATACATTGTACCGGTCTGATGGGCTAAATTCCCGAGCGACTACACATTACTATCCCTCTCCATTAACAAAAATAACAACATACACCTTTCAACTGTACCGAGTATTCACAAACTGATGCCGATAACAATTTCGGTCTTACTACGCCTACTGTATATATACACTTAAATGATTTCCCATGTACAACGACTACCTGTCCTACTCTCGAACGGCTTCCAGCACTTCGTACCTGAAATAGGAAAAGAAGAGAAAGGGTGGCCCCCAAGGGGCTCAGCACCTTTGCTGGTATGGTAATCCCGCAGCCCACATGCTACCGGGCCACGCACAACTAATTGTCGTCTTAGCATGCGGTTGATTATATTTAAATCATGCATGTAACTGTAAACACACAACACAAAACATTTCGCCTCAATGGGCTCAACAAACGGATAATACATCCTTACTTGATAAGTCACTCATGGTATTCATTATCCCTTGAGTGTTCCTCCTCTAATGGAGCTACTTCCTTAATAGACGACACTTACCCTTAAATCGGGTTATCCTCAAACGCCTCTTGTCACAAACTGGGATTCATTTCCATGATCCACACACTCCATATCTTACAACATATCACATTCCTCACATAACAAAACATAACAATACTTTTCTCGTTTCGACGTACACATGATAACATCGCAATAGGAATTGCATTACATCAACATCACATAACATAACGGGAACGGTCCTCTTAGGAACTGGCCCAAACATAGTTAATTCACTGGTGAGCCTAGAGAATGGTGTCACCCTTTTGGTAAGCTTGTTATACAATCAACAACAACACTCATTACCGTCCTAATAGTCGGACGAGTAACTTAAGTTAAGATGGTTCAGGTTTGGAGGCCCGAACACACCACACAAACACATGTTCCTCCTAGACCAATCATAAGTCAGAATAGGAAAGCTTTGGAGTAAGCTTGTGGGAGATTGAAGACCGAGAAAGGAACTCAATCTTAACATACAAGAGGGTCGAACCTGGAATGACAACGACCCCCATCCTCACACGCGTGGCCGGAACATGACTGGACTCCTCACCCCCCATTAGTACATATTAACTTATAAATAAGTAGTTAGAGATCCATTATGGAACCTACCACATCCACACACCATACGGTATCATAACCGAGTTAAGCACACAAGGGAGGTTCACACACTTGCATACAACAACAATATTCAACTAACTCACACATAGCCGTGGTTAGAACGTTCCCATGGTTTGGGTCGTTAACTCCGAATACCGATCTCTCACGTGTTCCTAGTTCTAGTTAGCTAAGGTTTAACACTTATTTGAGGTTAAACGGTATCGGAGACCAGATGCGCCACATAAATGAATTACTATAAACTCATTACATGTTTTAATCTTACAAGGTGGCAAACACTCAGAAAAACACATTGGCATACAAGCCGGTGTAATCCGGTAGGACACAGGTTGCAAGAAAACCATACCTGTCACCGGAGTCCACTCTACCATGTCCACTTACGTTCCTCGAACAATTCTCGAACAACTGGTACATTACAATTACTTTCATTAACATTGGGGTAACATGATTGCTTAATAACTAATTCCCATAGTTAACCCCGTCATCCCGTTGTACTTAATTTATTTATGTGATCTTGAGTTCACAACTTACACATTCACTCTCACACTTGTTTATACTTCCAATGGCCTTTAAAGGTCACCAAACAAGGCCTAAACATCATCTAAAACCACTATCATTCACTTCCCCTTCTTAAACACACTTAATAACACTCTCTGGTGCACTTTTAGGGTGGTCCGGGTTTGTATCCGAGTTTACAAACCCGGACCATCTCATCGCAATACTCTCTGCCCAATTTTTCACCTGTTCCGGGTTTGTGTCCGAGTTTACAAACCCGGACCACCTACAGAATTCACTATCTGGTATGTTTTTGGGGTGGTCCGGGTTTAGGTTCTTGTTTGCAAACCCGGACCACTCCATTATTAGTCCAGAACATTATTTTTCAGCCACTCTTCAACTACCAAACCAAGCCTAACCTTTTCCTAATGTTTCTACATAAATCCTAACATGTTTTAACACCAATTTGGCACCTCAAACCTCTTCTAATTCCTTGTCCAAACCATCACCCAATTCTTGCAAATTCATCCACACTTGTGATATCTTTTTCCTTAAGTTCCTAAGTGGTGTTTCACCTTAAATGACCGCTACACTAAAATGCTTCCTCACCTTCAATACATCATCTCCCAAGCATCTCCTCTTACTAACCAAATCTTCCTTTTTCACATCTTACCTAAACATCACTTATTCCTTGGGTATCAACATTACCTAAACCTTAAACAAACTTCTCCAAGAATTAAATACCTTCTCAAAACACACATTGAATTCCTAGAACTTCCAAGATAACACCTAAATCCTTGCATCACTCTAAATCACCTTAATACATGTTTTCTTCCCAAGTAAAACATTTGTTCACCTTTAACACTTCCTAGTTCACCAAAACTTACTTAAAACACTTAGAACTTCTTACACATTTTCCAAATTTTGCCATAGCTTCTCTTGTATATACTCACATCCAAACACTTAGGTTTTTACCTGATTTCATTCAAGAACACCTAAATCCATCAAAACACCATCACACACAAGACTTCACCAAATTTACACTACATCACAATATAGTGCACAATTTAAATTGCTTGGCACTTAGGCCCTTAAATTGCATAAACCATAAACACTGAATCTCCCACATAAATAATGCCTTTGACCTGCAAATACACTCAACATTACATATGTCCTTTTACTAGTCTCCTTGAGAACTTTTCACTAAGTCCTTTACCATTAGCTCCTTAGGTAGTTTTAACAAGCATTATAAGCTCATTTCTCCTAAGGTATTAAACCACATTGAGATAGCATATTTACCTCTTTTCCACCCAAACTTCTTTCTTGTTTCCTTACAAAATCGGTAAGGTATTTGATTCCTTGTCAACTACTACACAATATACAAACATTGAAATGAGTATACAAGCTTTAAGCTTCATCTCATTGTAAACCCTAGGTTTACATTGTTTCAAAAACATTAATGTAGTTGTTTTACCTTGATCTTTGAAGAGAGTTTGAATATCTATGAAGAGAGGACTCCACCTAGTCCATGAAAGGTTGGAATGAAGCTAGAACAAAGTCACACCAAGAGCACCATTAATGTGCAATTTTGGTCAAGGCAAAAACATGAAGGAAACTTGATTTTTCTTTGAGATTCCTTACCTAGAAGCAAAGGAGAGTAATAATATGTAGAAACACAAGCTCAAGCTCCATCAATGGTGGAACTCCATGGCACCGAAATGGTGGTCTTGGAATTTTGAGAAGATAGGAATGAAGAGCTTGATGAGAGGAAGAGAATGGTGGTGTTTGTTTTTGATTTGGTTAAGTGAGCTAGGTTTTACAAGTGGTCAAAGATGAAGTCTTGGTGGTACTATTACAAATCGTAGAAGAGCAGCAAGAAGAGAGGTAGAAGAAGATTGGATACGTGGGAAATGAAGAAGGAAATGAGATAATGAGATAAGTTTTGCTTTTTCGAAGATATTTGTACTTAAAAAGCAAATAGTACTTAAGTTAGTCATTCTTTATTTCCTTAGCATGTTAACAAGGGTGGTGAGTCACCACACCTTAAAAACCGGCCCCCAATAGTACCTAGGGGTATTTTAGACTTTATTAATCATTTGTCTCACTTATAATAACATATGTTACAAAATAGCTTATTTAAGTCACTATTCATAACACAAGGCACATAGAAGTGAAATTTTTGATTTACTATTGATATAAACTTCCAAATGTGATACTATATAGTACACATACTTATTAAAGAGTAATGATGGACATCTAGCCACTCAAAACTCATTTACAAGACAATTTTTCAAAAACGTGCTTTAAGACTCCTTAAAGCACTTTTTGTGTTTTAACTTGTTTTCAAGCTTGGTTTTCTTTGGTAATTGATTTAATATGTTCATTAACATATTTATAAGGTATAGGTATGACCATTAGGTCTTATACAAATTTATCCCAAGCTTAGAGCACTTTTTAGCCCATATTGACCTTAAGGTATTTATTTATGTTTTGTTTGGTTCCAATGTCTACCAAGGTTTCCTAAGGACTTAATTAACCTTTAAGTACCATAGTTTAACATTTACACAACATACCAAGGTTTGGGGTATTTCATCATTTCTCTTCTTCCCACGGTTTCTTCTTCTCTTCTCTTGCTCCAAAACCGAGAGAGCTCCATCCATGGGTGCTCCACCTTCAATTGCTCACCAAGTGCTCATCTTTGCTCCAAATCAAAAACCAAGTATAGATTTCTCTTAGTTAGGCCAAGACCTATCTTCCTATCTTTTCAAATCCTTCAAAGCTCCATTTCGGTGCCAAGAGGAAACTCCATTGATGGAAGAAAATCAAGTTTGAAGAGCCCATTTGGTTCTCCATTCATTCAAGGTAAGGAAAATGTAAGAAAAACCATGTTTCCACCATTTCTTCTACATGGCCGAAAATTTACTACTCATGGGGCTTTGTTTTTATGCCTTTTTCTAGCTTGTTTTATTCACCAAGGACTAGTGGAGGTCCTCTTTCATTCAATGCCCAAGTCTACTTTGAGACTTCAAAGGTAATCATCCACTTTTATACCTTAGAACACATTTTAACCTAGGTTTTCATTCCTTAAGGTTAGTGTATTGTTTAGCACTCATGAGAGTCATTGAATATTGATTAGAACATTGGCAAGGGAGATTTAAGTGGTGGCTAATATTCATTCAAGAAGAAGGTCTAAGGAGGAAGATAAGATAAGCTTGAGAAAACAAGGTAAATTACTTACCTAATGGTGGTTTAAGGTTTAAGGAATGAGTTTTAGAGGAGTACCAATGTAGCCTAGGGCTTACATTAGGTAATGGGTTATGTAACCTAAGAAAAATAACTTAAACAAGCTTGTGAACTTGTGACTAAGGAGCCAATGAGAATAAGTTAGTAATATAAGTTTAAGATGAGTTTTAAGAGCATTATAACTACTATGAGATTGATGGGTGTATTTGCAGGTTGAAAGCTTTTATATGTGGGAAATTTAGTGTTTAAGTTTAAGTCATTTAAGGGCCTAAGAGCCATGTCATTTAAGAGCCTTTGTGCGATGCAATTTAAGATTATTGCAATATATTGAGTTTGATGTGATTGAGTTGGTTTGGGTGAGAAGATATGATGGGAAAGAACTTGATGTGTGTGAGATGGTTGAATGAGGAAAACAATGCATTTGGGCATGATAATATACTAGAGAAGCTATGGCGAAATTTGAGTAGAAAACAAAGTGTTTAAGTGGTAGTGGTGAGTTAATATGCCCTAGGATTCACTAGGGATCATTATGAGGAGGTTGAGTGGAAATGAGTTAGGTAAAGAGTTCTTGAGGTTTGGAATGACCTAGAATTGTCTAGGAGGAGATTAGAGGATTGGTGGGTGTATTGAACACACCAAAGTCATGTTATGAGGAATGTAAGACTTGTGCAAAAAACTGGAGGAAATGATGTATAATGCTTTGAGATGGTTTAGGTATGAACTAAAGAGTAGAACAATGAGAGTTTCGAGAAGTTTGTGTAAGAGGTGGTGATGTTAGTAGTGTACTAGTAAGGTTTAGTTTAAATGGTAATGTGTGGACTTGGGTGATGGAAGTGAAAATTGTAGGAGAATGTTGTAAGTCGTCAAGGTAAGTGAAGAACAATGTCAAGGTATTAAGGTAATGGAAAGAAATGTATAAGTAAGCTCAAGAGTTTAGGAGTGATGAGTAACAAATGAAAAGAAGAGAAATTGGTGCATGGAAATGCAAGATAACCTTGGAAGGTTTAGCAAAGGAAAGATGGATGAATTAAAGATGGAAAAATGATGTTTATGAAGTGGTCAAACTGTTAAGGAGGGAGCACTAGGATTGGTTGAAGTTTTGGTGAGGTTGCAAGTTGGGAATATAAGGAACTATATGATAAGTGTTAGGAGTTTTTGCAAGAATTTAGTAAATGTTTAAGAAGATCTTTGGAGGTTATTTTAATGAGTTTGGAGGATGATTAAAGGTGGGTTTAAGGGTCTAAATGATGTTAGAACACATTAGGAGGCTTTAGGAGAAGTTTGGTGAAGATTTAACAATTTTTGGACTTGTTCTGGTGGCGTCCGACCCAAGTTTGGGTCGGACGGCCTCTGTTAGACGCCAGTGAAGGGTTATGGAATGGTCCGACCCAGGTGGTGGGTCGGACGGTGGGTCGGACGGAAGAGTTTTAAAAGACGGGAGAATTTCTGGAATGGTCCGACCCAGTTGGTTGGGTCGGACATGGGTCGGACAAGTGGAATTTTTCAAACCCGAAAGTTACTGGAAGGGTCCGACCCAGTTGGTGGGTCGGACGACCCTTAAGACTTAAAAAAAAAAAGAAACCCTAAGAGAGTTTAGTGGTATTAAGGGTACCCCATTAAGGAGCCAATGATTACTAGAGGTATAAAGACCTAAGGGATTAAGTTAAGTGTAAGCTTAAAAGTTTAAGGTTAAGTTTGTAAGATTAAGTTGTAAGACTTAAGAGGTGTTAGGTGGGGATCATTAAGGGTTAAGTAAGTAAGTAAGTAATAAGATAAGTAAGTTGAATTGAGTTAAGTGATTAACAACCTAAAACTGGATGAATGTTTTAGGACTTGGAAATTGGACTCCAGAAGAGATTAAGCAACCGAACGACCAACGGTGAACGGTACAGTTCTTCTTGTGACCTGCTTGCTAACGAGGTGTCCCTCGGCTTGTATGCTATTTGTTTTTGTGTGCTCACTAAACAAGATAAAGCATGCAACCGGAATATTATGTTTATTGTATTCTTGTGTGATGTTTGAAAACTAACACAACATACCGTGAGAACTTACTAACCAACGTTTAGTAAGGAATTGAGTGAGACTAAGGAACGCTCCCTAATATGAGTTTGATATAAACCGAAAGAGGTTAACCAACAAACATGGTCTTGAGACTACTACTAACTGGTACTTAAGGGGGGAGTGAGGAACCCGGGACTGACTCCGGTCATGCATGCTAAGGAAAGGGGGTCGGTATCTATAGCAGATCCGACTTCCGCTTAAGGACTAGTCCTCGGACTAGTAGCCTTGGGTCGGTTGGCCGGCTCGGCTACATTGGACATCCAGTCCAAGGTAGGTGGCTTTAAGATGGCGTGGGGGGATCAAGCCTACATCCCCAACAATTTAAGATTGTTGTTTATTGCCGGTAAGTGCCCTGCTGCTGGCTAGGGTTAACCAAGCCCTACAAAAATAAACAACGAACTAAGGGCTAACTTGTTCCCAATGAGAGAACGGTTGGCATACATAAGGTAAGGTTAAGATAAGTTGCAACCATTCCTCTTTAAAGGATGGTTTGTATTATTAAGACTAAGATAAGCTACATCCACTCCTTTTTAAAGGATGGTTTGTATTATTAAGACTAAGATAAGCTACATCCACTCCTTTTTAAAGGATGGTTGTTTCTAAGATTAAGATAAGACTAAGATTGAGGTGAGATAAGGATGGACTAAGATTAAGAGGAAATATAACTTAAGGAGTTAAATAATTAACTCTCTAATTAAGGGAACGCATTTAAGTCGTTCATTGTGTGTGAACTTTGATTGTTCAAATTTGGTTTGTTGTTTACTGCACTTACTATTATGTTGTTCATCTAATCAACCTCCATGCTATCGACAATTAGTCGTCGTAGCCACGTTATCTTGGGGGCCATGAGAGGATCGTACCAGCATTCGTGCTGACCCCCTTTGGGGGCTGTTTTTACTACACAGGTGAACGTCAGGAGGCGGCCGTCGCGAGAGTAAGAAGGGGTACAAGTGTTATGGGTTAAGTGTGGCCTACGAGTTGTGCATGTACACTCGTATGGCAATTTGAGTTAGTGAGATGTATAGGATGTGAGGGGATTGTAGAAGGTTATGTATTGGTTAAGGTTTGTTGTACTAATGTTCGGTATATTCTGTAGTCAGACCGTGGCAAGGTCCTAGAATGTATTTAAATCCACTGCAGAGTTTATATATATGATGATAAGATTGCGATAACCACGATTGGACCGAGTTGGGGTGTTACAAAAAGTGGTATCAGAGCGTAGTTACGCTCTGAAGACAAGAATTACCGAACTTAGGAGAATACAATGGTTGAGTTTGAGTTATGGGCTAAGGGTTGAGTGTTAGAGTGAGAGGTGCTTTAGCTAGGACTTCCTGGTGTTTACCGGATATCCATAGTACCTAGACCCGCCCTCCACATCCCTAACCCTGAATATGGGGAACAAATGCTAGAGAGAAGAAAGCCTTCTCTTATTCGGGAAAGACCCGATCTGGCAGTTAGTTAACAGTAAGCAGTAGGAGAAACGTCTTGTTGCACAACAGTTACGGAGAACTTGGAGGTTTTTAATGGAGCGCAACAGAGAAACAGGCGCTCCCTATAGAATTCTATCAATAAGGGAACGGTAATTACCGGCAACATGAGTCGACATGCTACGCAGTCAAAATAACCCGCAATACCAATGCTAAGGAAAGCACTACGGGTGCAATAGAAAGGAAAAGGGGAAGCGACATGAGTACCAGACAGTGGTCCGAAGGAGCATAACAGTAGGATAATACAAGCATGAGGATTGAGATTACTGGAAAGTCTAGTTAGAAACGGGAACTCCAAACCCCATACAATGAGGAAGGTTACAAAACCTGGCCAACATAACGCGGACGACGGTAGAAACTCATGCAAATTGTATACCGAAATAGGACTACGATGTAGTGCCTAAAGGAGAATCTTACTTAGTAACCACAACAAAATGTGTGGAGACAGGAGCGAGGATTAAGACATAAGAAGATATTAAGGGGTTCCCTCAGAAAGAGGAACGCCCTGATAAATGACAGTACTGTCAAACAACAAGGAAACTGCCGGATGGTCAGTTATCCAAAATAAGAGATTATCGAAGGAGTCCCAAGGTCTACCAATTACAGGGAAATTAGAAGGAAGTATCACTACCAATGTACCTTGTACCAATAACCCATCCTGCATGGCGCACTTGCCACAGCAAGTGCTACCACGGTTAAGCTACACGGAAAGCCATCATGGCAAGATAGGAGAACGCTACAGTTGTAACACATATTAATACCGGATTGCAAATCCATAAGAATAGAAGAATAAGACCTTGGAAAGGCCCGACGGCCTGACCATAATGAGCGGAGGTGACACACCAATCAGCCGGGAGCGGAACTTGGACAAAATATTAGACCATATGAATGTTAGCAACAATACAACGTACTACGACAACAACAACCGACAGTGCGGTAAGAACACCAAACCCGGATCTCAAAGAGGAATCTAAGAGATCGCTCAATAATGCGAGCAAAACACTACGTAAGTGATAACGTACAAGGAATGCATTGTGGAATACAATGGAGACGTTGACACAACGACTTTCAACAAGAAAGGGATAAGACTCCCAAATTGATCACTAAGAACACCAGTAATGAACAATCTTCGATGAATATGTTGGTAAACCCCGGAAACAAGGACAGGGAGAGTAAACTTAAGATATAACCTACCAAGGGTTAAGGACATACGATTCCCATAGGGGAAAGCTCAGAGGACTACCCCCACAGAGCGGACATAGTCGAGCCGAACAAACTGATGAATGACAGTTAATATTGTTTGTCTAACTCATTAACACCCAAGTGTGAACGATCATCAATGGGTGGCGTAGTCAACGGAAGTTGAACGAAGCGTTGAAACAAAAGTATAAGGTGACAGGATGATATCCGACTTGGACACTGTGAGGCAAACGCCTAATACCAACTTATCCTTATTTGCTAAAAGACATAAGTCTAATAAAACGACAGTATTGCCAAAGACACTAAGTACCTCAGATCACCTGAATAAACTTCCATAGCGGGAAGCAGGACGCAACAACTTACCATGAAACCCAATACTACATTTATTATGTAATCTAATGATGGATAATGTTCAAAGAAACAAAAAACCTATAAGGATGGCCTACAGATGAGTAAGAGTACAAGTAATGAACGGAGATATTAAACACTAAGAGCCTGCGAGCCAAGGATGTTGACCACATCAGAGCTCAAGGCACAGTAAGTTGTAAGAGAGCTTATTTAAGCCATGAGGAACTACAATTCGTAGATATGAACGGTTACCAAACCTATAACTTAGATTGTGGAAAATATTGCCAGGAAAAGGCACCAATGAGAATAATGAGATGGTACATTGGCAGGGGCGGAGAACGAACCATGCCTTTTAGGGTGGGGATACCTCTCCTTGTTTGTGAAGCCATGAGTGGAATAAACCCCTCAAAAAGGGCTTTCACTTGTTAGAGATATAATATGCCTTTGTTAGAGAATGGAAACCGTAACTTTGAGATTACCTTACAACATACCAAATACACTTGAGCAATAAGAAAGGCTGCAGAGACAGACCTCATATCCAACACCCAGGATTTAGGAATCAGTAATTGTCAGAAATAAACATTGTGAGTGCACGTTATGGCACATCAAGTGACCAATGCTCAGAAGAGCTTGTGATTCAGTGGATGACTTCTTCAGGAACCGGTTGAATGACATGGTAAATAACATCATCAGGATGAAAGAATGCGAGAGAAATTAGCCTACTTATGAACCTGAGATTGAAGCAGAACACCTTCGTATTAAGAGATAACCATTTTATAGCACGGTATGACAACCGCCAAACACCGAAATTAGAGAACCCCCAGTGTGTTTACACCAAGAAAGGATTGAACATAAGATAATATGTTAGAGTAAATGAGTAAGTAGTTGCGCCATCAATGGGCATCATGGTAAAGGCCAGCTACCACGGTAGTAGTGGTCGTGAGTACAATACTTATATGAGGGGATTAAGTCTTGGTGCGCGGTAAAGCGACCGTTATGTATGAGCTGTCAAATATTGACACTGAGGCAACTAGATTTATGAGTTAAGACCAATATAAGTAAGGAAATAAGATGGTAGACGAACTGCGCATTGATGCCAGTAGTCTGGACCTGGCTAAGTAAGATTTCACAGGAAGCACACTACCCATTCCTTAAGGAACTGGAAGTGCATTCCTAGTTAAACAAATATGAGAAAGAAGATAAGAGGCTCTATGGAAAGAGACCTCAGTCACTAAGAGACCGAGTCAGTACGAGATACAGGAAGAATTAGAGCATACAATACCCAAGAACACAGTAAATGGATTTTCCTTGATTAAGTTCAAGAAGAACAATAAGTGTTATTACGGGATGATGAAAGAGGAGATCGACAATAGAATACTTCTTAATTAGCAATAGCTAAACGTGTGACGAACACTATGAGTTTACTAAAACGAGACGTGGGACGACTGCACCCCACAGGGGCTTGCAGGCCCGACACGCTCATCTATGAGTTAGTTGGGTAAGTAGTAATGTACCAGTAAGGTACCCCATGCATGTAGACGAATGGTGTAAGGAACACGGGAAGTAGTCGACTCCGTACCACGGACAACGACGCAAGATCAGACAAGAGCAGCTACTACCGCAAATAGTCGAAGAGAAGAATTCAGTTAGACCAACGACACAAGGAATCACAAAACAAATAATTAAGGACTGTGAAGTGCGAAGAGCACGGATTATTAAGTACAGACATTGGACATGTCTTAAGATGTAAAAGATTAAACTGTAAAGCGCAATAAGCACTAAACAGTAGTTTCAGATTAAGAATCATCCTCAGACCAAAGGTCAGATGGAAAGAACGATTTAGACACTTGAGGAAACACTAAGAATACAAACATTAGATCTCCAGGAAGACTGGATAGACGAGCTACAACTCATCAAGGCCGTGTATATATAAAGATAACACGTGACCATTGAGGGACCTTTAGTGCTAAACCATTAGCACGCAAGAGAAAGATATACAATACTGTAAAAAGGATAAGAGAGGCAAATAAGCCTAAAACTATCAGAGTCGTGCAGCGGAAGCTAGCAGATCAGTACCTTTGAGGTTAGACCAAACTAAGATCAGAATATGGTATAAGTACCGTTAAGAATCCTCGATGCAGAGACTAAGTCAATAGCATAGTTATGACCCTCTGATCGAATTATAAGTGAGATAGACGATATGGAAGCTAGAATGCTTGGTGAGAATTAGACATCTTGAACTTATGTTCAAGAATGATATAGTATTGATTACGTGGGCGTAATCCACTTTAAGGGGGGTAGAGCGAAAACCGCTTAGCGTATGTTTGTGTACTGAGTACATGAACTACGGTGTGCATAGCACAAAAGAATTTGAGAATATGTTTTACATAAACATTTTGAGATAAAATCAGGGCTATTGCACACAGAAGATGTGAATACCATACACATTAAGTACCTATCTTGTTAACTCTGGTGTGAGTACAAGTTAAGAGAATTAAGGAGGAGGTTTAAGGAGACTTAAGAAATAAAGAATATATGAGGTATGAGTCGATATGAGACTATGTGTGAGATAAGAATAATGAGATAACACTATGGGACACTGTTTGATATGAATATAAGGAATAAGATAGTAATGCTATGAGATATAAGATGGTGAGAATTGGTATGAGACAGTTATAGAACTTAGTAGGAATTTAAGTCTTGAGGTAATTACTAAGAGATGAATCGGGAATGTTTGATGGACGAGTCCACACTTTGGAGATGCATTGATTATGATTAGAAGAACTAAAAAGATAGAAAATTGGACATGAGTGAGTTATGTGGATGTTTGAAAATGATGTGGGAGGTGGAACTTGATTTTCTAGGGATCAAGGGAAACCAAACACAAATTGGGGTGGAAGGATAGTTCTACACTGATGCTGATCACATCAGGGTTGGATGATTCCTGAAACTCCCTACCAGTGGTCACAATTAAATCACGCTAAGGATAGAGGTGTTATAAAACGAAATTGGAGTTGCTTGTATTTTTAATTAGAGGAATTATTCCTCACATGACCTCGTAAAAAGGATTACCTTTTTACTGAGTCTCGCCCATGAAGTCGAGGACGCACGAGCTTTGTCGGACCGGTGACATGGGGAGAGCAGAGTGTTTTGTATTCTGGCCCATGGTGACGAGGACGAATGAGCCATTGTCTATGGACCGGTGACATGGGAGAATATTTGGAAATTATGTGAATGTATTTAATCAAAAGGAACAAAGAGAATTTTGAGTGCTATACATGCTTAAGCATGTTGTGTGATATTTAAGTATAAAATATGGCGGATCTAATGATCCAATGAGTTTAAGTATACATAAGTATGATCTATATGATCTATGGAATGAGGTAAGACATGTTTCTAATAAGATAAGATGCATGGGAACTTTGGGGACAAAGTTCTTTTAAGGGGGGTAGATTGAAATACCTCAAACCTAAGTATGCTAAAAACATCAAATTATGATGTAGTAAGGCTAGAATATGCCTTAGAAAGATTGGTAGACAATTTAAACCAAGGAAAACACAAGAAAGTGCCTTAAGGGCAATTTGGGCAAAAACGTGCTCTAAGCTTGGAGTGACTTTGATTAGCACCCAAATACCATTATAAGACTTTAGTAATATGCTAATGGACATTTTAAATCAATTAGCAAAGAAAACCACGCTCAAAAACAAGCTTAAACACAAAATGTGCTTTAAGACTCCTTAAAGCTCCTTTTTGAGAAATTGTCTTAGAATTGAGTTTTGAGTGGCTAAATGTCCATCATTACTCTTTAATCAACATGTGTACTAATTAGTATCACATTAGGAAGCCTAAATCAATGGGAAACCAAAATTTTCACAAATTTGTGCTCTAATTTGTGAATAGTGCCAAATAGTGCCTAGTTTAGTCTTTAATCAACTTAGTTTAGTTAATTGGTCAATAAAGGCCAAACATGCCCTTATTTAACAAGGGGGCCGATTTTTGAGAGTGGTGAGTCACCACATGAGTCATCCAACTAAAGAAAAGAAGAGGGAAATAAGTAAAGTTACTATTTGCTTTATAAAAGCAAAATATCTCTTATAAGCTACCTTTCTTCTTCTCTCTCTTCTTCTTCTTCTTCTTCTCTTCTCTTGCTCCAAAACCGAGAGAGCTCCATCCATGGGTGCTCCACCTTCAATTGTTCACCAAGTGCTCATCTTTGCTCCAAATCAAAAACCAAGTATAGATTTCTCTTAGTTAGGCCAAGACCTATCTTCCTATCTTTTCAAATCCTTCAAAGCTCCATTTTGGTTCCCAGAGGAAACTCAATTGATGGAGGAAAATCAAGTTTGAAGAGCCCATTTGGTTCTCCATTCATTCAAGGTAAGGAAAATGTAAGAAAAACCATGTTTCCACCATTTCTTCTACATGGCCGAAAATTTACTACTCATGGGGCTTTGTTTTTATGCCTTGTTCTAGCTTGTTTTATTCACCAAGGACTAGTGGAGGTCCTCTTTCATTCAATGCCCAAGTCTACTTTGAGACTTCAAAGGTAATCATCCACTTTTATACCTTAGAACACATTTTAACCTAGGTTTTCATTCCTTAAGGTTAGTGTATTGTTTAGCACTCATGAGAGTCATTGAATATTGATTAGAACATTGGCAAGGGAGATTTAAGTGGTGGCCGATATTCATTCAAGAAGAAGGTCTAAGGAGGAAGATAAGATAAGCTTGAGAAAACAAGGTAAATTACTTACCTAATGGTGGTTTAAGGTTTAAGGAATGAGTTTTAGAGGAGTACCAATGTAGCCTAGGGCTTACATTAGGTAATGGGTTATGTAACCTAAGAAAAATAACTTAAACAAGCTTGTGAACTTGTGACTAACGAGCCAATGAGAATGAGTTAGTAATATAAGTTTAAGATGAGTTTTAAGAGCATTATAACTACTATGAGATTGATGGGTGTATTTGCAGGTTGAAAGCTTTTATATGTGGGAAATTCAGTATTTAAGTTTAAGTCATTTAAGGGCCTAAGAGCCATGTCATTTAAGAGCCTTAGTGCTATGCAATTTAAGATTATTGCAATATATTGAGTTTGATGTGATTGAGTTGGTTTGGGTGAGAAGATATGATGGGAAAGAACTTGATGTGTGTGAGATGGTTGAATGAGGAAAACAATGCATTTGGGCAGGATAATATACTAGAGAAGCTATGGCAAAATTTGAGTAGAAAACAAAGTGTTTAAGTGGTAGTGGTGAGTTAATATGCCCTAGGATTCACTAGGGATCATTATGAGGAGGTTGAGTGGAAATGAGTTAGGTAACGAGTTCTTGAGGTTTGGAATGACCTAGAATTGTCTAGGAGGAGATTAGATGATTGGTGGGTGTATTGAACACACCAAAGTCATGTTATGAGGAATGTAAGACTTGTGCAAAAATCTGGAGGAAATGATGTATAATGCTTTGAGATGGTTTATGTATGAACTAAAGAGTAGAACAATGAGAGTTTCGGGAAGTTTGTGTAAGAGGTGGTGATGTTAGTAGTGTACTAGTAAGGTTTAGTTTAAATGGTAATGTGTGGACTTGGGTGATGGAAGTGAAAATTGTAGGAGAATGTTGTAAGTCGTCAAGGTAAATGAAGAACAATGTCAAGGTATTAATAAGTAAGCTCAAGAGTTTAGGAGTGATGAGTAACAAATGAAAAGAAGAGAAATTGGTGCATGGAAATGCAAGATAACCTTGGAAGGTTTAGCAAAGGAAAGATGGATGAATTAAAGATGGAAAAATGATGTTTATGAAGTGGTCAAACTGTTAAGGAGGGAGCACTTGGTGAGGTTGCAAGTTGGGAATATATAAGGAACTATATGATAAGTGTTAGGAGTTTTTGCAAGAATTTAGTAAATGTTTAAGAGGATCTTTGGAGGTTATTTTAATGTGTTTGGAGGATGATTAAAGGCGGGTTTAAGGGTCTAAATGATGTTAGAACACATTAGGAGGCTTTAGGAGAAGTTTTGTGAAGATTTAACAATTTTTGGACTTGTTCTGGTGGCGTCCGACCCAGGGGTCTGACCCAAGTTTGGGTCGGACGGCCTCTGTTAGACGCCAGTGAAGGGTTCTGGAATGGTCCGACCCAGTTGGTGGGTCGGACGGAAGAGTTTTAAAAGATGGGAGAATTTCTGGAGTGGTCCGACCCAGTTGGTTGGGTCGGACATGGGTCAGACAAGTGGAGTTTTTCAAACCCGAAAGTTACTGGAAGGGTCCGACCCAGTTGGTGGGTCGGACGGTGGGTCGGACGACCCTTAAGACTTAAAAAAAAAAAGAAACCCTAAGAGAGTTTAGTGGTATTAAGGGTACCCCATTAAGGAGCCAATGATTACTAGAGGTATAAAGACCTAAGGGATTAAGTTAAGTGTAAGCTTAAAAGTTTAAGGTTAAGTTTGTAAGATTAAGTTGTAAGACTTAAGAGGTGTTAGGTGGGGATCATTAAGGGTTAAGTAAGTTAAGTAAGTTAAATAAGATAAGTAAGTTGAATTGAGTTAAGTGATTAACAACCTAAAACTGGATGAATGTTTTAGGACTTGGAAATTGGACTCCGGAAGAGATTAAGCAACCGAACGACCAACGGTGAACGGTACAGTTCTTCTTGTGACCTGCTTGCTAACGAGGTGTCCCTCGGCTTGTATGCTATTTGTTTTTGTGTGCTCACTAAACAAGATAAAGCATGCAACCGGAATATTATGTTTATTGTATTCTTGTGCGATGTTTGAAAACTAACACAACATACCGTGAGAACTTACTAACCAACGTTTAGTAAGGAATTGAGTGAGACTAAGGAACGCTCCCTAATATGAGTTTGATATAAACCGAAAGAGGTTAACCAACAAACATGGTCTTGAGACTACTACTAACTGGTACTTAAGGGGGGAGTGAGGAACCCGGGACTGACTGGTCATGCATGCTAAGGAAAGGGGGTCGGTATCTATAGCAGATCGACTTCGCTTAAGGACTAGTCCTCGGACTAGTAGCCTTGGGTCGGTTGGCCGGCTCGGCTACATTGGACATCCAGTCCAAGGTAGGTGGCTTTAAGATGGCGTGGGGGGATCAAGCCTACATCCCCAACAATTTAAGAATGTTGTTTATTGCCGGTAAGTGTCCTGCTGCTGGCTAGGGTTAACCAAGCCCTACAAAAATAAACAACGAACTAAGGGCTAACTGTTCCCAATGAGAGAACGGTTGGCATACATAAGGTAAGGTTAAGATAAGTTGCAACCATTCCTCTTTAAAGGATGGTTTGTATTATTAAGACTAAGATAAGCTACATCCACTCCTTTTTAAAGGATGGTTTGTATTATTAAGACTAAGATAAGCTACATCCACTCCTTTTTAAAGGATGGTTTGTATTATTAAGACTAAGATAAGCTACATCCACTCCTTTTTAAAGGATGGTTGTTTCTAAGATTAAGATAAGACTAAGATTGAGGTGAGATAAGGATGGACTAAGATTAAGAGGAAATATAACTTAAGGAGTTAAATAATTAACTCTCTAATTAAGGGAACGCATTTAAGTCGTTCATTGTGTGTGAACTTTGATTGTTCAAATTTGGTTTGTTGTTTACCACTTACTATTATGTTGTGCATCTAATCAACCTCCATGCTATCGACAATTAGTCGTCGTAGCCACGTTAGCTTGGGGGCCATGGAGGATCGTACCAGCATTCGTGCTGACCCCCTTTGGGGGCTGTTTTTACTACACAAGTGAACGTCAGGAGGCGGCCGTCGCGAGAGTAAGAAAGGGGTACAAGTGTTATGGGTTTAGTGTGCCTACGAGTTGTGCATGTACACTCGTATGGCAATTTGAGTTAGTGAGATGTATAGGATGTGAGGGGATTGTAGAAGGTTATGTATTGGTTAAGGTTTGTTGTACTAATGTTCGGTATATTCTGTAGTCAGACCGTGGCAAGGTCCTGGAATGTATTTAAATCCGCTGCAGAGTTTATATATATGATGATAAGATTGCGATAACCACGATTGGACCGAGTTGGGGTGTTACATGCAGTGTGAAAGAAAAATGTGACTCGGGTGCTTATAGGGACCAGAACCTATCCAAAATGTAGAAAATGTAATGACACCTGGGTGCTTCTTGGGACCGGAACCTATCCAAAATGTAGAAATTGTAATGAGACTCGGGTGCTTCTAGAGACCGGAACCTATCCAAAGTGAAAATTGATTGTAAATGATGTGATGGTAATTATAAAATATCTAGGTGCTTACAGGGACCTAAACTTACCCGAAGTGAGGATGAGGATTGATTGTAAAGATGCCAAACACGGCAGTGGTTACGAATTTGTGAATTATCTCAAAAACACGAACATGCTCTTTGAAGGAGGTGTGTGTATGTGTGTTTTCTGTGGTTCTTAAGGCTTATGATGGGTTTAAGGTCAAAGCATGAGTCCATGTAATGTTGAGAACATCATTCGTATCATTGATTAATTTAGGGAGGCTTTAGGTCAAAGCATGAACTCAACTAAATCAGGGTTGATGTTCTCCAAGAACTTAATGGTGAGTAATAAGAAAAACATCTACGATATCATAGGGGTTCAACGAAGTTGATGATCTGGGCATTTACTTAGGCTTTTTGAGTGCTATGAGTAGACATAAAAACCAAATGTTTGGATATATATATATATATCATGATAGAGTCTCCAAAAGAGTTCAAAGCTGGGACCACACGGTTTCACAAGAAGCTGGTGGCATTCTCGTGTAGTCTATCCTTCGAGCTATTTTCTCCTATGTCATGGGAGTGATACGACAGCCTATGTCCCTTATCAAGGAAGTTTAGGGTATTATTAGGAACTTCTGGAGGTCCAGAACTTTGAGTTGAAAAGGGATTTCCTAGCGCAAATGGGATGTCTTATGCAAAAGTTTGGGTGATACGGGATTAAGGTTCTACGACATGCATGGTTTTAATGATTCCTTGCTTGCCCGTCAGGGATGGAGAATTGTTTAGCAACCAAATATCTTCGTGTCCCAGGTTCATGCTTGTAATTACTACCATGATTGTATCCTCAATGTCGAGCTTTGTGTTAAACCTAGCCCTGTATGGAGATCTCTTATGGGATCTATGAGTCTTATTCGACTAGGCGCAAGAAGGGTAATAGGGGATGGTAACACAACGCGGCTCACAGACAAATTGCTTATAAATAAAGAAGAAGGAAATGTATGAAATGGAAACTCCCGCCATATGCCCGTAAACATGGTAAGTTCGACTGGCTAATAATTGAAATGATCAGACACATAATGAAAGGAAAATAAGGGATTGTTTATAAATGATGACTCTGATTCGTTCCTTGGCACTGCACTCCTCAATAATTCTAAACCTGATGGGGGTGTTGGGGCTGCGCTAAAAATGGCCAGTTCTTTGTGGGGTCTGCTTACTTTCGGGCTAGAGAAATGGCCTCAAGTAATGAGATCTCTACCTCTTACAGGAGCCTTTCGGGTGTTGCTATAAAAAGACTGGGAAAATTCCCCCATCCTCTAAGAATTTATACTTTTGCATGGAAATTCTTCTAAGGTATTATTCCTTGTGGAGCACTCATCTCACATCGTTGCGGGAACACTCTTCCGGATTGGAGCTCCATTTGTAGGGGGTATGAAAACCTCTCTCATATATTTCTTCAGTGCAAAGTTGTTAAGGAATGGTGGGCTAGGGAAGGAGTGGCCCGTTCAAGAACTCTTACAAATGACAGCGGCCTACGCGACTGGCTAACACATCTACGTGCCGAAGGTAATCAAAATCAAGCATTAAAAACGCTAACTCTCTACGAGAACACAAAATTAATAAACCGTTTAGCAGGTCTGGTTGCGCAAGGGGTATAGTAGTGGCTCCTTCTGATACCAATTCTAATAAAAGTTAGGCAAATTTCATAATATACCTTTGAGGTTTACCCGTTGTTTGCAAAATACCTCTAAACTTTGCAAACCATTATAATATGCCCCTTGGATTTATTTTACTCTTTGATATGCCATTTGTAGTGTAACAAATACTTTTTCACGATATACCCTTGCACAATGTAGCATATGCTTTTTATGATATACCCCTACCCAATGTAATGAATATATTCTTTCACAATATACTCCTACACGGACGACTACTTTTCTCACAATATACCCATGTACAGTGTAATAACTACTTTTTTCACAATATACACTTATGCAGTGTAGCAAATATATTTTTCATGATATACCCTACACACATGACCAAAATCAGCTGTGATTTAGTCTCAATTGTGGCAATGGATTGGAAAGAAATAGCAGTATCTGAAGGAAGCATTGTATGCCCAGAGCGGCAAAATCCAAATACTCCAAGTGCAAAAGGAATGTCACTTCACCTCATAACAGAACTTGTCTGAATGAATCTTATTTTACTCGGTGTACCCGCTAAAATTAGCGCAAATACAAGCAAGATTGCACCCAACACACCAGCAACTATGTTATTCATTTCACATTGTAGATTTTTGTAACTTGGATAAACATGCTGATGTACAAAAAAAAAGAAGGGAAAATTACATGCCCCACCCATGACGTTTGGCGAAATTTCACATTCCACCCACGTGGTTTCAAAAATTACTTCCCCCACCCTTGTGGTTTCCCCCGTTTTACATCCAGCAACTTTTCTAATTTTTGTTCAATTCAAAAGATGCTTAAACATTGTCCAAAATTGATGAAACTTTACATGGATGATGCTAAAGTGATATATTTTGATCTTATGTCAAATTCGAAGTTTTTTAAGCTTAAATGTGACCTGTGGGACCCAATGAAACATGTGACATGTTCATTGGGTCCCACATGTCACATTTAAGCTTAAAAAACTTTAGATTTCTCACTGAACCAAAATATAACACTTTAGCATCATCCTGTAAAGTTTCATCAATTTTGGACAACGTTTAAGCATCTTTTGAATTGAACAAAATTAGAAAAGTTGCTGGATGTAAAACGGGGGAAACCACATGGGTGGGAAAGTAATTTTTAAAACCATGTGGGTGGAATGTGAAATTTCGCCAAACGTCATGGGTGGGGCATGTAATTTTCCCAAAAAAGAATATACAAAATGCATATATCATTTATGTAACATGATGGTAGAACAACGATAATGATAACTATCTCTTGAAAATGCTCAAGACTGGGGTAAAGGCTTCCTGGAGATAGATGGAGGTTCAAGTGATCTGATTACAAATAACAAAAGATAACCATACTTGCCAAACGCAACTTGTCCAACATCTTGATAAGTAATGATCTGATGTCCTTACTAAATATTTTCTCATGAGCTGACAGAGATCTAACCAATGACTGCAAATAGAACCAGCAATATAACACTGATTCAACCCTTCTCTTGCACGGTTTAAAGCATAGAGAGCATTAAGATGCTCACATATGCGTTAACTCAAAATAAAAGTAGATAATCATAAGTTAGCAAGTGCAATTCAAGAATATGAAATAACTTAGACACCAATCTAAGAGGCCCAATTTACACTAAAGATCTAGAATAATAGGCAGGACCTTCTTTTTTCTCCACATAGTCAAACAAGACAAATAATATTTATTCACCAAAATTGAAAGCTAATTTGACACTGATCTTAAGTCATACCATTAAACATTGTTTGTGACATATACTCTACACCTATGTGTTATTTCCAGCCAAAACTAGATTACACCGTGCATGGTTATGTTGTGAAAATATAGTCGTTAAATTATGCAAGGATATCTTTAAAGAAATATTTGTTACAGGTATATAAAATAAATTCTTATAGGTATATTATATTAGTTTGTAAAGTTTAAAGATATTTTGTAAAAAAACGGGCCATGAATATATTATAATGGTTTGTAATAGCACAATTCGTAAACATACATCCAATTTGAACAGATTATTAATGACGATAAAACTTTACGTGGAAACCTTACAGAAAAAATTAGAGACACGAATACGATCACAAAAAGATAAGACTAACAAAAAGATTATATCTTTCAAAAAAAACGATTATACTTTTTTTCTCGATAATAAGGTAACAATTTTTTTATTCTTTTGATAACATGAGAGAGATCAAATACTCCGAAACAACTCTTAACAACTTTCGAATACTAAGAATTACTTTCCTTTTTCTTTAGTAGTCTATCACTTATTAAACCTACACTATTTCGTTTCCCTCTATTAAACGTACACAAGAGTAATGCACTTATTGACATTTATATCATAGTATTAAATGGCCACGTAAGCCTGAAGATAGTTCAACAATCCATCTAAGCTCTCATAAATTCATTTGAATTCAACGCCCGTTTCAATGAAACAAATGGCTTTTTTTTTTTTTGATAGTTTACTGGCAATACTATAGCTTTAATTCTTAACACTTTCGATAGAGTATCCATCACCATTTCTTAAACACTTCTCCAGCAGTGGCTTAATGAGTCAAACCATTGTACAATCGTAATTACCAAGCCCTCTAGTCATCTAGTGCACCAAGCTGAGAAGGTCACGACCCACACTTGCTTATTTTTATGAGCCTAGTGTACCAATACCGAGTGGAACCTGAAAGAACCACTATCAATATTTAGGGGTGTTTGTTTAGGGTAATGAGGATCATTCTCTTTCATAGTATTTGTTTATTCAGTTTTCTTATTTTCTGGGAAGAGAAAGGGATATGATTACCCCAAAATCCTCTATCTTGATTCCCCACCCCCTACCAGGAAATGAGATTCTCTTTCCTTAGTATACTTTACCGGCAACATATGACCATTGACCGACGACTAATAACTGTTGACCGGTGACCGGTGACCGGTGAATATTGATTGGAAATTAATGGTCGTTGACCGGCATTCGGCAACCGTTGATCATTGACCGGTGGTCGTTGACCGGTTATTTATTTCATTTTCTCTAGCTCAAACAAACACTTGGAAAAATCAAAGATGATTCTTTTCCACTCCTCTTCACTCCCTTTCTGGATTCCATTCTGTTTCCCCCGCTTGACACAAACGCCCCCTTAGACTTAGACCAGTGATAAACTAAGATCTGTCACTTTTCTCCTATGATGTCGTGCTTATTTTTTTGTGAGAGCATCCACACTGGTGGTGAATCTTTACACATTTCTAGGTGTTATTTCATATTAAAATAATATTTTATTACTTAAGAGACTCTATCCAAATGTAGTTCATCACTACAATAACAAAGTTTCTTAACATTCTCTCTTTTAATAAACAACTAATAAACTATCACTATTTAGACGTGAGAAAAAATATAAAAGAGATAGACACACATAGCTGAGGTCTATATTGTGTCATAAAAAGGGTTACGGCTCGGGAGTTTCAAATCAGCAGATGCGTCACTACTGCAGAGGGGGTACGCGAACTTGAAACTAGACATGCGGCATGACTAAGAACGTGCAAAATTGAAAAAACAACTCTTATACAATGCAATTGTAGTTATATCATGTCTGCTTTATTGTATCATATAATTAATGTTATTTTATTTACAAAATTAACTAATCATAAACAAAATTTAAATACTTCAATACTAATATAGATATATGAATATATATGAAACTTTATAATTATTCTAATATCTTTCATCTCATTTAATAATGAATTTTGAAAAACTTAAAGTAATTTAAGTATAAAATTTTGAGTTTAACGAAGAAAAATACTTACTATTATAAATATGAGTAATGAATGCTTTCCCAAAGTATTTCAAATATAAATAGATAAACTCAATATTATTTTCGAACTTTCTTGACCTTCGTATAAAAATTACCGCAACTATATATTTAATTTATAAATTTTATGGAACTTTTATGCAATATCATTGTATTTTTTACCAATTCTTTAAATATTAGTGAAAAAATAAAGTTATGAAATACCATCAAATTTTTTGCCTGAAATTCATGAAATGTCATTTTGGCCGTCGATCAACAAGAAACAAGATAAAAATGACCCTATTTTTAACAAATTATATTAAAAGTTCACAATATGTCATTGGGTGTTAACAAATTCAAAACTTAAAAAATTCCAAATACTGTAAAAAATGTATAAAATTAGAAAAATATATTAAAATAAATGAGAAAATAAAAATATATTTTTTTACTAATATGCATATGAACATTTTGCACTAATAAATAAATAGAACATTTTGCGTGTGCTTTAGCGAGCTCGCGGCTGCAAGTGCTATAGCTTGCCTCCTACCCTGCAATGCATTATTCGGTGGCTTTGATAAGTGTCCAAATGAGCATGATTTATAGGTGTATTTCATATATAATATTAGCACTTTTCTTGCTCATTTCTCCACTTCGGTTAGTTTTCCTCTAGTTTATGTTTTATTGTTTATCTCACAAATTATTGGTTTAACATGAGGAAAACCAAGCTGGTAGTAAAAGTGAGACGAGAGACAAACATAGACGCAAACGGCTCAAAACGGAGTCCAAACGAAGAAGAATCTAGAGCCGGTCAAAGTTTGAAGGAAAATAGGTCACGGTCAAGCCGACAACGCGGACAAGGCCAGTAGTGCAACCGCTTGTTCCTAGGCGGACGAGAGACAGGGCAACCGCCCCTAAGCAGGCGGACAAGAGAGCCGTGTGTGTGACAAGAGAACAACCGCCTCTAAATGGGCGGACGAGTGGGCATGCAACCGCCTCTAATAGGCGGACATCATAGGCTACAACCGCCTGTTATTGAGAGGTCTCCGAGGCGGACGTGAGTAGGTAACTTGCGCTAGAGACAACCGCCCGGTATTAGGCGGACAACACAGAGAGGAGACCGCCCGTTATTAGGCGGACAAGGCAGAGAGGAGACCGCATGTTATTGAGCGGACGCGTATAAATGTGCGCGAGCTTATCTTCTTCGCCCCGTCTTCGTCTGCAACTTTCCTTCGCCGACTTCTGCAACTCGTCCACGTCCACTATCTGCAGCCTATCCATCTACTCTGCACACGCTTGTCCCCTGCAATCAATGAAGCAAGCAATAAATGAGCAATCAAATGAGCTGCAATCAAACGTTATCCTATCCACCGCCTCAATCAACTTGCTCACGCGTCTGCCTATCTTCATTTACTCATTTTCCTTTCTCCTATATAAACAACATGTTCCTTCTGTAAATAATCCATCCACGACCCAAATCCACTTCACCACAAAACCTCACGCCATCTATTTCTTTTCTCCCGCCTTCTCCATTTTTATTTATTTTCACATTCCACCACATCACCTCTAGTCCTAAGTATACAAAAATAGCAGAGCGAGCTGGAGTGATTACAGATGATTGCTATTACTCTTGTTTCTGTTTTTCTATTTAATATGTTAGGCTAGTTACGTTTACTCTGGGAATGGCTATTAGTGTTTGTATTAATTATGCATTATTTTTTCTGGTTATTTTAAATACAGTTTGTTACGTTTAAAGGTTATCTCGCACTTTTTAATAAATATCATGAGTTTATTAATTGCTTTCCTAAGTCTATTTTGATCAGATCGGTGATAAATAGATAGGTTAATTAAGACGTAAAACTGGAGGAGGTAAACTTGTTATGATTTAATAAGTTAGTATTCAGTTGCAAATGTAATTCCTCAAATACTCCTCTGCCGTTTACAGGCATTTTGCTTGAACCTTGATTAGAACCTTGCATTTCAGGTAAACGAGTTCTTTGAGTCTATGACTTAGACCGTAAGAAAATAACAGGAACCTTGCCAAATTATTTAAACCAGTAGAGGATAGCTTAATTATGCAGATTATAATAACTGACCCAGAGTTCCATTTGATTTATCTGTTAACTTAGTTTATTTATCTGTCTTTTTATTTATACAAGTCAATTAATCCTCCCCCCTTTTGTGACACGCTTAGGTACTATTATATGTATATTAGTCCCACGGTTCGACATCCGGTCGCTTACAATTCGCTATACTACTACGACCGGGATTTGTTTGCAGCCCGACGTTTAATTTGAGTTTTAATTTCTTTTCTTTTAATTTTACACCAGTTTAACCACTCACTTTATAACGTCTGCAAAATGGCGCCGTTGCCGGGGACTAGTTTATTCTAGTCCCTAAGCCCCGGATTATTCACTTGTTATATTAGAATATTTTGTCTATATTATTTTTGTTAGTTGTTTGTATTAATTATCTTTTATATTTTGTTTATATTATTATTATGTTTGTTTCTAATTATGTTATTGTCTAATCTGTTTCAGTAGTTTTATTTTATATACAAAAACACAAAAAAAATGGAAATGGAACAGGTGTACGAGCAAGAGTTTTGTTATTCTCAATATTTATACTGCTCCGTATGTGGAGGAGCTCATGATTATGCAGATTGTCTCATATTGCAAGAACAACTCTGGTTAGAAGATCAACCAGACTACCTGGAGAGACTCGCTCTACAAGAACAGCAACCAAAGAGCAAAATAATTCATGAGGTAGAACACCCCACTACGGATGTAAGTTATTCTCTTCCCTCTACAATCGCCTACCGCCAGTTTCCATCCTTCTCTGTGCTCTATCCAGAAGATGAGGATACTTACATCCTCGAAAATGAAGAGAAGGAATTGCCATCATCTCCCGCCAAGATATCCAAACAAAACGCCACTATCACCTTCAAAGAATTAACTTTCTCTGAAGATGATATCAAACAACGTTCTTTCTACGAGCCTCACTTACAAAAGGATGATGTTTACATCCTCCAAATTGAGGAAGAAAAATCATCACCACCGGGTCTTCTGTTAGAACTACGTTCCCGGCAGTACCTCCTCAAACACCAGATTTTGTGGAGTATTAATTTTCTTATTTATATGCCGAGGTAACGTTGTTTGATCTAGGATAACGAAGCAGGCGTCTAGCCAAAGACGTTAAAGAAGGGCAGCTTCCCGGGAGGCAACCCGGGTGTACTTTTTTTTTATTTTGCTTTTATGCTCTTTTTAATTTTCAGGTTCTCTTTAAATTTATTTTTGCTAACTTTTAACCCCGTTTATAGTATGGTTGCTTCTAGTGTCTTATGCAGGTGCACCTTCATTTTTACACCGCAACCAAGCTACGCTACTTGAGGCTGAAGCTCAAGTGTGGGGGAACTCCTTTAGCAACTAGCAAAAATAATATCAAGGGAGTACCAGTTTCTTTAATTATGCTTTATTTAAATAAAAACTGCAGAGGAGCGTTTATGTGCATAAATGTTTATTTGTGACCTTTGTGTTCTCTCTATTTTATCTACTTACCGAAAAGGTCTTCTGAAACCTTCCCTTGTTTTTCTGGTGAACAATGAGGACATTGTTCAATTTAAGTGTGGGGGAGTGTGCCCTTTTCGGTGACATTTTGCTTAAATGTTTAATCTCTCTCCTTATCATGCGTTTGTCCAATTCAAATATTGTGGACCCTTTATATGTGGGTTGTTCTCTTTAAGAATAAATTGTTATGAATTGTAGGATAAATGGTACAAAATTTTAAAATTTTGATTACTTTTGAGGAGCATTTATATGCGGTGTGACCAAATAATCTGCAAATGGTTGGATTTATGCTCAGGGTTTCTTTCTGTCTTCTTTCTTAGGGATTGCTAAGGGGTGCTTTTCTGTTAAAAAAAAGATAAAGAAAAATAATAATAAGGGACTTGCGAGACACCATTGGTAACCAACAAAGAGAGTTGAGTGTTCTTAAATACAAAGGCGTGATACCTACATTTTCTTATCCCTTATGCAAAAGTGAAACAAATGCATAAATCTATTTTCCTTTTGTTTCTCCTCAATGCCCATTCTTGAGAGAAGTTGGCCATGGTAAAAGTTCTCAGAGTGACCTAAAAAGAAACATTGAAGTACCTTAGATCATACCTCGAAACTCTATATTTTTTTTACCCTGAGCACACCTCTGCCACCAGCAGTTAATTTTTCACACTCCTCAATAAGTTAAAAGATCATGTTATCCTACCCTTCATATAATATTTGTTAGTATTGAGCATTCCCTACTTACTTGGGTACGTGGTTTTGCTTGAGGACAAGCAAAAATAAGTGTGGGGGTGTGATAAGTGTCCAAATGAGCATGATTATAGGTGTATTTCATATATAATATTAGCACTTTTCTTGCTCATTCTCCACTTCGGTTAGTTTTCCTCTAGTTTATGTTTTATTGTTTATCTCACAAATTTATTGGTTTAACATGAGGAAAACCAAGCTGGTAGTAAAGTAGACGAAGAGACGAACACATAGACGCAAACGGCTCAGAAAACGGAGTCCAAACGAAGAATCTAGAGCCGGTCAAAGTTTGAAGGAAAATAGGTCACGGTCAAGCCGACAACGCGGACAAGGCAGTAGCGCAACCGCTTGTTCCTAGGCGGACGAGAGACAGGGCAACCGCCCCTAAGCAGGCGGACAAGAGAGCCGGTGTGACAAGAGACAACCGTCTCTAAATGGGCGGACGAGTGGGCATGCAACCGCCTCTTAATAGGCGGACATCATAGGCTACAACCGCCTGTTATTGAGAGGTCTCCGAGGCGGACGTGAGTAGTAACTTGCGCTAGAGACAACCGCCCGGTATTAGGCGGACCACACAGAGAGGAGACCGCCCGTTATTAGGCGGACAAGGCAGAGAGGAGACCGCATGTTATTGAGCGGACGCGTAAAAATGTGCGCGAGCTTATCTTCTTCGCCCGTCTTCGTCTGCAACTTTCCTTCGCCGACTTCTGCAACTCGTCCACTCGTCCACTATCTGCAGCCTATCCATCTACTCTGCACACACTTGTCCCCTGCAATCAATGAAGTAAGCGATAAATGAGCAATCAATGAGCTGCAATCAAACGTTATCCTATCCACCGCCTCAATCAACTTGCTCACGCGTCTGCCTATCTTCATTTACTCATTTTCCTTTCTCCTATATAAACACACGTTCCTTCTGTAAAATAATCCATCCACGACCCAACATCCACTTCACCACAAACCTCACGCCATCTCATTTCTTTTCTCCCGCCTTCTCCATTTTATTTATTTCACATTCCACCACATCCACCTCTAGTCCTAAGTATACAAAATAGCAGAGCGAGCTGGAGTGATTACAGATGATTTCTATTACTCTTGTTTCTGTTTTTCTATTTAATATGTTAGGCTAGTTACGTTTACTCTGGGAATGGTTATTATGTGTTTGTATTAATTATGCATTATTTTTTCTGGTTTATTTAAATACAGTTTGTTACGTTTTAAAGGTTATCTCGCACCTTTTTAATAAATATCATGAGTTTATTAAATTGCTTTCCTAAGTCTATTTTGATCAGATCGGTGATAAATAGATAGGTTAATTAAGACGTAAAACTGGAGGAAACTTGTTATGATTTAATAAGTTAGTATTCAGTTGCAAATGTAATTCCTCAAATACTCCTCTGCCGTTTACAGGCATTTTGCTTGAACCTTGATTAGAACCTTGCATTTTCAGGTAAACGAGTTCTTTTGAGTCTATGACTTAGACCTTAAGAAAATAACAGGAACCTTGCCAAATTATTAAACCAGTAGAGATAGCTTAATTATGCAGATTATAATAACCTGACCCAGAGTTCCATTTGATTTATCTGTTAACTTAGTTTATTTTATCTGTCCTTTTTATTCTTATACAAGTCAATTAATCCTCCCCCCTTTTGTGACACGCTTTGGTACTATTATATGTATATTAGTCCCACGGTTCGACATCCGGTCGCTTACAATTCGCTATACTACTACGACCGGGATTTGTTTGCAGCCCGACGTTTAATTTGAGTTTTAATTTCTTTTCTTTTAATTTTACACCAGTTTAACCACTCACTTTATAACGTCTGCAGGCTTAAACTAGTCTAGGATTGTTTTTAGGGTGTGCCTTCGACATTTTTTACTTTCCAATGGTGGTTTTTAGGGTTTAGGGTGTAGGGTAATATTTTTTTGACTTTTTGTTTATTTTATAATGTCGCAATCTGACTCGGCAATAAGCGTTTGACGTTTTTTTTTTTTTTGGGTGTGGTGTAGGGTAATCTTTTTTAACTCGTTCTATACTTTATACTGTCACCACTGACTTGATTGACTTTTAGGGGTTTTGATTTCAGGTTTAGGGTCAGTAGAGCCTAAATCCTTCACTACCAACCCTGAAAATGCCTTTGACGTTTCTTTAACTTTCCTAGGGTAGTTTTTAGAGTGATGGGTGTATGTTAATCTTTTTTAACTTGTAATATATTCTATTATGTCGCATCTATCTCGATAAAATTTTGGAGTTATTTATTTAGGGTTTAAACCCTTCGCTACAAACCCTAAAAATACCTTTGACGCTTTAAAAAAACTTTTCTAGGGTGTTTTGTAGGGTGTGTGGTGTATGGCCATCTGTTTTAACTCGTTCTACAATTTATTATGTCGCAACTAACTCAGTAATAAGCCTTCGGCGTTTTTAGTTTTCACAGGGTGGTTTTTAGGCTGTGTTGTGTAGGTTAAATTTTTTTAACTTGTTCTATACTTTATAATGTCGCCACTAACACAAAAATTTATAGGGTTTGTGGCTTCATGTTTAGACCCTAAACCCTCCGCTAAGAACCCTAAAAATGCTTTCGACATTTTTTTGCCTTTCTTACGTGGCTTTTAGGGTGAGCGGTGTTAGGTTATCTTTTTAACTCATTTTATAGTTTATAATGTCTTAACTGACTCGGCAATACACCTTCGATGTTTTTTTACTTTCCTAGGGTGGTTATAGGTTTGTGGTGTAGGGTAATTTTTTTAACTTGTTTTATACGTTATAATGTCTCCGCTGACCCTAAACCTTTCACTATAAACCCTAAAAATGATTTCAATGTTTCTTTTAACTTTCCTAGGGTAGTTTTTAGGGTGTGTGGTGTATGGTAATCTTTTTTGACACGTTCTATAATTATTATGTCGCAACCGACTTAGTAATTAGCCTTCAACGTTTTTAGCTTTCATAGGGTGGTTTTAAGGTTGTGTGATGTAGGGTTATCTTTTCTTAACTCGTTCTACTCGTTTACTTATAATGTCATCATTGACTCAAAAAATTTTAGTGTTTGTGGCTCCGCTACAAGCCCTTAAAATGCATTCGACGTTTTTAGTTTTCCTATGGTGGTTTTTAGAGTGAGTGGTGCTGGGTAATATGTTTTAACTCGTTTTATAATTCGTAAAGTCTCAACTTACTTGACAATAAGCCTTAAACATTTTTTTACTTAGCTAGGGTGGTTTTTAGGGTTTTGGTGTAGGGTAATCTTTTTTAACTCGTTCTATGCTTTATAATTTCGTCACTAACCATAAACCCTTCAATGCAAACCCTAAAAATGCCTTTGACGTCTTTTAACTTTTCTATGGTGGTTTTTTTAAGTGTATAGTGTAGGGTAATCTTTTAACTCATTCAATAATTTATAATTTCGTAACTCACTTAGGAATATGTCTTTGACGTTTTTAACTTTCCTAGGGTGGTTTTTAGAGTTTGGGGTGTGGGGTAATCTTTTTTTTTCAACTTGTTCAATACTTTATAATGTCATCATTGGCTCGATAGATATTTAGGGTTTGTACTTAAAGGTTTCCTCCACTACCAACCCTATAAATGCCGTTGACATTTTTTAACTTTCCTAGAGTGTTTTTTTGGGTGTGTGGTGTGGGATAGTCTTTTTTAACTCGTTCTATAATTTTATAATGTCACAACTGACTTGGCAATTAGTCTTTGACATTTTTTTTTGCTTTCATAGGGTGGTGTTTAGTGTGTGGTGTAGGGTAATTTTTTTTATATCTGGTTCTATACTTTATAATGTCGCCACTAACTCGGAAGATTTTTCTAAACCCTTCACTACAAACCCTAAAAATCCCTTCAAAATTTTCTACCTTTCCTATGGTGGTTTTTTAGGTGTGTGGTGTAGGGTAATCGTATTTGTTTTTCTGTTTTCCTAATTTCTGGAAAGAGGAAAGGATATGATTACCCCAAAACCCTCGATCTTAATTCCCCGCCCCGTAATAGGAAATGAGATTCACTTTCCCCATTACACTTTGACCGACTACATATGACCATTGACTGATGATTCATGACCATTGACCGGTGGCCAAGGATTGGTTATTTATTTCATTTTTTCCAGCTCAAACAAATAATTGGAAAATCAAAGAGAGTTGTTTTCCACTCCCTTTCCTGATTCCATATTTGTTTCCATCGCTTGAAACAAGCGCCCCTTAGACTTAGATCAGTGTTAAACTTAGATCTGTCACTTATATCCTATGATGTAGTGTTTATTTTTTATTAAGAGCATCCACAATGGTGGTGAGTGTCTTTGCACACTTCTAGTTGTCATTACATACTAAAATAATATTTTATTACTTAAGAAACTCTATCGAAATATCATTCATCACTAAAATAACAAAGTTTCTTAATATTCTCTCTTTTAATGAACAACTAATAAACGGTCACTATTAAGACATGAGAGGGGATAAGCGGATTTGAAACTGGACATACGACATGACTAAGTACGTGCAAAATTGAAAAATAGCTCTCATGCAAAGCAATTATATTTATATTATCTCTGCTTTATTGTATAATATAGTTAATATTTATTATTTTGTTTATGAAATTAACTAATCACAAACAAAATTTCAATATTTCTATACTAATGTAGATATATGAATATATATGAAACGTTATACTTATTCTAATATCTTTGATCTCATTATAATGATTTGAAAAACATAAAGTAATTTAAGTATATAAAATTTTGAGTTTAATGAAGAAAAATACTTACAATTATAAATATGGGTTATGAATGCTTTCCAAGAGTAGTTCCAATATAAATAGATAAACATATTATTTTAAACTTTCTTGAGTTTCACATAAAAATTAGCGAAAAAATTAACGGAAATTTTATTAAAGATTACTAAATTTTTTATCAATTCGTTAAATATCAGTGAAAAAACAAAGTTATGAAATGCCATCAAATGTTTTGCCCAAAATTCATGACATGTCATTCTAGCCGTTGATCAACAAGAAAAAATGACAAAAATGACCCTATTCTTAACAAATTATATTGAAAATTTCACAATATGTCATTGGGTGCTAACAATTTCAAAACTTAAAAAATTCCAAATATTGTAAAAAAAATGTATAAAATTAGAAAAATATTAAAATAAATGAGAAAATAAAAATATTTTTTTTACTAATATGCATATGAACATTTTGCACAAATAAATAAATAGAACATTTTGTGTGTGCTTTAGCGAGCTGGTGGCTGCAAGTGCTATAGCTTGTTTTTACCCTGAAATGCATTATTTAGTGGCTTAAACTAGTCTACGATAGTTTTTATGGGTGTGCCTTCGAAATTTTTTACTTTCCAAGGGTGGCTTTTAGGGTTTGCGATGTAGGGTAATCTTTTTTTTTTTTTACTTTTTGTATATTTTATGATGACGCTATTGACTCGACAATAAGCCTTTGACGTTTTTTTCTTTTTAGGGTGTGGTGTAGGGTAATATTTTTTAACTCATCCTATACTTTATAATGTCACCACTAACTCGATAGACTTTTATGATTTTTGATTTAAGGTTTAGGATCAGTAATACCTAAATCCTTCACTACAAACCCTAAAAATACCTTCGACATTTTTTAACTTTCATAGGGTGGTTTTTAGGTGTGGGGTGTATGTTAATCTTTTCTAACTCGTACTATAATTTATTATGTCGCATCTGTCTCGATAGAATTTTGGAGTTATTGACTTAAGGTCTAAACCCTTTGCTACAAACCGTAAAAATGCCTTTGACGCTTTTAAAAAAACTTTTCTAGTGGTTCTTAGGGTGTGTGGTGTATGGTAATCTATTTTAACTCATTCTATAATTTATTATGTCGTAACTGACTCGGTATAAGCCTTTGACGTTTTTAATTTTCAAAGGGTGGTTTTTAGGATGTGTTATAGAGTAATCTTTTCTTAACTCGTTCTATAATTTATAATGTCTCCACTAACACAAAAAATTTATAAGGTTTGTGGTTTCGAGTTTAAGGTCTTTAGACCCTAAACCCTCCGCTACGAACCCTAAAAATGCCTTCAACGTTTTTTAGCCTTCCTAGCGTGGTTTTTAGGGTGAGCTGTGTTGGGTTTTCTTTTTTTTTTTACCCGTTCTATAGTTTATAATGTCTCAACTGACTCGCCCATACGCCTTCGATGTTTTTTTACTTTCCTAGGGTGGTTATAGGTTTGTGGTATATGGTAATTTTTTTAACTCATTTTATACTCTACAATGTCTCCGCTAACTCTAAACCCTTCACTACAAACCCTAAAAATGCCTTCAACATTTCTTTTAACTTTCCTAGGGTGGTTTTTAGGGTGTGTGGTGTATGGTAAACTTTTCTAACGTGTTCTATAATTATTATGTCGTAACTGACTTGGTAATCAGCCTTCAACGTTTTTAGCTTTCATAGGGTAGTTTTCAGGGTGTGTGGTGTAGGGTAATCTTTTCTTAAGTCATTCTATATTTTATAATGTCACCACTAACTCGACAAATTTTAGGGTTCGTGGTTCCGCTACAAACCCTAAAAATACCTTTGAAGTTTTTAGATTTCTAAGGTTGTGTGAGCCTCAATTTTAAACCCTATCCTATGTTGATTAAAGCTGATTAGGATCTAACCGGGTTTTAGGTCCACTTATAACCTAAGATTAATAACTATGTCATATAACAATAATTATTAAAACCTAAGCTATCTCAATGGAACCTATCATGAGTCGCCACCTAATTTTTACCTAGATCAAATTAGGAAAGGAGAGTTCGGGTTCAGGGGCTTGGTATACAACTTATTTAGGGTTCAATTACTTTCATTACCCCTAGAAGTTGTTTTTCCTCTACTTAGTTAAATTACGGCTTATTACGAGTCGCTTTAACCTAAGTGCGCGAGCTTCTGTTTTTTTATGTTTTTTAGCATTTTTTGACAGAAAATAAAAGTGCAAGTTGAAATTAACTAAACAAGGGTTTCGGAGGCAGAATTAGGTCAAATTTTGTTTCCGCCCGTAGCCACGGACCTAATGTCCGTACCCACGGACCCTAGCTAATCTATGTGGAAGTAAAGTCGAATTAAACAAAAATGAAAATTTGAAAAGTCGGGGCCACGGACAGGATGTCCGTGGGCCCGGACATTGTTTAAAAAAACCTAAAATTTGAAAAATTTTAAATCCTGCCGCCGTCCGTGGCCACGGACAACCCGTCCGTGGTCCCAGACCACAGGTCCGAGGTCCCGGACCACCCACGGACAGGGGTTTTATGGTGGTTCCCGAAGGTGTTTTTGGCTCAAAATTTATGCACGTGTAGCCTGAAAGGTATACAAGACGTTAGTAATTGAAAGATTTCAGTTTGAAGCCGAATTATGCACGAAACTTAACGAACAAGTAACAACAGAAACAAACAAAAACAATTAGCAATACAGAAGCCGAAAAGGGTTGGTTCGAGCCCAAAATATTACAGAATACTAATAAAATGTAAGGTTTCAGAAAAGTGTGATTACAACCTGTTGGCTTCTGGAATAACGAACTCTTCACGTTGGGATTCTTTCGGTGCTCCGTTAATCTCGGTTCTGAATTGAGTTCGAACCCAGCTTCTGACTATTGAGAATTAATGGTGTTCGTCATGTTTTGGTGGTGGTTTGATGGTGATTTGATGATTGTGGTTGAGATGGGAGTTGAAAAATGTGTTTTGATGTTGATTTTGGTGAGATTTCGGTGTTTGATTATGGCTCTGGAGTTCAAAACGTGAAGAGAATGAGACGGCTGCCTTTTTTGAGAGTCCAGGGTTCTTGGATTTCTCCTTTGATCAAGGGATAAGACTCCTTATATAGGCTTCCTTAAAGATAGAAAAATCCGGTAAAAACCGAGATTTACCGACGTTTTAGCTTAAGGGCTTCCCAAAAGGAATTTGACTATGAAATTTTAAACATGGATAAAGGATGGTATTGCTGATTTTTCTAAGGTAGAATCGAATTTTTTGGATATTGGAATATTTTTAAATTCAATTTCTCGTCAGATTCAATAAGAAATTGCTAGAAAATTATTGGAAATTAAAAAATCAAAATTTCAACGCCATTATGCTTAAAATGTCATCCTCTATCATGGGTTAAAATTTCAAAGCATTTTGAATCGATTTGACCCTTCTTTGGAGGAGATAGAAAGCCTATAGGGGGCTTGGGAGCCTTAAAAAATTACAAAAATGCCCCTGGAGGAGATGATTAAGTTGTCCCTAGTACTCTGAGATGTGCCGATCGAACTGGGAACCCTCGCTACTAGCCTATTAGTAGAGACTCTCTTCCGGGGGTTGAAACTTTGGGTATAACAGATTGCCCCCGTCAACTAGACTTTGTAATGGAAATGAAAAGGCTAGTTGATGCTTGAGTGATACCCCAAAATTTTGGATCTTAAAAGATCCCACATGCAATTGAAATCCGACAAGTTGGGTCGAGCTGTTCTAAGGCGCTGACTCCCTATGAGTAAAGTGGAAGGATGTCGAACGATTCTAGGGCATCGACCACCTAAAGGTAAAAATGAAGTAATGTTGGACTATTCTAAGGCGCCAGCTACCTGTAATGAGATGATGTCAAGCTATTCTAAGGCGTTGACTACCTATGATGGATAAAATGGTGTCAAGCTATTCTAAGGCGTTGACTACCTAAAGTGAAATAAAGTATGCCGAACATTCTAAGGTGTCGGGAACCTGTAATGCAAATGTAGATGTCATGTAAAAGAAGATGATATGATATACTGATGATGCTCGGATGCTTCTGGGGACCGAAACCCGTTCCAATGCTCTTGGTTAGTATACTATGAGGACTTATTGCCTCTGCCCACCAACTGGGGTGCTGGGATAACTTCTAGATTACCAAGGGGACTTATTGCCACTGCCCACTAGTTGTTTCTCCTAAGAAGTTGACACGAAGATGGGGACTTATTGCCTCTGCCCCGCCAACTTAGATCACACTCTGTCTCGTACTTGTCTCACACTGAAGATGATACTAGGTCTCGTACTGGTCTCGCACTGGATGATGACGCTCGGTCTCGCACTAATGAAGGTGATGGGTCTCGCACTGATGAAGATGATGGGTCTCGCACTGACGAATATGATGGTCTCGCACTGATGAAGATGCATGGTCTCGCACTGAAGTCTCGTACTAAACGGATGAAGAAAAAGCTGGATTTCGCACTGATTCTGGGTCCGCACTGAATGAAGATGCTAGGTCTCGAACTGAATGACAAAAATGCAGGGTCTCGCACTGATTCTGGGTCTCGAACTAAAAATGAGTTAGGAAGATAATGGTCTCGTGCAAATGATGAAAACTGATTACTGGAGTGCCAAATATGGTAATGATGATAAGATGTATGCAATCAAAATATATAAAAGATACCCGTTCAAAACGGAAAACCGTTGGAAAAGGTGCCAAACTTGGCAATGTTGAGGTGTTCTGCGAAAGTTGTAAAATGCAGCTAAAGTGTTTGTTGGAAGCTTGTCCAAAGCAAGGAACTGTTGAAAAATGTGTCAAACATGGCAATGCTTGAGAAAAACTCCGCTGAAAAAGGAAAGTGAAATGATCATTTCCTGACTAACAATTTCATATCTGTAATTTGTTTCTTAGAAAATGAACATGCCGTTAGTGGAAGTGTGTGGTGGTAAGGGCTTATGTGTGCCTGTGGTGGGATGGTGGTGCTCAAGCTTTGGGTTTCAATTGGTGTTGACATGGCAATTGTTGGAACCGACAATTGCCCCCAGTATTTTTTCCTTAGGACAATCAGAGCTAGAGTTCATGGCAATCGATTGTTCCGATCGATTGCCCCCAATATTTTCTTTAATTAAACGTGCAAATGAGTCTCGTCCTCTCAGGGTCAAGGCTTATGTTTTGATTTGGTGTTTCCTAACCTACACTCGACATGTTTGGTGTTTACACTCGTTTTTCACTTACGGTCACAACTTCTAGACCATTGAATTTGATATTTGATGAATTTACGCATTCGATCTGTTACTTTCACGTGATAGGGTACACAACTACCAAGTCGGAAGTCTTTAAGGCTTATAACGTGGCCATGGGGTGTGATGAAAGACAACTGGACCATGGAGGGATGTTTGAGGTATGTGGAGCATAAAGGGGTGACCAAAGATGCACCTTGCGTCTTCTCTCGGACATGCCTTCTTTGTCCTGAAGTCGTTTGACTACTTCGTGATGACTTCGCTTGTGAGCTTGGAACTTGGGTCTTTTGGGTTGTGCCTTGCACCTTCTCTCTTTCTTTCGATTTTGGATTTCTTCGAGGCTTTTCAGATTTGCCTTTCTTTGAATCTCTTTTCCCTCGGGGTTCTTGTGTTTCCCGGTTTTGAACTTGGAAAGCTGTATTTGATGTGAGCTCTTTGGATCCTATGCCACTTTGGGATCATTTGCGGATCGTTTCGTCATGCTGGTAGCAGTTTTGCTTCTTTGGACTTGTGAAGTTGTTGTTCGAAAGTCGGGCTCCTTGCTTCCTTTGGTCATCGGTTCGGTTATTCATCATTGGATGGGTTATTTTGTGAAGCTCATAATATCAAAAGGGATATATGAAAGGCTCAGCGGGGGTGCCTAGGGTTTAATGTCAGGGTTCACAAGCTTTGGGCTATGTGGTGCTGGACCTAGGTGCTTCGTCATTGCCGATAGTTATGTATCGTTGTTACTTTTCACAGGTCTAAGAGTAAATTATTATCTCCTTCGGTCGGAGTTATGCCGTTTACCTCACCTTTGAATGTGGTCTCACCGAAGTCGTGTAAAAATGACACGCTCGTTCACTCGTGGTTTTTCCACTCAAGACACTCTCGCGAAATTTTCACTCGGAAACTCGTTCGGACATTTAAACAAAAGACAAAAGATGACGAGCTTGAACCTAGATTGCCCCCAGTATTGAATTGGGGTTTATGACAACAATTTAAAGGATGTGGATTTGGAACCGCTTCGTGGGTTGTTTTGGATGTTTAGGGGTGAGCTGTGTTGTTTAGCATGGCATGTTCAACTTTTAGAACAAGAGATAAATTGTTTTGTTCCATAGTCGGGAAATGATTACTCTCTGATCCCTTTCCTTGAAAAACATTTTTCGTTTTTTTCTTTTATTGATGAACGAAAAATGGTTTGTACAGAAATTACGAAAATGGAGCTATGATTTTATTTATGAATCATGAAAGAAACGTAAAGATTACAATCTGAGGTGACTGAAAACTAACTAAGAAAACAAGCTACTAGGAAAATCTGAGGATCCAAGAAAACATAAATAAAACGATCTGCATACTTAGAAAAATTGGACTCCTTGCTCGAGGAGGTCTTGAATCTTGTGCCGCAATGCTCGGCAATTGTCAGCATAATGGCCAGGCAACTGATGGCGGAATTGATTAAGATGCCTTCCCAAATGAGTGGTTCTTGGCCGAGGGGCCAAGGGCTGCAACAAATTTCTTCTGAAGCTCTTCAAAAGCCTTACTTGGTGCTCGACCAATGTTGGTGAATTCCCTTTGCGATGAGTCTCGGCGTGGTAAGGGTACCGTCCTAAAGTTTTGATGCAGAGCTCTAGGTCGTTGAACCACATTCACTTCTGGGAAATTGCTTTGAGCGCAAGCTACTGTCTGAAAATAAGCCTTTTCTGCTCCAGGCTTAGAGAATTTGGAGCCACTACCGGAGTTTCTTGGGCACTCGAGCTCGACCTTCCTTATGAATCCTTTCCTCAAGAATACCCGACTTGTCCCATGAACAGTCCAAGCTCGGAAAGTACATAAATTTTAGCTCATGGTTGTGTTGTTTTCGCATGTTCTCAATTATCATGTGGATTTGCTCTTGCTCGTCCATTTTGGTAGGCATGGCTGCAGCCTTTCTCCTCCAATGCTTGATGAAGTCAGACATGGACTCACCGTCTTTTTATCGAGTTCCTGCAAGATCAATTCTGGTGACCTCGAGGTTCTTAGCATACTCGAAATGATTTAGGAAAGCTTCGCAAACCTCCTCGTAGGTCTTGGTATTCATCTTCTGAGTGAGATACCAACGCTGAGGAGTCTCGTCTAGATAGCGTGTGAAAACTTTGGCTTTTTGCATGTCGTTGAGCCCCAAGATGGACATTTCCCGATTGAACATAGCCAAATGAATCTGTGGATCCGAGGAACCCTTGTACAAAGCGAGAGTGGGCAGCTTCAGCTTTGGGGGAAGATCAACTTCGGGATACGACGCCGTGGAGAAATAATCGAAGCCAGCTGGTTTGTTGGCTTTCTCCATGCGCTCAATCCTTTTAAAAACCCTTTTAACCTCTACAGCTAGTTGGTCGTCAGGAACACCCTACCCCACACGTGTTTGAGGATCTTGGGCCCTAACGGAGTCGATCTCGATGTGACTACGGTTAAGATCTTCATCCACATGCTTTTCCAGAGTGTGCTGATTTGTCTCCTGGAGATTAGCCTTACTCCTCAATTCCTCGACAATGGACTCCAAGACCTTGCACCTTTGCTGCACAGCGGCCAACTGGGCATCCGTGTTGATCGGACTTCCTTCTTCTGCCATATCTGGATTCGGGCTTGCCTGTTTCCAAGAAGTCCATTATTAGCTAACAAGAGGAAGTGGGTTGAAAGACACTAAGATGAGAATGACAGTTCACAAGGTAGATTGAAACAGACCTAGGCAAAAAGCAAGTGAGCCAGGATACCCAAAAAATGAGGTGTTTGGGCTAAAGTACCTTCAGACTATGAATTGGAATTTGGACTGAAATCTGAACAGATGGCTTTGATTCGGCCTGAGAGGTGACACCTAGATCTAGGGTTTTGGGTTAGGGTCATGATAAGAAGTCTACTTAGACTAGAATGAGCCCTTGGGCCAGAATGTGTTTGGGCCTAAAGTGAAGCACATGGGCTAGAATGGTCCCTAAATCCCAAATGGGCCTAACTTTCTTTGGGCCAGATAAGATGGTGGCTAAGCCAAAGAAGGTTTTATTTTCAGGACTTGTGAGTAATTTCAAGTTCAGCTGAATTTCTTTTTTATGGGCCTAGAACTAATTGGGTAATTTAGATTGGGCCAATCATGCAGGTAAACAAGGCCCACACAAATTCAACATGTCCTCACTAGACGTTAAAGTCAAACCGGGTATGGATCGATCCGGAGAGGTGCTTAGGGCATGGGCCCAGGTCGCCACAAAGGAATAGGGCTTGCACGCTATACTCTTTGGGCTTCCCCACTTTTTTCACATCACTTGAAGGTGTGCGTCTACGGTCGGGTCTTTGACTGACCAAACAATGGGCTAGGTAAGGATACTTCCAGGAAAATGCTTGGGGCTAAAGCCCAGGTATTAAGGGGGTGTGGTTAGACGACACCTTCCTCTTTTCCCCCACTTATTCACATCACCAAAAAGGTGTGAGTCCCTGACAGGGGACCCTCAAACGGGTCCCAAGGTGAAATCGGTTTGTGTGGACCCTCACTCTCATATGATGCAAGGGTGCAGAAATTAAAGTGCGCACAAAAGTAAACAAACAAAGTAATAAAGCCATAAATAAACAATTTCGAGTTAAGCCCTCTTTCTTAAAATTAAACAAGTTAAAATTAAGAATTTTCTCCCCAGCAGAGTCGCTAGTCTGTGAGCCTTGATTTTAAACCTTATCCTATGTTGATTAAAGCTGATTATGATCTAACCGGGTTTTAGGTCCACTTATAACCTAAGATTAATAACTATGTCATATAACAATAATTATTAAAACCTAAGCTAGCTCACTGAAACCTATCATGAGTCGCCACCTAATTTTTACCTAGATCAAATTAGGAAAGGAGAGTTCAGGTTCGGGGGCTTGGTATACAACTTATTTAGGGTTCAATTACTTTCATTACCCCTAGAAGTCGTTTTTCCTCTACTTAGTTTAATTACAGCTTATTACGAGTCGCTTTAACCTAAGTGCGCGAGCTTCTTTTTTTTGTGTTTTAGCATTTTTTGACAGAAAATAAAAGTGCAAGTTGAAATTAACTAAACTAGGGGGTTTTTTTGGCCAAATTAGGTCAAATTTTGTTTCCGCCCGTAGCCACGGACCTAATGTCCATACCCACGGACCCTAGCTAATCTATGTGGAAGTAAAAGTCGAATTAAACAAAAAACGAAAATTTGAAAAGTCCAGGGCCACGGACAGGATGTCCGTGGGCCCGGACATTGTTTATAAAAAACCTAAATTTTGAAAAATTTAAAATCCCGCCGCCGTCCGTGGGTGTCCGTGGTCCCAGACCACAGGTCCGAGGTCCCGGACCACCTACGGACTGGGGTTTTATGGTGGTTCCCGAAGGTGTTTTTGGCTCAAAATTTATGCACGTGTAGCCTGAAAGGTATACAAGACGTTAGTAATTGAAAGATTTCAGTTTAAAGCCGAATTATGCACGAAACTTAACGAACAAGTAACAAGGCAGAAACAAAAACAATTAGCAATACAGAAGCCGAAAAGGGTTGGTTCGAGCCCAAAATATTACAGAATACTAATAAAATCGTAAGGTTTCAGAAAAGTGTGATTACAACCTGTTTTGGCGTCTGGAACAACGAGACTCTTCACGTTGGGATTCTTTTGATGCTCCGTTAATCTCGGTTCTGAATTGAGTTCGAACCCAGCTTCTGACTATTGAGAATTAATGGTGTTCTTCATGTTTTGGTGGTGGTTTGATGGTGATTTGATGATTGTGGTTGAGATGGGAGTTGAAAAATGTGTTTTGATGATGAATTTTGGTGAGATTTCGGTGTTTGATTGTGGCTCTGGAGTTCAAAACGTGAAGAGAATGAGACGGCTGCCTTTTTTGAGAGTCTAGGGTTCTTGGATTTCTCCTTTGATCAAGGGATAAGACTCCTTATATAGGCTTCCTTAATGATAGAAAAATCCGGTAAAAACCGAGATTTACCAACGTTTTAGCTTAAGGGCTTCCCAAAAGGAATTTGACTATGAAATTTTAAACATGAATAAAGGATGGTATTGCTGATTTTCTAAGGTGGAATTGAATTTTTTGGATATTGGAATATTTTTAAATTCAATTTCTCGTCAGATTCAATCAGAAATTGCTAGAAAATTATCGGAAATTCGAAAAATCAAAATTCTAGTGCCATTATGCTTAAAATTTCATCCTCTATCATGGGTTAAAATTTCAAAGCATTTTGAATTTATTTGACTCTTCTTTGGAGGAGAGAGAAATGCTACTTGAAAATTTACGAAAATGCCCCTGGAGATGATTAAGTTGTCCCTAGTACTCTGAGATGTGCCGATCGAACTAGTAACCCTCGCTACTAGCCTATCAGTAGAGACTCTCTTCCGGGGGGGTTGAAATTTTGGGTATAACAGGTTGGTTTTTAAGGTGAGTGGTGTTGGGTAATTTGTAATTTCTCAACTGACTTGATAATATGTCTTCAATGTTTTTTACTTTGTTAGGGTGGATTTTAGGGTTTGTGGTGTAGGGTAATCTTTTTTAACTCGTTCTATACTTTATAATTTCTTCACTGACCCTAAACCCTTCACTACAAACCCTAAAAATGTCTTCAATGTATTTTAGCTTTCGTATGGTGGTTTTTTAGGTGTATAGTGTAGGGTAATCTTTTTAACTCTTTCTATAACTTATAATGTCGTAACTCACTCGGGAATACGCCTTCGATGTTTTTAACTTTCCTAGGGTGGTTTTTAGAGTTTGTGGAGTGGAGTAATGTTTTTTTTAACTCGCTCAATACTTTATAATGTCATAATGGACTTGACAGATTTTTAGGGTTTGAAATTAAGGGTGTCCTCCATTACCACCCTATAAATGCCTTCGCGTTTTTTAGCTTTTCTAGAGTGGTTTTTAGGGTGTGTGGTGTGTGATAGTCTTTTTTAACTCGCTCTATAATTTTTAATGTCACAACTGACTTGGCAATTAGTCTTCAACGCTTTTTTTTTTTGCTTTCTTAGGGTGGTTTTTAGACTGTGTGATGTAGGGCAGTATGTTTTTTTATCTCGTTCTATACTTTATAATGTCGCCACTGACTCGTAAGATTTCCCTAAACCCTTTACTACAAACCCTAAAAATTCCTTCATCATTTTCTAGCTTTCCTATGGTGGTTTTTTAGGTGTGTGGTGCAGGGTAATCTTAACTCATTCTATCGTTTATAATGTGAGTGACTCGACAATAAACATTCAATGTTTGTAGCTTTCCTAGGGTGGGTTTTAGGGTGTGTGGTGTATAGTAAACCTTTGACAATTTTATTAGTTCCTATGGGGGTTTTTATATACAAATAAGAGTTTGCCATAAACATCAAGGAATATATGCTAATCATATAAAATATATATGCCATAAGTTTAGATAATATTAGTCATGATTATATATCACTAATATATAAAAACTACTTAATATTCATTGCTAAGTCAATAAATCAATTTCATAGAATGACGCTAAGTATACATTGGCTAAAATTTTATAACTGACATTTTTTGGGTATACTCATGGCTAACAATCCATTATTCATTAGTTTAAGTTTTTATATACTGAAAAATGTTAGTCATAAACATCTAGAAATATATGTCATTCATACATAAATATATATGACATAGGTTTACATAATATTAGCCACAATGTTATATCATTATTATGTAAAACTATTGAATTCGTTTTTAATTTTCTAGGGTGGTTTTTAGCGTTGTGATGTAGGGTAATCTTTTTTAACTCATTCTATACTTTATAATGTCACCATTGACTCGACAACAAGTCAAGCTCGCCATCAATAACTACATATTCCAAATAATAGATTAATGAAATACAAGTGATAGGTTAATAAAATACAAGTGACAAGTTAAAAAATACAAGGTTACTGGTTAACAAAATTCAAATGACAAGTTAACAAAATACAAGTGACAGGTCAACAAAATACAAGTGTCTGGTTAACAAAATATAGATGATGTAACACCCCTACTACGTACTTAGCAAATAACCTAGATCGCAGCGGAAATTCATAACATAAACGGTAAACAATCGAATCGGTGTCACAACGCCGTTAACCACCCACGTGGTTAACAAGGTAGAATAAATACAAGTGTACCGGTCTGATGATCAGACTCCCGAGCTTTAGGTACTAACATCCATATATATACATTACCAACAATACCGAGTATTTACATCACAACGTCACTGTAAATTGTAAACCATAAACTGCCACTGTAAACTGCCAACAACCGTCACTGTCAAAATAACAGTACCAAAATATAACACCACGGGAGCACGGACGCATCCCGGGCTCAACATCCAAAACGTATCGAAGTATTTCTACAACCTAGGATCTACAACCACTCTGCTTCTTCGATCCTCATCCTGTAAATAAATATGGAGCCCCCGAGGGGGTCAGCAACCCTTGGCTGGTATGGTTAACGCGCAGCCCATCGGCTACCGTGATACGCGCAACTATTTGTCATGATAACATGGCGTCGATTTTTAAACAAACAACATAAATAGCATAGCAACAACATCACACATAACATACAAGAACGATTCCTTTTAGGAACCGAACCAACATAGTTAGATCACATAGAGAGCCTAGAGAATGTTGCCAAACTCATGCTAAGCTCGTTACATAACTCGTTACCGTCCTTTTAGATTGAATTGATAACTTAATCCCATGGTGCGTCGGATATAGTGATCCAAGCACACCGAACAAACATAGTATGCCCCTGTGGCCTGACGTGAGTCAGTAAAATAGCCTTGGATAAGCTAAAGGGAAGGTTGGAAACCAAAATGGAGAACAACCATAACATACAAAGAGAATCGAACCGGTTATGACATCGACTCCCATACTCACACGCGCGGCCGGAACTACCGGACTCCTCACTCCCCAGTTAGCACTTGTTAGAAGTTCCACATAGAAACTTAATAAATGAATTCACAAGCAAGTGTTTAGGTCTAGTTAGACACATACAAGGGAGATGAGTCACATCTTAACAACACAATAATATTAACAACTGTAAACTCATTACATGACTTAAGTCTTACAAGGTCATAAACACACAGAAAAACAAACAACACACAAGTCGGTGTAAACCGGTAGGCAACAGACTGCAAGAAAACCATACCTTGGTCCCTGCTGCGTTTGTTTTCCACCGTTGAAGAACCCTATACACATTTAGTAACGTCGGTTAATTAACGTACTAGTCCGTTGTTAACTTATTACTTCACATATCTAGTTTATTTTATTTTCACACTTTATTATAACTTTCCACCTTTTAAATCATCATTATAACACACCTAACATGTCTTAGACATCCTCATAATATCATTACTAACTAATCCTCATCATTAGACATCATTATTTAACCTTAAACTAAGTTTTTTAAGTGGTCCGGGGCTTGGTCCTCATCTAAGGTCCCAGACCCAGTCTTTGTAAAACTCTCGGGTTGTTTTCAGGTAGTGGTCCGGGACTTCATACAGGACTTAAGTCCCGGACCAATGTAGGCAGATACTCTCGGGGGTAAATTAGGGGGTGGTCCGGGTCTTAGTACAAGACCTAAGTCCCGGACCAGAGTGGCTTATGAACTCTCGGCCTGTTTTAATGCATGGTCCGGGACTTTTACCCAAGACCTAAGTCCCGGACCACTTCTACAGATTTTGCATTTTAACATTTTCTAAGTCTTGTTGCAATGGTTCTCCACATCCATTATATGTATAGACTTCCCAAATGATCTTAGGTATATTCTAATGCTAAAATATCACCTTAAACTCACCTAGTTCCTTGTCTAACTTGTTACTCAATTTCTCACAAAATTTACCAACACTTGTAATATTTTTCATTGAGTTTCTAAGTGGTGTTTCACACCTATGATAACCACTATCCCAAATGATCCTCACCACTATAACATCATCTCCCAAGCATCTTTCCTCACTAACCAAAACTCCTTTATGCCGCTCCTTGAGATTTCTCCACAAGTTCACACCTCTTGCTTACAACACCTTATTTCCTCATTGTTACCAAAACTTGTATAAATCCTAAGTACAATCTCACCATGATCTTGAAGTATCCCCAAACACTCATTTGCATTCAAAATCCTCCAAGATAATGCCTAAGTCCTTTTTGCATTCTAGAACACCTTAATACATGGTTCTTTCTCTAGTAAAATACTTATTCATTTCTAACACTTCCTAGTTCACCAAAGCTCATTTAAAACACTTAGAACTTCTTATACATTACCTAATTTTTGACATGAGCTCTACTAACATCTTGTTACACGAAAACACATAGTTTTCACCATTAAACATCCAAGAACACTTAAATCCACCAAGAACATTCTTATACACAAAACTTCACCCAAACTACACTACATCATAATATAGTGCATTATTTAAATTGCATGGCACTTAGGCCCTTAAATAACATGGCTCTTAGGCCCTTAAATAACATAAACCTTAAACACTGAATTTCCATATTATATTTGCCTTTGACCTGCAAATACACTCAACATAACAATATGCCCTTAATAATCTTTTTGGAAGCTTTTACTAACTCATTCACCATTGGCTCTTTAGGTAGTTTTAATAAGCAGCATAAGCTCATTTTTCCTAAGGCATTAAACTACATTAGGTTAGCACATTTACCTCTTTTCCTCACAAACTTATTTCTTATTTCCTTGATTAGAATCGGCAAGGACCTTTGATTGCTTGTCTACTTCTAATCAATACATAAGTAAGGTAATGAGCATTCAAGCTCCAAGCTTAACTCATTATTAAACCCTAGGTTATATATTGTCTTAAAACATTAAGGTGATTGTTTTACCTTGGAAATGGAAGAGAGTTTGAATAAGTAGCAAGAGAAGACTCCACCAAGCCCTTTGGAGATGAGAATGAAGCTAAACCAAGACAAGAGAAGACACCATTACAAGGTGTATTTTCGGTCAACACCAAAGATGAAGGAAATGAAGTTTTCTTTTGTTATTGGTTTAATATGTTTATTAACATATAAATAAGGTCTTGGTAAGCTCATTAGGTCTTAACCAAGATTATCCCAAGCTTAGAGCACATTTTCGCCCATATTGTCCTTAAGGTATTTATTTGTGTTTTCTATGGTTTAAATTGTTCACTAATGTTTCTAAGGCACTTTTTTAGTCCTAACATACCATAGTTTAACGCTTAAACAACATACTAAGGTTTGGGGTATTTCAATCTACCCCCTTAAAAGAACTTTGTCCCCAAAGTTCACACTTCTCTCATATCTTTAATATTAGAACACAGGGATACTTATACAACAACACTTCCATAATGACATTAACAACATATTTACATAACATCGGATACAAGGTCCAAACAACATAACATCATTCAGACACAACGGTCTGTAACATAGTAAGATAACAACATGACATAGACAATGTATTTAAATACATGTCGTACACCCATAACCGAAATGGCTCTACCCCCCTTAAAATAGGGGTACGCCCCGTACCCAATACATACAAACACTAAGAAATAAACAACGACGGGTACTTCGCCTTCATCTTATCTTCCAGCTCCCAAGTGGCCTCCTCGACGTCCTGGTTAGACCAGAGGACCTTCACCAGTCTCACAGACTTATGGCGGGTGTCTCGAGTCTTAGTATCCAGAATCTGTACGGGAGTCTCCACCGACCGCATGGTCGGCTCTAAGGTTAGCCTTTCAGGCTGAAGTACATGAGACAGATGAGACATATTTCTTCAACTGAGACACATGAAATACATCATGTACCTTTCCCAGCTCAGCAGGTAAATCAAGTCTGTAAGCTACCGGGCCTATCCACTCCGTCACAACATAAGGCCCCACATATTTCGGGCTAAACTTGCCTTTCTGGCCAAAACGAAACACTCCCTTCATGGGGGATACTCTAAGAAATACCTGGTCGCCCACGGCGAACTCCAGGTCACGTCTGCGCACATCGGCGTATGATTTCTGCCTATCTTGAGCTGCCTTCATGTTAGCCCGGATCTGGCGTACTTCTGCTTGAACTTGTTAGATACTCTGGTCCTATAATGACCGTCTCACTCGACTCATCCCAGCATAAAGGCGTGCGGCATGGTCTACCGTACAAAGCCTGGAAGGGAGACATCTTGATCGAAGCATGGTAACTGTTGTTGTAGCTAAACTCAATCAGATGTAACTTATAAATCCAGCTGGTCTGAAAGTCAAATGCACATGCACGTAACATATCCTCAAGTGTCTGGATGGTGCACTCACTCTGACCATCAGTCTGCGGGTGGAACGCCGTACTCAGCTTCAGCTCGGTACCCAGCGCTTCCCGTGTGGATTTCCAGTACCTCGAGAGGAATCTGGTATCCCTGTCAAACACAATCGTTTTCGGTACCCCATGATGTCTTACAATCTCTCTGTCGAAGAGCTCTGCTAGCTTCGCCACTTTCCAAGTGTCCTTCATCGGAATGAATCGGGCCACCTTGGTCAGTCGGTCAACAACAACCCAAATCATATTCAGACCTCCCCTTGTAGGCGGAAGCCCTACTACGAAGTCCATAGAAATGTCATGGAACTTCCACTTAGGCACTGGCATTGGTTGTACCATACCACCAGGCCGTCGGTGCTCAAACTTGACCTTCTGACAAGTGAGACACCTCAACACATAATCATTCACATCTTTCTTCATTCCGGCCCAAAAAAATATCTTTTCATACCTTTATACATCTTTGAAGCTCCGGGGTGAATCGAAGTAGTAGAACAATGGGATTCACTCAGTATGCGCTCCTTTAGCTGAGCGCTACTCCTCGGAATACGCAGTCGGCCATTAAGCCTAATCAGGTTCATCATGGAGTCGGAAGTCGTACTTCTGACCCTCGAATGTGCCATCAATAAGCTTCTGCCTGATCTCCAACATATACTGATCCGTCATCTGAGCACTCCGCACCTCTTGAACCAAGCTAGTATGAGAGACTAGCGAATGGAGAGAGTGTGCTCGACTCAATGCGTCAGCTACCACATTTTTTCCCTCCTTGTACTGTAAATTGATGTCATAGTCGTTTAAGAACTCGACCTACCTTCTTTGTCTCATGTTCAACTCCTTCTGAGTGAACAAGTACTTCAAACTCTTGTGATCGGAATAAATTGTCACGCTTACCCCATACAAATGATGTCGCCATATCTCCAATGCGAAGACAATGGCACCCAGTTCTAAATCATGGGTAGGGTAGTTCTCTTCGTGCTTCTTCAGCTGTCGGGAGGCGTATACTACGACCTTCCCGTGTTGCATCAGCACACAACCCATACCTCTACCTGATGCGTCGCAATAGACCTCAAACCCATCTGGACCGTCTGGTATAGTCAGGACTGGTGCAGATGTCAGACCATCCTTGAGACTCTGAAAAGAACTCTCACAGTTGTCTGTCCACTTGAATGGTGCATCCTTCTTCATCAAGGAAGTCATCGGCTTCGAGACACTGGAGAAGTCCTTCACAAATCTCCTATAATATCCTGTCAGACCGAGGAAGCTCCGGATGTCGGTAACTGTCTTCGGCCTTGGCCAGGTGCACACTACATCAATCTTTGCCGGATCAACAGCGATCCCGGCCTCAGAAATCACATGTCCAAGAAAGGAAACTTGGTTCAACCAAAACTCACACTTAGAAAATTTCGCGTACAACTGATTCTTTCTAAACGTTTGCAACACATCTCTCAGGTGGCTTTCGTGCTCACCCTTCGATTTCGAATATACAAGTATATCGTCGATGAAGACTACCACTGACTTGTCCAACTGATCTTGGAACAAGCGGTTCATTAAGTCCATGAACTTAGCTGGTGCATTGGATAAACCAAACGGCATAACCGTAAACTCATAATGACCGTATCTAGTTCTGAATGCGGTCTTCTCAATGTCACTTTCCCGGATAGCAATCTGATGGTAACCGGATCGTAGATCTATCTTGGAGAATACTGATGCTCCTTTCAACTGATCAAATAAGTCGTCGATGCGTGGTAAAGGATAATGGTTCTTCACCGTAACTGCATTCAGCTCTCGATAGTCGATGCAAAGGCGGAGGCTACCGTCCTTCTTCTTCATGAAGAGAATGGCATGGACGTCCCCCCTATGCAACCCTAACTTCTAGTATTTATATCACTACAACCATTAATTATGATTATATTCTATCATCGTCAAAACGCTACAGTTCAACCATTGACTATCTCTTTTTTTCTTTTAATAAGCAGCCGCCTATGATGCGCATGTGAATGTGTTGTGATGGTAATATGTGATGAATCCATCATTGATGTAACTTCCATGCTCTAACGTGAGTGCATGGTTGAAAGTACGTAGGTGTAATTTTGAGAAATGACTTCATTAACAGCCACATCATGATGACTCGGACATATTCAATTTGCTGAACGTGATATATGTGTAATATATGTATATATACGTGTGAGGTATATATATATATAATGAAGAATGTATTTTTCCTGCTTTTAACACATAAAATGTATCAGTTCACACCAAAACATAAATTTAAGGAAAAACATATGATAAATGAGAAATACGACATGAATTGTTATGAAAATAGGAAGAATTAAAGTCCTAAGAGTATATGTATTTCACACTTATCACCTGTCTGGGTGAGAAGGTCGGACGGCAAGTTCGGACGGCAAGTCCGGACGTGAGATTAAAAAGAACTTCAAGGTGTCCGAACCACGCGTCCGGACCATAGGGTCGAACGTAAGTCCGGACATGTATATTTGTGCTCCTCTACTCCGAAACTTCAATAGGGTCTAGATTCTTCGTTGAGCTCCGATTTGTTCCCCATGTACAGCGTTGGAAAGCTTGTGAGGGATCTATGAAATTCTACCATCCTTTCCTACCTTAAACATATAAATTGGCATCAGTTCTCACCCACAGTAAGAATCATGAAAAGCATACAATAAGTGTGAGAAAACGCATAAAAAGGTTGCATAAAATAAGAATTTAGCACCTATTAAACCATATCAATTTCACACTTATCAAATCACCCCACACTTAGCCTTTTGCTTGAATCCAAGCAAAACTCTCAAGCACAGTAAAGCGAAGCTAATGGAAGTCAACAGGTAAGGAAGAACATAGAAGAAAGATATTACCAATCAAGGGGGCAATTTAAATTATTCAGCACAATTCATTCTTTTAAAAAGCATGAAGTCATTCAGAGCTAACAAATGAAAAACCATAAGAGCCTGGCCTTTAACCCTGAGCCAATCCACCTTTTTTTCCTTCACAAACCACAGAAACGACAAAGGGCATGAAGTAAGATCATATTCCATCATACCTTTTAATGCCACATACTCTTGATCCATAAGAGAAATCAATTTATATTCAATACATCATTTGTATAAATATTTCAATTAAAGCACTTTCAGTTTCTTTCACCACAGACTTTTATCTCCACCCATGTAGCGGATTTGGGTCAACTATCCCATATCATAAGGACCTTAGGTAGCTAGGTGACAAAGCACCTAAAAGACTTAATAACCAAGTGGACGGGGCCTGATTTTGGTTCAGAATTAGGGTTAGCATGCTTAAGATCAACGGAGTACCTTGCCTTGTTCGTTTTCAACCATTTCAATTCATTTTATTCCCAGGCTCAAAGCTAAGAGCAAAGTTCATATGGTGAACATTCTCATTTGTTTCAACATTCCCAGAACAAAGACTTCAATTCAGCAATTAAGAACCAGAAAGATTTCAAAACTTTGCACCCCAAGATCAGCTAACCAACTATACTTCCTTTATGACTTCCTTCCCAATTGAGCAATCACAACAACAATTTAACAAATGTAAGAGGAAAGAGCTCAAAGACACACAATAGGCAAGCTGCGAAGGAGCGCTCCCACCCCACACTTAGAGTAGAGCAATGTCCACAATTCTTAGGAAGAAGTAATAATTGAGTGAGCAATCCAAGGGGAACACAAAATCTCACATAGCAGAGCATAAGGGAATATGTAAAACATGAAAGAGTATAAAAGTATAGAATACTCCCTAGAGTCAGCTCAGGGTGTGTAATAAGGCCAACCCCACACTTAAGTTCAGTTAATCGACAAAGTAAGCAAGCTGAGAAATATAATCTGCAAAGCCAGAAGAACTCAAATGGAACCAGACAAAACCATTAGTAGAAAAATAAGAGCCAAGGCTCTTGCAGTAAGCATAGCATCAGCCAACATACCACAAACAAAAAAGGAAAGAGAAAAATAAACAACTAAACTAAAAAAGTGAAAAGAGATACAAACCAGTCGGTTGCCTCCCACTAAGTTGCCCGGAGTTAGAGTCTCTGGCTAGACTTCACAAGATAGCATCAAGGAGGGCCGCCACAGCAGCTAACAAGGGCTTTCTTCAGTCTGAAACGCCATTGCAAGCGCGGCTTCTTCGAAGATTTAGATTGCGGTGCCGGAGTAGCATTAGAAATAGAAATAGCAGAAGATGAACTCTCAATAAAGGACACTTCATGTGCAGAAGGCTGAGAAAAAGTAGAGCCAAGGTACTTTTTCAGATGAGTACCATTCACCTTGATGACCTCTTCAGACTTGTTCTCTAGCTCGTAGGCACCATAGGAAGTGACTCCCACAACCTTAAATGGGCCAACCCAGTGGGACTTGAGCTTTCCAAGAAAGAGTTAAAGTTTAGAGTTATATAAGAGCACCAAGTCACCAACCCTAAAATCTCTCTGTAGGATCATCTGGTCAGGAATCCACTTATAACGCTCCTTGTAGATCCTAGAGCTGTCATAAGCTTGCTCCATTAATTCTTCCAACTCAGACAGTTGAAACTTTTGCTTTTCACCAGCATCATTTAGATCAAAATTCAGGGCTTTCAGAGCCCAAAAAGCTTTATGCTTCAGCTCAACTAGAGATGACAAGACTTCCCATACACCAACTTAAAAGGAGACATACCAATGAGAGTCTTGAATGCTGTTTTGTAAGCCCACGGAGCATCATCTAATTTGACAGACCAATCCTTATTGAAGGAGTTGACTGTCTTTTAAAGAATCCATTTTAGCTCTCTGTTACTCACTTCTGTTTGACCGTAAGTTTGGGGATGATAAGGCAAAGCAACCTTATTAGTCACCCCATATTTAGACATCAAGGAATCAAAGGCCCTATTACAAAAGTGAGAACCATCATCACTGATGATAGCTCTTGGCACACCAAATCTTGTAAAGATGTTTTTCTTAAGAAAACTTTACCACAGTTTAGCGTCAGCAGAAGGGCAGGGGATTGCTTTGACCCACTTGGAAACATAATGTACAACAACAAGGATGTAGTGGATTCCATGAGAAGAAGGAAATGGGCTAGCGAAATCAATACCCTAGACATCAAACAACTCAACTTCAAGAATTCCCTTCTGAGGCATCTCGTGCCTTCTTGAAATGTTCCCCATCCTCTGGCAATTATCACAGTGAGAGCAGAAGCGGTGGACATCCTTGTGCAGAGTGGGCCAGAAAAAAGCATAATCTAACACCTTAGCAGCTGTTCTAGTGGGACCATGGTGACCCCATGCCTCTCGAGAATGGCAAAACTCAATCACATAGTCAACTTCTTCATCAGGAAGACATCTCCTAATCAAACTATCAGCGCACAACCTAAAGCAATAGGGGTCCTCCCAAACATAATGCCGGGCTTCAGAAAGAAACTTCTTCCTCCGGTTGTAGCTTAAATCATGGGGAATCAAACTAGAGGCAAGATAGTTAGCCAGGTCAGTATACCATGGCTATTTAACTTTCCCAATCACAAAGACTGTCTCATAAGGGAAGAGCTCATTTATGGGGACCCCGTCATCTAGAGTCTCAAGCCTAGACAGATGGTCTACAACTCCATTCTGCTTCCCTTTCTTATCAACAACTTCCAAGTCGAATTCTTGGAGGAGCAAGATCCATTTCAAGAGTCCGGGCTTAGAATCATTTTTTGGAAGAGGTACTTCAATGCAGAATGGTCCATATGGACAATAACCTTACTTTCTAATAGATATGGCCTGAATTTATCCAAGGTAAACACCACAAAAAGTAGCTCCTTTTCAATAGTAAAGTAATTCTTTTGGGCTTCAGATAGAGTCTTACTTGCATAAGTGATAACCCTCATAATTTTGTCCTTTCTTTGATAGAGTGCAGCACCAACAGCATAATCGCTAGCATCTGTTATGATCTCAAAAGGAAGAGACCATTAAGGAGGAACCATGATAGGAGCAAAAATGAGCTTACTCTTGATAGTCTTGAAGGCTTTCAAACACTCCTTTGAGAACTAAAATTTCACATCTTTTTATAGAAGATAGGACAAGGGCTTGGAAATTTTGGAAAAGCCCTAGATGAACCTCTTATAGAACCCTGGGCGACCCAAAAAAGATCTGACATCCCTAACTGAAGTGGGTGGAGGCATCTTCTCAATGACCTCCACCTTAGCCTTATCCACTTGAATACCATCTTTGGAGACCCTCTATCCAAGCCCTATTCCTTCTTGTACCATGAAATGGTACTTCTCCCAATTCAAAACTAGATGGTCTCCTTACATAGGCCAAGTATCTAATCTAGTTATCAAGACACTTATCAAAACTTCAACCACACAGAAAAGTCACCCATGAAAACTTCTATGCTCTTCTCAATAAAATCATTAAAGATCACCATTATACATCTCTAAAATGTGGTAGGAGCATTACAGAGACCAAAGGGCATCCTCTTATAGGCAAATGTACCATAAAGACAGGTGAAGGTGGTCTTCTCCAGATCCTCTAGTGCAATGGGAATCTGAAAATAACCACTGTGTAACGACCCTAAACCCCCTGGTTGAGAGACCATTACACGCTGCGTGCTTATTACCTAAGACACGCAAGGCTACACTAGTGAATCCCAAAATTGAACAAAATACTTTTTTTTAACAAGTAGCAATTACAATAGTTCACATAGTTTACAATAGCGGAAGCTAGTAAATACAAAAAGGGCCTCAAAGCCAAACATCTAAATACAAAACCAAATCCAAAACTAAAAGTGAAGGCCGAATCTTCAAACACGAACTAAGACCTGCAAATCAGACGGATATAGGGGTGAGCACAACTATTGCTCAGCAGGTGATAAACTTCATCAGCTGAGCACGCTCAAAACATAATCTGAACATACATTTATACTTATACGAAAGCATAGCAAAATCGGAAACAGAGGCCTTAGAGGAAGAAGGCAAGAACAGAAATTTGATAATCCAGAAGCTCAACCAAAACAGAAGCTCAACGAAATCAGAAGTTAAACCACATAAAAAGCTGAACAAAATCAGAAGCTTAGCAAATCCAAAAGCAGAGATCGAAGCGGAAGACCTTCCAACAGATAGAGGTCTAAAACAGATAGAGCTAAGTGTTGTCAAATCAAAGGAGCAGCTAAAGACAAACCAGAAAGTCAAAGCTTTGCAAACCAGAGACTTCTTAGAAGATGGAAAGCGACAGCAGACCGTCTCAAATCAAATACAGACAGAGCAGACGGAAACAAATCACTTAATAAACCAGAGGCTCTCAGAAGACAGAAAGCACAAAGCAGTCTGTCAGAAATAAGAAATAGTCAGAGCAAACAGAAAACATAACACTTAACAATTAGAAGTGGGACTCTAGCACCAAGCACAAACACTCAGAAAGGGTCGGAGACCCATGGATCTAACAGATCCCTCGACAATGCAGAAATGACCAGAAGGCCAAAGGGTTCGTCAACCCCACAGAACAGATTGGGCATGACCTACACTCAGAATGACGTCTGCATGGTATACCACGGAATAGCTCGACCCAACCATTCATGGCTCAGAAGCAGAGTAACTAGGTCCCAAAACAGAAGCTTAATGAACCAGAAACTTAACAAATCAGTTCAAAAGGTGTTGCAGAGCACACACACCAAAGCACAAGGCCTTAACACAGCTAAAGCTGAATCATAGCTGAAACAAAAGTCTTAAACCAGGACTAGCCAAATTCAAACTGAAATCAGAGGCCAAAGCACACTTATAGAGCAAAACAGAGTTCAAAATATTATCGGTGAATTTCAAATAAAAACATACTTAAACAGATGCCAAAACATGTCAAAAACAGATAGTACTCGAGAAGAGGAATCCAACGCCACAAACGGCACTCAAAACGGAGCTCAAACGAAGAAGTTATGCAAAAACAAAGGCCTGTCCGAACATGCGTCCGACCTTGCATGTTTGGACATAGACCAAGAGTCTGAAAATATGCCGGCGCATAATGTCCGAACTTCAATGTTCGGACACATGTTCGGACACTGCGAAAACTAGAAAATCACATGCGGAAATCAGCCAGAACCAAGCCACAAATCCCCCACAAAACATACATAACTTATAGTAGCAAAATAGCCAATCGAAAACACATTTCCACGGGGTTTTAACACATCAAAAAGCAACCAAAATCAATCCAGAAACATCACAATTATAGGATCACATAAACATATCCGGAAAACAAAATGAGACCAGAAATCCCCGTGGTTGAACGTACGCGACTGAATTCATCTACCACCTACCTCACATCTGAAGCTAAGCAATCTCAGCGGACACCACACAACGATCACTCCTCGAATCTCCACTCAAACCATAAATACTCGATCAAAATTGGGAGAAACCCAACGCCGGAGAGGGAGGCGAAGAAGTAGCAATCAGAACTTGATTTTCTTAATTAGAGACCTCACAGACTCGACCAACGAAACAGCAGAACCATTGAATTGTAGGAACGAGAGATGAAGAAGAGATGAGCATGGGAGAAGAAGTGTATAGTGAAGAGGAATGAACGTAGAATGTCAGAGAAAGATGAAGGAGAGGACTAATTGATCGTGAATTAGAATGAGTGAGAGGGAAAAAAAAATAGATTAATAAATCTCTCCCTAAAGAAAATAATAAATAAAAAAGAAAGAAGACAAATGTAACTCTCCTTCCTCAAGCTAATATATTAACATTAGGAGAATGTCGTAGACATTCTAATATAAGAGTACAATATAACCCGAACTCCCTTTGTGAATCAGAAAGAAGCAAAATAAAATAAAAAAAATCTGGGGCATCACACTATGCCCATCAAAAAAGTAGTAGAACTCTTGCCCAGCTAACCGCTCTAACATCTGATTAATAAACGGTAGTGGGAAATGATCCTTCCTTGTGGCATCATTCAAACGCCTATAGTCAATGCACATCCTCCATCCCGTGGTCTGCCTCTGTGGCACCAACTCTCCTTTTTCATTAGGCACAACAACTACTCCCCCTTTCTTGGGAACAACTTGCACGGGAGAAACCCAACGACTGTCAGAGATGGGATAAATGATACTTGCATCGAGAAGCTTCAGTACTTCAGCTTTCACTACTTCTTTCAACTTAGGATTCAATCTCCACTGGGGCTGCCTCACTGGCTTAATACTATCTTCCATGTAGATTTTGTGAGTGTAGAAACCCGGAGTGATCCCTTTTATGTCTGCCACTGACCACCCTAAAGCTCTCTTGTGCCTTCTTAACACCTCCAGAAGTCTGCTTTCCAACGAAACATACAAAGAAGAATAAATAATAATATGTAAGGCACTACTCTCTGCCAAGAAAGCATACTTAAGGTTTGAAGGTAAAGTTTTAAGTTCAAGAGTAGGGGGGCTTCACTATTGAAGGAATGAGCCTCTGAGTAGGCTTGTCCAATGGCTCCACGGGAGGAGCATACGGGTGAACGTAGGATCGACCCTGGTTGAGTTGCTAGACAACAGTAGTTACCTCAATGCCCTCCTTATCATCCTCAATTGAGTGGCATAGAACCTACTTTTTGGGGTTAAAACCTAATTCGGCAAGTGTACCGGTCTTTGTAACAAGTTTTCCTAGAAAGTATTCCCTAGGTTATCGAACAAAGGAGGCAGTGTCTAGTTTAATCTCAAATAAAAAACAACTGTTTAATTGATGGAAACAGAAAACAGGAAATTTGGGGGGGTTTAATTGATGATATTGTAATTCTAAAATTAGCTAAAATTAATAATAACCAGAACAATAGCAATAACAATAACTCTAGAAAAGAAAGTGTTGGTTTTCTTGATAATTAATGGGAGAAATCCCGGTTTACTACTCCTCCTAGTTATCAGTTCCCTTCTCAATGTGTTCACCCAGTTCTAGATTAAATTCCCAGATCAAATTATTTCACATTCGGTCTCCCGCTCGGTGAAATCTAACTAACAATTACCAAACCCTAACTCTCGTTATGAATTTCCTAATTGTTAACAGCTTTACGCATGATCTAGTTAGATAATCAGTAAATATTTTAGAGGAATTGTCGTCTCTAAATTAACTGGATTTGTTCCTGTAGTCTATTGAATGCCGCAGTTCTTACTTGTAAGCAAACAAACTAGAAATCTCTAATAATTGGCCAGACTATCAGAGAATTAAAATAAACAAAGAACAAAACTTTAATCACATTAAAACTGGTAAAATCACAAAGACAAAGGAACCTCGAATTCGGATTACATAGCAAACCGGAATCTAAAAGTACTACTCAGCCATAGACATGTTTACAATAAACGAATCTGTAGAAAGTAGTAATAGAGAAGTAGAATAAGAAGAACTCTGTTTTGAGAATTCGTGGTGAAGTCTCTGTGTTGAACCTCCTCTTTAGTCTGCTCAAACTCCGAGTCAAAATCTTCAAAATTTGCTAACTCTCTCTCTATGTTGTCAAGATTGTTACGTTGAATGAATACTTTCTCAAACTCTCCAAACCCTCTCTTTTAAAATACGGCCGCCTGTGCTTAAAGATAAAATAAAATCTTTTATTTTCGTGACGCGATCTCTAGCCCTCCGCTAATATTGGTCCGGGTTTGCAAACAAGTACGCAAACCCGGACCACCTCTAAAAGTTGGCAGATTGTTTTCTCTGAAGGATGGTCCGGGTTTACGAACAAGTACGTAAACCCGAACCTCATCTGAAACTAGACAGAGAAGTCTTCTAAGGGATGGGCCGGGTTTACAAACTAGGACACAAACCTGAATCATCAATAAAACACGACAGTAGTAGACAAAACTCAACATTTGAGTCTACTTTGACTTCTACTTGTTGCCTCAAACTCTAAAGTCTTCATTTAAGCACCTTCTTGAGCATTTTATCCTGAAAACATATCAAATCAATCATAGGAGACAAATATAACAATAAAGCGTAAATAAAGCATTAAGGAGAGAATTTAAAGTCATAACGTAGATAATTAAGCATGAATTAGTCTCGTAAACTTAGACAAATTCCCGACTTATCAACTTCCTCACACTTAATCTTTGCTTGCCCTCAAGCAAATAGAAACATACTATCTTATAGAAGGGAGACGTCAGTTTAGAACCGTGCACAAGGAGATCTAATAATGAAAAGCAGTCACAGAAAACAATGATCCACACTTGTAGGTTTTCATAAACAGTAAATTGAGAAGTACTTTCCAAAGGCTTAAGACACATAGTAAAACCACTTGGCTCAGATTTCACTTTGGGACTACTTTCTAATTAACTTTCCACAATCCATGGATGACAAGGGGTAAGAAGTAACATCTTATTCCATATTACCTTTCATCACCACGTACTGATAATCAAGAAAGAATTTGCATTTTGCATTTGAAATTAATAAATTTCTTCAACTTTCCAAACAAGCATTAACTTTTTTCTTTATATCCCTCAGACTTTTCTCTCCATTCATGTAACAGTGTTAGGTCTCCTATCCCATATCACATGACCTTAGGTAGATGGGTGATGAAGCACCCCAAGAACTTAATTACCAAGTGGACGAGGCCTGTTTTTTGGCTAAAAGTTCAATTAGAGGAGTACCTTGTCTTTGTCCTTACTTCCTTTCATTCAAAAATCATTTCCAAAGTCCCCAAGTGAAATCAAAGACAAATAGGTACACTAATAGGCTTAACTTTTTTAATGAAGAAATAGAAAAGCATTCACCAAAACTGTACATACAAGCAGTGCAACCAGAATTTCCACAACTATTCTTCAGCTTTGATCCCACAGAAACTAGTGCTACTTTTGCGGTGTTCCACACCAACTTTTCCAACCACTGAATAAGACTCAGGTATATTATGCAACGAAAAATTTTGAGGGCCAACAAAAATTTAGTGAAAATGTAGTGGTAGCCTTAAAAATGTTCAAAATTAGCACATTCGAATGTAGTTGAGCATGAGCATGTGTAATTTCCCCTCCTCACACTTAAAAATAAGCAATGTCCTCATTGTTTCATGATAATGACTACGAAAGAAGAAAAAACCAAAATTCAACAGAAAACAACGTTCAAAGAGTAAAAGAAGTTAGAAAATAACGCCCCTGGAGTATGGTGAGGACAACGTTCTCACACTTATGTAGAACATCAGGGTGTTGAATTCTACAGAAAATTCGATAGAGTTTCCTTTGTTTCCCTCAATACCTCACACTCAGCAAATTTAGACCTGTACCTCAATCAATAAAATCTACAGCCAATAGTGACTTGCAAAAGCATTAAAAGTATGGGTAAAACATCATAGTTTTGAAATACAACCGAAATGTAAAGCCAAAATGCGAATCCAAAAGAAAAGAAAACAGAAAGTACAACCGAATGAAACTGCTAAGAAATAACTAAGAAAATAAAACAAGATAAAACAAAAGAAAAGTCAGAAAACGAAATAAACCCAAACTCTAGAAAAAGAAGTGGCCTAAGATCGTGGAGGCTATAAGTGTGACCCATGTGGAAAATACCACGCCTCCATACATGCAAAGAGGGCATCATAATCAGCCATCCTTGCTTCCTGACGAGCCTCAAAAGCAGCCCGACGCTCTCCAATGACGTAAGTCGTACTCCATAGTTATGGACCAGAGTGGATAATGCATCCAGACGCGAGTCAAACCTATCAAAATGAGTGGTGCACACCCCCTGCCAATCTCTGAACTCAATCATCATCTCCTCGTAGCCCGGCGTCTGACCCACTGTAGGCATATCAGCATCCTGAATCTTTGAAGGTCCGGCTACATCGGCACCAGAAGAGTGGGCAGCTCTCGGTCCCGGTCGGGCACGATGGCGCTTAATCCATCCATCCCCGATCTTCTCCCACTAAAAATGATGCATAGCTGACATGTCTAAGGGAGATCGAGGATACAGAGGCTGCTCATGTAACACCCCAACTACCACCGTACACATAACATCAAACTGCAGCGGAAAATTCAACTCATCACATTACTTATTTCAATGGTGTTACACGCCGTTAACCACCCACGTGGCTAACAAGGCTAATACATGTACTTTGTATCGGTCTGATGGTCTAGATTCCCGAGCAACTACACGTTACATTTGCTTCCCTTAACAACAACCCATATACTTTATACATTCCAACCGTACCGAGTATTTACAAACTAATGCCGATAACAATTTCGGTCTTACTACGCCTACAATGCTTACGCCATTTAAATGGCTACCCATGTATAAACATCTACCCCGTCCTACTCTCGAACGGCTTCCAGCACCTTGTACCTGAAATAGAAAAGGAAGAAAAGGGTGGCCCCCAAGGGGCTCAACACCTTTACTGGTATGGTAATCCCGCAGCCCGCATGCTACCGGGCCACGCACAACTAATTGTCGTCTTAGCATGCGATTGATTATATTTAAATCATGCATGCAATTATAAACACACAACACAAAACATTTCACCTCAATGGGCTCAACAAACGGATAATACATCCTTACTTGATAAGTCACTCATGGTATTCATTATCCCTAGAGTGTTCCTCCTCTAATGGAGCTACTTCCTTAATAGACGACACTTACCCTTAAATCGGGTTATCCTTAAACGCCTCTTATCACAAACTGGGATTTATTTCCATGATCCACACACTCCATATCTTACAACATATCACATTCCTCACATAACAAACATAACAACACTTTTCACGTTTCGACGTGCACATGATAACATCGCAATAGGAATTGCATTACAACAACATCACATAACATAACGGGAACGGTCCTCTTAGGAACCGACCCAACATAGTTAATTCACTGGTGAGCCTAGAGAATGGTGTCACCCTCATGGTAAGCTCGTTATACAATCAACAACAACACTCATTACCGTCCTAATAGTCGGACGAGTAACTTAAGTTAAGATGGTTCGGGTTGGAGGCCCGAACACACCACACAAACACATGTTCCCCCTAGACCAATCATAAGTCAGAATAGGAAAGCTTTGGAGTAAGCTTGTGGGAGATTGAAGACCGGGAAAGGAACTCAATCTTAACATACAAGAGGGTCGAACCTGGAATGACAATGACCCCCATCCTCACACGCGTGGCCGGAACATGACCGAACTCCTCTCCCCCCATTAGTACATATATACTTATAAATAAGTAGTTAGAGATCCATTATGGAGCCTACCACATCCACACACCATACGGTATCATAACCGAGTTAAGCACACAAGGGAGGTTCACACACTTGCATACAACAACAATATCCAACTAACTCACACATAGCCGTGGTTAGAACGTTCCCAAGGTTTGGGTCGTTAACTCCGAATACCGATCCCTCACGTGTTCCTAGTTCTAGTTAGCTAAGGTTAAACACTTATTTGAGGTTAAACGGTATCGGAGACCAGATGTGCCACATAAATGAATTACTATAAACTCATTACATGTTTTAATCTTACAAGGTGGCAAACACTCAGAAAAACACATTGGCATACAAGCCGGTGTAATCCGGTAGGACACAGGTTGCAAGAAAACCATACCTGTCACCGGAGTCCACTCTACCATGTCCACTTACGTTCCTCGAACAATTCTCGAACAACTCTTTTCCACCCAAACTTCTTTCTTGTTTCCTTACAAAACCGGTAAGGTATTTGATTCCTTGTCAACTACTTGATCTTTGAAGAGAGTTTGAATACCTATGAAGAGAGGACTCCACCTAGTCCGTGAAAGGTTGGAATGAAGCTAGAAGCAAAGGAGAGTAATAATATGTAGAAACACAAGCTCAAGCTCCATCAATGGTGGAACTCCATGGCACCGAAATGGTGGTCTTGGAATTTTGAGAAGATAGGAATGAAGAGCTTGATGAGAGGAAGAGAATGGTGGTGTTTTTTTTGATTTGGTTAAGTGAGCTAGGTTTTACAAGTGGTCAAAGATGGAGTCTTGGTGGTACTATTGCAAATCGTAGAAGAGCAGCAAGAAGAGAGGTAGAAGAAGATTGGATACGTGGGAAATGAAGAAGGAAATGAGAGAATGAGATAAGTTTTGCTTTTTGGAAGATATTTGTACTTAAAAAGCAAATAGTACTTAAGTTAGTCATTCTTTATTTCCTTAGCATGTTAACAAGGGTGGTGAGTCACCACACCTTAAAAACCGGCCCCCAATAGGTTTTATTACTTAAGAGACTCTATCCAAATGTAGTTCATCACTACAATAACAAAGTTTCTTAACATTCTCTCTTTTAATAAACAACTAATAAACTATCACTATTTAGACGTGAGAAAAAATATAAAAGAGATAGACACACATAGCTGAGGTCTATTGTGTCATAAAAAGGGTTACGGCTCGGGAGTTTCAAATCAGCAGATGCGTCACTACTGCAGAGGGGGTACGCGAACTTGAAACTAGACATGCGGCATGACTAAGAACGTGCAAAATTGAAAAAACAACTCTTATACAATGCAATTGTAGTTATATCATGTCTGCTTTATTGTATCATATAATTAATGTTTATTATTTTATTTACAAAATTAACTAATCATAAACAAAATTTAAATACTTCAATACTAATATAGATATATGAATATATATGAAACTTTATAATTATTCTAATATCTTTCATCTCATTTAATAATGAATTTTGAAAAACTTAAAGTAATTTAAGTATAAAATTTTGAGTTTAACGAAGAAAAATACTTACTATTATAAATATGAGTAATGAATGCTTTCCCAAAGTATTTCAAATATAAATAGATAAACTCAATATTATTTCGAACTTTCTTGACCTTCGTATAAAAATTACCGCAACTATATATTTAATTTATAAATTTTATGGAACTTTTATGCAATATCATTGTATTTTTTTACCAATTCTTTAAATATTAGTGAAAAAATAAAGTTATGAAATACCATCAAATTTTTTGCCTGAAATTCATGAAATGTCATTTTGGCCGTCGATCAACAAGAAACAAGATAAAAATGACCCTATTTTTAACAAATTATATTAAAAGTTCACAATATGTCATTGGGTGTTAACAAATTCAAAACTTAAAAAATTCCAAATACTGTAAAAAATGTATAAAATTAGAAAAATATATTAAAATAAATGAGAAAATAAAAATATAATTTTTTTACTAATATGCATATGAACATTTTGCACTAATAAATAAATAGAACATTTTGCGTGTGGTTTAGCGAGCTCGCGGCTGCAAGTGCTATAGCTTGCCTCCTACCCTGCAATGCATTATTCGGTGGCTTAAACTAGTCTAGGATTGTTTTTAGGGTGTGCCTTCGACATTTTTTACTTTCCAATGGTGGTTTTTAGGGTTTAGGGTGTAGGGTAATATTTTTTGACTTTTGTTTATTTTATAATGTCGCAATCTGACTCGGCAATAAGCGTTTGACGTTTTTTTTCTTTTTTGGGGTGTGGTGTAGGGTAATCTTTTTTAACTCGTTCTATACTTTATACTGTCACCACTGACTTGATTGACTTTTAGGGTTTTTGATTTCAGGTTTAGGGTCAGTAGAGCCTAAATCCTTCACTACCAACCCTGAAAATGCCTTTGACGTTTCTTTAACTTTCCTAGGGTAGTTTTTAGAGTGATAGGTGTATGTTAATCTTTTTTAACTTGTAATATATTCTATTATGTCGCATCTATCTCGATAAAATTTTGGAGTTATTTATTTAGGGTTTAAACCCTTCGCTACAAACCCTAAAAATACCTTTGACGCTTTAAAAAAAACTTTTCTAGGGTGTTTTGTAGGGTGTGTGGTGTATGGTCATCTGTTTTAACTCGTTCTACAATTTATTATGTCGCAACTAACTCAGTAATAAGCCTTCGGCGTTTTTAGTTTTCACAGGGTGGTTTTTAGGCTGTGTTGTGTAGGTTAAATTTTTTTAACTTGTTCTATACTTTATAATGTCGCCACTAACACAAAAATTTATAGGGTTTGTGGCTTCATGTTTAGACCCTAAACCCTCCGCTAAGAACCCTAAAAATGCTTTCGACATTTTTTTGCCTTTCTTACGTGGCTTTTAGGGTGAGCGGTGTTAGGTTATCTTTTTTAACTCATTTTATAGTTTATAATGTCTTAACTGACTCGGCAATACACCTTCGATGTTTTTTTACTTTCCTAGGGTGGTTATAGGTTTGTGGTGTAGGGTAATTTTTTTAACTCGTTTTATACGTTATAATGTCTCCGCTGACCCTAAACCTTTCACTATAAACCCTAAAAATGTTTTCAATGTTTCTTTTAACTTTCCTAGGGTAGTTTTTAGGGTGTGTGGTGTATGGTAATCTTTTTTGACACGTTCTATAATTATTATGTCGCAACCGACTTAGTAATTAGCCTTCAACGTTTTTAGCTTTCATAGGGTGGTTTTAAGGTTGTGTGATGTAGGGTTATCTTTTCTTAACTCGTTCTATACTTTATAATGTCATCATTGACTCAAAAAATTTTAGTGTTTGTGGCTCCGCTACAAGCCCTTAAAATGCATTCGACGTTTTTAGTTTTCCTATGGTGGTTTTTAGAGTGAGTGGTGCTGGGTAATATGTTTTAACTGTTTTATAATTCGTAAAGTCTCAACTTACTTGACAATAAGCCTTAAACATTTTTTTACTTAGCTAGGGTGGTTTTTAGGGTTTTGGTGTAGGGTAATCTTTTTTAACTCGTTCTATGCTTTATAATTTCGTCACTAACCATAAACCCTTCAATGCAAACCCTAAAATGCCTTTGACGTCTTTTAACTTTTCTAGTGGTTTTTTTAAGTGTATAGTGTAGGGTAATCATTTAACTCATTCAATAATTTATAATTTCGTAACTCACTTAGGAATATGTCTTTGACGTTTTTAACTTTCCTAGGGTGGTTTTTAGAGTTTGGGGTGTGGGGTAATCTTTTTTTTTCAACTTGTTCAATACTTTATAATGTCATCATTGGCTCGATAGATATTTAGGGTTTGTACTTAAAGGTTTCCTCCACTACCAACCCTATAAATGCCGTTGACATTTTTTAACTTTCCTAGAGTGTTTTTTTGGGTGTGTGGTGTGGGATAGTCTTTTTTAACTCGTTCTATAATTTTATAATGTCACAACTGACTTGGCAATTAGTCTTTGACATTTTTTTTTTGCTTTCATAGGGTGGTGTTTAGGGTGTGTGGTGTAGGGTAATTTTTTTTATCTGGTTCTATACTTTATAATGTCGCCACTAACTCGGAAGATTTTTCTAAACCCTTCACTACAAACCCTAAAAATCCCTTCAAAATTTTCTACCTTTCCTATGGTGGTTTTTTAGGTGTGTGGTGTAGGGTAATCGTATTTGTTTTTCTGTTTTCCTAATTTCTGGAAAGAGGAAAGGATATGATTACCCCAAAACCCTCGATCTTAATTCCCCGCCCCGTAATAGGAAATGAGATTCACTTTCCCCATTACACTTTGACCGACTACATATGACCATTGACTGATGATTCATGACCATTGACCGGTGGCCAAGGATTGGTTATTTATTTCATTTTTTCCAGCTCAAACAAATAATTGGAAAATCAAAGAGAGTTGTTTTCCACTCCCTTTCCTGATTCCATATTTGTTTCCATCGCTTGAAACAAGCGCCCCTTAGACTTAGATCAGTGTTAAACTTAGATCTGTCACTTATATCCTATGATGTAGTGTTTATTTTTTATTAAGAGCATCCACAATGGTGGTGAGTGTCTTTGCACACTTCTAGTTGTCATTACATAAAATAATATTTTATTACTTAAGAAACTCTATCGAAATATCATTCATCACTAAAATAACAAAGTTTCTTAATATTCTCTCTTTTAATGAACAACTAATAAACTGTCACTATTAAGACATGAGAGAGTGGAACTATTTGTCATAAATAGGGTTACGGCTCGGGTGTTGCAAGTCAGAAGATGCACCACTGCTGCAGAGGGGATAAGCGGATTTGAAACTGGACATACGACATGACTAAGTACGTGCAAAATTGAAAAATAGCTCTCATGCAAAGCAATTATATTTATATTATCTCTGCTTTATTGTATAATATAGTTAATATTTATTATTTTGTTTATGAAATTAACTAATCACAAACAAAATTTCAATATTTCTATACTAATGTAGATATATGAATATATATGAAACGTTATACTTATTCTAATATCTTTGATCTCATTATAATGATTTGAAAAACATAAAGTAATTTAAGTATATAAATTTTGAGTTTAATGAAGAAAAATACTTACAATTATAAATATGGGTTATGAATGCTTTCCAAGAGTAGTTCCAATATAAATAGATAAACATATTATTTTAAACTTTCTTGAGTTTCACATAAAAATTAGCGAAAAAATTAACGGAAATTTTATTAAAGATTACTAAATTTTTTATCAATTCGTTAAATATCAGTGAAAAAACAAAGTTATGAAATGCCATCAAATGTTTTGCCCAAAATTCATGACATGTCATTCTAGCCGTTGATCAACAAGAAAAAATGACAAAAATGACCCTATTCTTAACAAATTATATTGAAAATTTCACAATATGTCATTGGGTGCTAACAATTTCAAAACTTAAAAAATTCCAAATACTGTAAAAAAAATGTATAAAATTAGAAAAATATATTAAAATAAATGAGAAAATAAAAATATTTTTTTTACTAATATGCATATGAACATTTTGCACAAATAAATAAATAGAACATTTTGTGTGTGCTTTAGCGAGCTGGTGGCTGCAAGTGCTATAGCTTGTTTTCTACCCTGAAATGCATTATTTAGTGGCTTAAACTAGTCTACGATAGTTTTTATGGGTGTGCCTTCGAAATTTTTTACTTTCCAAGGGTGGCTTTTAGGGTTTGCGATGTAGGGTAATCTTTTTTTTTTTTACTTTTTGTATATTTTATGATGACGCTATTGACTCGACAATAAGCCTTTGACGTTTTTTTCTTTTTAGGGTGTGTGGTGTAGGGTAATATTTTTTAACTCATCCTATACTTTATAATGTCACCACTAACTCGATAGACTTTTATGATTTTTGATTTAAGGTTTAGGATCAGTAATACCTAAATCCTTCACTACAAACCCTAAAAATACCTTCGACATTTTTTTAACTTTCATAGGGTGGTTTTTAGGTGTGGGGTGTATGTTAATCTTTTCTAACTCGTACTATAATTTATTATGTCGCATCTGTCTCGATAGAATTTTGGAGTTATTGACTTAAGGTCTAAACCCTTTGCTACAAACCGTAAAAATGCCTTTGACGCTTTTAAAAAAACTTTTCTAAGGTGGTTCTTAGGGTGTGTGGTGTATGGTAATCTATTTTAACTCATTCTATAATTTATTATGTCGTAACTGACTCGGTATAAGCCTTCGACGTTTTTAATTTTCAAAGGGTGGTTTTTAGGATGTGTTATGTAGAGTAATCTTTTCTTAACTCGTTCTATAATTTATAATGTCTCCACTAACACAAAAATTTATAAGGTTTGTGGTTTCGAGTTTAAGGTCTTTAGACCCTAAACCCTCCGCTAAGAACCCTAAAAATGCCTTCAACGTTTTTTAGCCTTCCTAGCGTGGTTTTTAGGGTGAGCTGTGTTGGGTTTTCTTTTTTTTTTACCCGTTCTATAGTTTATAATGTCTCAACTGACTCGCCCATACGCCTTCGATGTTTTTTTACTTTCCTAGGGTGGTTATAGGTTTGTGGTATATGGTAATTTTTTTAACTCATTTTATACTCTACAATGTCTCCGCTAACTCTAAACCCTTCACTACAAACCCTAAAAATGCCTTCAACATTTCTTTTAACTTTCTAGGGTGGTTTTTAGGGTGTGTGGTGTATGGTAAACTTTTCTAACGTGTTCTATAATTATTATGTCGTAACTGACTCGGTAATCAGCCTTCAACGTTTTTAGCTTTCATAGGGTAGTTTTTAGGGTGTGTGGTGTAGGGTAATCTTTTCTTAAGTCATTCTATATTTTATAATGTCACCACTAACTCGACAAATTTTAGGGTTCGTGGTTCCGCTACAAACCCTAAAAATACCTTTGAAGTTTTTAGATTTCTAAGGTTGTGTGAGCCTCAATTTTAAACCCTATCCTATGTTGATTAAAGCTGATTAGGATCTAACCGGGTTTTAGGTCCACTTATAACCTAAGATTAATAACTATGTCATATAACAATAATTATTAAAACCTAAGCTATCTCAATGGAACCTATCATGAGTCGCCACCTAATTTTTACCTAGATCAAATTAGGAAAGGAGAGTTCGGGTTCAGGGGCTTGGTATACAACTTATTTAGGGTTCAATTACTTTCATTACCCCTAGAAGTTGTTTTTCCTCTACTTAGTTAAATTACGGCTTATTACGAGTCGCTTTAACCTAAGTGCGCGAGCTTCTATTTTTTTATGTTTTTTAGCATTTTTTGACAGAAAATAAAAGTGCAAGTTGAAATTAACTAAACAAGGGTTTCGGAGGCAGAATTAGGTCAAATTTTGTTTCCGCCCGTAGCCACGGACCTAATGTCCGTACCCACGGACCCTAGCTAATCTATGTGGAAGTAAAAGTCGAATTAAACAAAAAATGAAAATTTGAAAAGTCCGGGGCCACGGACAGGATGTCCGTGGGCCCGGACATTGTTTATAAAAAACCTAAAATTTGAAAAATTTTAAATCCTGCCGCCGTCCGTGGCCACGGACAACCCGTCCGTGGTCCCAGACCACAGGTCCGAGGTCCCGGACCACCCACGGACAGGGGTTTTATGGTGGTTCCCGAAGGTGTTTTTGGCTCAAAATTTATGCACGTGTAGCCTGAAAGGTATACAAGACGTTAGTAATTGAAAGATTTCAGTTTGAAGCCGAATTATGCACGAAACTTAACGAACAAGTAACAAGGCAGAAACAAAAACAATTAGCAATACAGAAGCCGAAAAGGGTTGGTTCGAGCCCAAAATATTACAGAATACTAATAAAATCGTAAGGTTTCAGAAAAGTGTGATTACAACCTGTTTTGGCTTCTGGAATAACGAACTCTTCACGTTGGGATTCTTTCGGTGCTCCGTTAATCTCGGTTCTGAATTGAGTTCGAACCCAGCTTCTGACTATTGAGAATTAATGGTGTTCGTCATGTTTTGGTGGTGGTTTGATGGTGATTTGATGATTGTGGTTGAGATGGGAGTTGAAAAATGTGTTTTGATGTTGATTTTGGTGAGATTTCGGTGTTTGATTATGGCTCTGGAGTTCAAAACGTGAAGAGAATGAGACGGCTGCCTTTTTTGAGAGTCCAGGGTTCTTGGATTTCTCCTTTGATCAAGGGATAAGACTCCTTATATAGGCTTCCTTAAAGATAGAAAAATCCGGTAAAAACCGAGATTTACCGACGTTTTAGCTTAAGGGCTTCCCAAAAGGAATTTGACTATGAAATTTTAAACATGGATAAAGGATGGTATTGCTGATTTTTCTAAGGTAGAATCGAATTTTTTGGATATTAGAATATTTTTAAATTCAATTTCTCGTCAGATTCAATAAGAAATTGCTAGAAAATTATTGGAAATTAAAAAAATCAAAATTTCAACGCCATTATGCTTAAAATGTCATCCTCTATCATGGGTTAAAATTTCAAAGCATTTTGAATCGATTTGACCCTTCTTTGGAGGAGATAGAAAGCCTATAGGGGGCTTGGGAGCCTTAAAAAATTACAAAAATGCCCTGGAGATGATTAAGTTGTCCCTAGTACTCTGAGATGTGCCGATCGAACTGGGAACCCTCGCTACTAGCCTATTAGTAGAGACTCTCTTCCGGGGGGTTGAAACTTTGGGTATAACAGATTGCCCCCCGTCAACTAGACTTTGTAATGGAAATGAAAAGGCTAGTTGATGCTTGAGTGATACCCCAAAATTTTGGATCTTAAAAGATCCCACATGCAATTGAAATCCGACAAGTTGGGTCGAGCTGTTCTAAGGCGCTGACTCCCTATGAGTAAAGTGGAAGGATGTCGAACGATTCTAGGGCATCGACCACCTAAAGGTAAAAATGAAGTAATGTTGGACTATTCTAAGGCGCCAGCTACCTGTAATGAGATGATGTCAAGCTATTCTAAGGCGTTGACTACCTATGATGGATAAAATGGTGTCAAGCTATTCTAAGGCGTTGACTACCTAAAGTGAAATAAAGTATGCCGAACATTCTAAGGTGTCGGGAACCTGTAATGCAAATGTAGATGTCATGTAAAAGAAGATGATATGATATACTGATGATGCTCGGATGCTTCTGGGGACCGAAACCCGTTCCAATGCTCTTGGTTGGTATACTATGAGGACTTATTGCCTCTGCCCACCAACTAGGGTGCTGGGATAACTTCTAGATTACCAAGGGGACTTATTGCCACTGCCCACTAGTTGTTTCTCCTAAGAAGTTGACACGAAGATGGGGACTTATTGCCTCTGCCCCGCCAACTTAGATCACACTCTGTCTCGTACTTGTCTCACACTGAAGATGATACTAGGTCTCGTACTGGTCTCGCACTGGATGATGACGCTCGGTCTCGCACTAATGAAGGTGATGGGTCTCGCACTGATGAAGATGATGGGTCTCGCACTGACGAATATGATGGTCTCGCACTGATGAAGATGCATGGTCTCGCACTGAAGTCTCGTACTAAACGGATGAAGAAAAAGCTGGATTTCGCACTGATTCTGGGTCTCGCACTGAATGAAGATGCTAGGTCTCGAACTGAATGACAAAAATGCAGGGTCTCGCACTGATTCTGGGTCTCGAACTAAAAATGAGTTAGGAAGATAATGGTCTCGTGCAAATGATGAAAACTGATTACTGGAGTGCCAAATATGGTAATGATGATAAGATGTATGCAATCAAAATATATAAAAGATACCCGTTCAAAACGGAAAACCGTTGGAAAAGGTGCCAAACTTGGCAATGTTGAGGTGTTCTGCGAAAGTTGTAAAATGCAGCTAAAGTGTTTGTTGGAAGCTTGTCCAAAGCAAGGAACTGTTGAAAAATGTGTCAAACATGGCAATGCTTGAGAAAAACTCCGCTGAAAAAGGAAAGTGAAATGATCATTTCCTGACTAACAATTTCATATCTGTAATTTGTTTCTTAGAAAATGAACATGCCGTTAGTGGAAGTGTGTGGTGGTAAGGGCTTATGTGTGCCTGTGGTGGGATGGTGGTGCTCAAGCTTTGGGTTTCAATTGGTGTTGACATGGCAATTGTTGGAACCGACAATTGCCCCCAGTATTTTTTCCTTAGGACAATCAGAGCTAGAGTTCATGGCAATCGATTGTTCCGATCGATTGCCCCCAATATTTTCTTTAATTAAACGTGCAAATGAGTCTCGTCCTCTCAGGGTCAAGGCTTATGTTTTGATTTGGTGTTTCCTAACCTACACTCGACATGTTTGGTGTTTACACTCGTTTTTCACTTACGGTCACAACTTCTAGACCATTGAATTTGATATTTGATGAATTTACGCATTCGATCTGTTACTTTCACGTGATAGGGTACACAACTACCAAGTCGGAAGTCTTTAAGGCTTATAACGTGGCCATGGGGTGTGATGAAAGACAACTGGACCATGGAGGGATGTTTGAGGTATGTGGAGCATAAAGGGGTGACCAAAGATGCACCTTGCGTCTTCTCTCGGACATGCCTTCTTTGTCCTGAAGTCGTTTGACTACTTCGTGATGACTTCGCTTGTGAGCTTGGAACTTGGGTCTTTTGGGTTGTGCCTTGCACCTTCTCTCTTTCTTTCGATTTTGGATTTCTTCGAGGCTTTTCAGATTTGCCTTTCTTTGAATCTCTTTTCCCTCGGGGTTCTTGTGTTTCCCGGTTTTGAACTTGGAAAGCTGTATTTGATGTGAGCTCTTTGGATCCTATGCTACTTTGGGATCATTTGTGGATCGTTTCGTCATGCTGGTAGCAGTTTTGCTTCTTTGGACTTGTGAAGTTGTTGTTCGAAAGTCGGGCTCCTTGCTTCCTTTGGTCATCGGTTCGGTTATTCATCATTGGATGGGTTATTTTGTGAAGCTCATAATATCAAAAGGGATATATGAAAGGCTCAGCGGGGGTGCCTAGGGTTTAATGTCAGGGTTCACAAGCTTTGGGCTATGTGGTGCTGACCTAGGTGCTTCGTCATTGCCGATAGTTATGTATCCGTTCTTTGTTACTTTTCACAGGTCTAAGAGTAAATTATTATCTCCTTCGGTCGGAGTTATGCCGTTTACCTCACCTTTGAATGTGGTCTCACCGAAGTCGTGTAAAAATGACACGCTCGTTCACTCGTGGTTTTTCCACTCAAGACACTCTCGCGAAATTTTCACTCGGAAACTCGTTCGGACATTTAAAAAAAGACAAAAGATGACGAGCTTGAACCTAGATTGCCCCCAGTATTGAATTGGGGTTTATGACAACAATTTAAAGGATGTGGATTTGGAACCGCTTCGTGGGTTGTTTTGGATGTTTAGGGGTGAGCTGTGTTGTTTAGCATGGCATGTTCAACTTTTAGAACAAGAGATAAATTGTTTTGTTCCATAGTCGGGAAATGATTACTCTCTGATCCCTTTCCTTGAAAAACATTTTTCGTTTTTTTCTTTTATTGATGAACGAAAAATGGTTTGTACAGAAATTACGAAAATGGAGCTATGATTTTATTTGAATCATGAAAGAAACGTAAAGATTACAATCTGAGGTGACTGAAAACTAACTAAGAAAACAAGCTACTAGGAAAATCTGAGGATCCAAGAAACATAAATAAAACGATCTGCATACTTAGAAAAATTGGACTCCTTGCTCGAGGAGGTCTTGAATCTTGTGCCGCAATGCTCGGCAATTGTCAGCATAATGGCCAGCAACTGATGGTAGTGGCAGAATTGATTAAGATGCCTTCCCAAATGAGTGGTTCTTGGCCGAGGGGACAAGGGCTGCAACAAATTTCTCTTCTGAAGCTCTTCAAAAGCCTTACTTGGTGCTCGACCAATGTTGGTGAATTCCCTTTGCGATGAGTCTCGGCGTGGTAAGGGTACCGTCCTAAAGTTTTGATGCAGAGCTCTAGGTCGTTGAACCACATTCACTTCTGGGAAATTGCTTTGAGCGCAAGCTACTGTCTGAAAATAAGCCTTTTCTGCTCCAGGCTTAGAGAATTTGGAGCCACTACCGGAGTTTCTTGGGCACTCGAGCTCCGACCCTTCCTTATGAATCCTTTCCTCAAGAATACCGACTTGTCCCATGAACAAGTCCAAGCTCGGAAAGTACATAAATTTTAGCTCATGGTTGTGTTGTTTTCGCATGTTCTCAATTATCATGTGGATTTGCTCTTGCTCGTCCATTTTGGTAGGCATGGCTGCAGCCTTTCTCCTCCAACGCTTGATGAAGTCAGACATGGACTCACCGTCTTTTTATCGAGTTCCTGCAAGATCAATTCTGGTGACCTCGAGGTTCTTAGCATACTCGAAATGATTTAGGAAAGCTTCGCAAACCTCCTCGTAGGTCTTGGTATTCATCTTCTGAGTGAGATACCAACGCTGAGGAGTCTCGTCTAGATAGCGTGTGAAAACTTTGGCTTTTTGCATGTCGTTGAGCCCCAAGATGGACATTTCCCGATTGAACATAGCCAAATGAATCTGTGGATCCGAGGAACCCTTGTACAAAGCGAGAGTGGGCAGCTTCAGCTTTGGGGGAAGATCAACTTCGGGATACGACGCCGTGGAGAAATAATCGAAGCCAGCTGGTTTGTTGGCTTTCTCCATGCGCTCAATCCTTTTAAAAACCCTTTTAACCTCTACAGCTAGTTGGTCGTCAGGAACACCCTACCCCACACGTGTTTGAGGATCTTGGGCCCTAACGGAGTCGATCTCGTGTGACTACGGTTAAGATCTTCATCCACATGCTTTTCCAGAGTGTGCTGATTTGTCTCCTGGAGATTAGCCTTACTCCTCAATTCCTCGACAATGGACTCCAAGACCTTGCACCTTTGCTGCACAGCGGCCAACTGGGCATCCGTGTTGATCGGACTTCCTTCTTCTGCCATATCTGGATTCGGGCTTGCCTGTTTCCAAGAAGTCCATTATTAGCTAACAAGAGGAAGTGGGTTGAAAGACACTAAGATGAGAATGACAGTTCACAAGGTAGATTGAAACAGACCTAGGCAAAAAGCAAGTGGGCCAGGATACCCAAAAAATGAGGTGTTTGGGCTAAAGTACCTTCAGACTATGAATTGGAATTTGGACTGAAATCTGAACAGATGGCTTTGATTCGGCCTGAGAGGTGACACCTAGATCTAGGGTTTTGGGTTAGGGTCATGATAAGAAGTCTACTTAGACTAGAATGAGCCCTTGGGCCAGAATGTGTTTGGGCCTAAAGTGAAGCACATGGGCTAGAATGGTCCCTAAATCCCAAATGGGCCTAACTTTCTTTGGGCCAGATAAGATGGTGGCTAAGCCAAAGAAGGTTTTATTTTCAGGACTTGTGAGTAATTTCAAGTTCAGCTGAATTTCTTTTTATGGGCCTAGAACTAATTGGGTAATTTAGATTGGGCCAATCATGCAGGTAAACAAGGCCCACACAAATTCAACATGTCCTCACTAGACGTTAAAGTCAAACCGGGTATGGATCGATCCGGAGAGGTGCTTAGGGCATGGGCCCAGGTCGCCACAAAGGAATAGGGCTTGCACGCTATACTCTTTGGGCTTCCCCACTTTTTTCACATCACTTGAAGGTGTGCGTCTACGGTCGGGTCTTTGACTGACCAAACAATGGGCTAGGTAAGGATACTTCCAGGAAAATGCTTGGGGCTAAAGCCCAGGTATTAAGGGGGTGTGGTTAGACGACACCTTCCTCTTTTCCCCCACTTATTCACATCACCAAAAAGGTGTGAGTCCCTGACAGGGGACCCTCAAACGGGTCCCAGGGTGAAATCGGTTTGTGTGGACCCTCACTCTCATATGATGCAAGGGTGCAGAAATTAAAGTGCGCACAAAAGTAAACAAACAAAGTAATAAAGCCATAAAAAACAATTTCGAGTTAAGCCCTCTTTCTTAAAATTAAACAAGTTAAAATTAAGAATTTTCTCCCCAGCAGAGTCGCCAGTCTGTGAGCCTTGATTTTAAACCTTATCCTATGTTGATTAAAGCTGATTATGATCTAACCGGGTTTTAGGTCCACTTATAACCTAAGATTAATAACTATGTCATATAACAATAATTATTAAAACCTAAGCTAGCTCACTGAAACCTATCATGAGTCGCCACCTAATTTTTACCTAGATCAAATTAGGAAAGGAGAGTTCAGGTTCGGGGGCTTGGTATACAACTTATTTAGGGTTCAATTACTTTCATTACCCCTAGAAGTCGTTTTTCCTCTACTTAGTTTAATTACAGCTTATTACGAGTCGCTTTAACCTAAGTGCGCGAGCTTCTGTTTTTTGTGTTTTTTAGCATTTTTTGACAGAAAATAAAAGTGCAAGTTGAAATTAACTAAACTAGGGTTTCGGAGGCCAAATTAGGTCAAATTTTGTTTCCGCCCGTAGCCACGGACCTAATGTCCATACCCACGGACCCTAGCTAATCTATGTGGAAGTAAAAGTCGAATTAAACAAAAAACGAAAATTTGAAAAGTCCGGGGCCACGGACAGGATGTCCGTGGGCCCGGACATTGTTTATAAAAAACCTAAATTTTGAAAATTTAAAATCCCGCCGCCGTCCGTGGGTGTCCGTGGCCACGGACAACCCGTCCGTGGTCCCAGACCACAGGTCCGAGGTCCCGGACCACCCACGGACTGGGGTTTTATGGTGGTTCCCGAAGGTGTTTTTGGCTCAAAATTTATGCACGTGTAGCCTGAAAGGTATACAAGACGTTAGTAATTGAAAGATTTCAGTTTAAAGCCGAATTATGCACGAAACTTAATGAACAAGTAACAAGGCAGAAACAAAAACAATTAGCAATACAGAAGCCGAAAAGGGTTGGTTCGAGCCCAATATATTACAGAATACTAATAAAATTGTAAGGTTTCAGAAAAGTGTGATTACAACCTGTTTTGGCGTCTGGAACAACGAGACTCTTCACGTTGGGATTCTTTTGATGCTCCGTTAATCTCGGTTCTGAATTGAGTTCGAACCCAGCTTCTGACTATTGAGAATTAATGGTGTTCTTCATGTTTTGGTGGTGGTTTGATGGTGATTTGATGATTGTGGTTGAGATGGGAGTTGAAAAATGTGTTTTGATGATGAATTTGGGTGAGATTTCGGTGTTTGATTGTGGCTCTGGAGTTCAAAACGTGAAGAGAATGAGACGGCTGCCTTTTTTGAGAGTCTAGGGTTCTTGGATTTCTCCTTTGATCAAGGGATAAGACTCCTTATATAGGCTTCCTTAATGATAGAAAAATCCGGTAAAAACCGAGATTTACCAACGTTTTAGCTTAAGGGCTTCCCAAAAGGAATTTGACTATGAAATTTTAAACATGAATAAAGGATGGTATTGCTGATTTTCTAAGGTGGAATTGAATTTTTTGGATATTGGAATATTTTTAAATTCAATTTCTCGTCAGATTCAATCAGAAATTGCTAGAAAATTATCGGAAATTCGAAAAATCAAAATTCTAGTGCCATTATGCTTAAAATTTCATCCTCTATCATGGGTTAAAATTTCAAAGCATTTTGAATTTATTTGACTCTTCTTTGGAGGAGAGAGAAATGCTACTTGAAAATTTACGAAAATGCCCCTGGAGATGATTAAGTTGTCCCTAGTACTCTGAGATGTGCCGATCGAACTAGTAACCCTCGCTACTAGCCTATCAGTAGAGACTCTCTTCCGGGGGGGTTGAAATTTTGGGTATAACAGGTTGGTTTTTAAGGTGAGTGGTGTTGGGTAATTTGTAATTTCTCAACTGACTTGATAATATGTCTTCAATGTTTTTTACTTTGTTAGGGTGGATTTTAGGGTTTGTGGTGTAGGGTAATCTTTTTTAACTCGTTCTATACTTTATAATTTCTTCACTGACCCTAAACCCTTCACTACAAACCCTAAAAATGTCTTCAATGTATTTTAGCTTTCGTATGGTGGTTTTTTAGGTGTATAGTGTAGGGTAATCTTTTTAACTCTTTCTATAACTTATAATGTCGTAACTCACTCGGGAATACGCCTTCGATGTTTTTAACTTTCCTAGGGTGGTTTTTAGAGTTTGTGGAGTGGAGTAATGTTTTTTTTAACTCGCTCAATACTTTATAATGTCATAATGGACTTGACAGATTTTTAGGGTTTGAAATTAAGGGTGTCCTCCATTACCACCCTATAAATGCCTTCGATGTTTTTTAGCTTTTCTAGAGTGGTTTTTAGGGTGTGTGGTGTGTGATAGTCTTTTTTAACTCGCTCTATAATTTTTAATGTCACAACTGACTTGGCAATTAGTCTTCAACGCTTTTTTTTTTTTGCTTTCTTAGGGTGGTTTTTAGACTGTGTGATGTAGGGCAGTATGTTTTTTTATCTCGTTCTATACTTTATAATGTCGCCACTGACTCGTAAGATTTCCCTAAACCCTTTACTACAAACCCTAAAAATTCCTTCATCATTTTCTAGCTTTCCTATGGTGGTTTTTTAGGTGTGTGGTGCAGGGTAATCTTAACTCATTCTATCGTTTATAATGTCGCGAGTGACTCGACAATAAACATTCAATGTTTGTAGCTTTCCTAGGGTGGGTTTTAGGGTGTGTGGTGTATAGTAAACCTTTGACAATTTTATTAGTTCCTATGGGGGTTTTTATATATAAATAAGAGTTTGTCATAAACATCAAGGAATATATGCTAATCATATAAAATATATATGCCATAAGTTTAGATAATATTAGTCATGATTATATATCACTAATATATAAAAACTACTTAATATTCATTGCTAAGTCAATAAATCAATTTCATAGAATGACGCTAAGTATACATTGGCTAAAATTTTATAACTGACATTTTTTGGGTATACTCATGGCTAACAATCCATTATTCATTAGTTTAAGTTTTTATATACTGAAAAATGTTAGTCATAAACATCTAGAAATATATGTCATTCATACATAAATATATATGACATAGGTTTACATAATATTAGCCACAATGTTATATCATTATTATGTAAAACTATTGAATTCGTTTTTAATTTTCTAGGGTGGTTTTTAGCGTTGTGATGTAGGGTAATCTTTTTTAACTCATTCTATACTTTATAATGTCACCATTGACTCAACAACAAGTCAAGCTCGCCATCAATAACTACATATTCCAAATAATAGATTAATGAAATACAAGTGATAGGTTAATAAAATACAAGTGACAAGTTAAAAAATACAAGGTTACTGGTTAACAAAATTCAAATGACAAGTTAACAAAATACAAGTGACAGGTCAACAAAATACAAGTGTCTGGTTAACAAAATATAGATGATGTAACACCCCTACTACGTACTTAGCAAATAACCTAGATCGCAGCGGAAATTCATAACATAAACGGTAAACAATCGAATCGGTGTCACAACGCCGTTAACCACCCACGTGGTTAACAAGGTAGAATAAATACAAGTGTACCGGTCTGATGATCAGACTCCCGAGCTTTAGGTACTAACATCCATATATATACATTACCAACAATACCGAGTATTTACATCACAACGTCACTGTAAATTGTAAACCATAAACTGCCAACAACCGCCACTGTCAAAATAACAGTACCAAAATATAACACCACGGGAGCACGAACGCATCCCGGGCTCAACATCCAAAACGTATCGAAGTATTTCTACAACCTAGGATCTACAACCACTCTGCTTCTTCGATCCTCATCCTGTAAATAAATATGGAGCCCCCGAGGGGGTCAGCAACCCTTGGCTGGTATGGTTAACGCGCAGCCCATCGGCTACCGTGATACGCGCAACTATTTGTCATGATAACATGGCGTCGATTTTTAAACAAACAACATAAATAGCATAGCAAGAATATTGCATAGCAACAACATCACACATAACATACAAGAACGATTCCTTTTAGGAACCGAACCAACATAGTTAGATCACATAGAGAGCCTAGAGAATGTTGCCAAACTCATGCTAAGCTCGTTACATAACTCGTTACCGTCCTTTTAGATTGAATGGATAACTTAATCCCATGGTGCGTCGGATATAGTGATCCAAGCACACCGAACAAACATAGTATGCCCCTGTGGCCTGACGTGAGTCAGTAAAATAGCCTTGGATAAGCTAAAGGGAAGGTTGGAAACCAAAATGGAGAACAACCATAACATACAAAGAGAATCGAACCGGTTATGACATCGACTCCCATACTCACACGCGCGGCCGGAACTACCAGACTCCTCACTCCCCAGTTAGCACTTGTTAGAAGTTCCACATAGAAACTTAATAAATGAATTCACAAGCAAGTGTTTAGGTCTAGTTAGACACATACAAGGGAGATGAGTCACATCTTAACAACACAATAATATTAACAACTGTAAACTCATTACATGACTTAAGTCTTACAAGGTCATAAACACACAGAAAAACAAACAACACACAAGTCGGTGTAAACCGGTAGGCAACAGACTGCAAGAAAACCATACCTTGGTCCCTGCTGCGTTTGTTTTCCACCGTTGAAGAACCCTATACACATTTAGTAACGTCGGTTAATTAACGTACTAGTCCGTTGTTAACTTATTACTTCACATATCTAGTTTATTTTATTTTCACACTTTATTATAACTTTCCACCTTTTAAATCATCATTATAACACACCTAACATGTCTTAGACATCCTCATAATATCATTACTAACTAATCCTCATCATTAGACATCATTATTTAACCTTAAACTAAGTTTTTTAAGTGGTCCGGGGCTTGGTCCTCATCTAAGGTCCCAGACCCAGTCTTTGTAAAACTCTCGGGTTGTTTTCAGGTAGTGGTCCGGGACTTCATACAGGACTTAAGTCCCGGACCAATGTAGGCAGATACTCTCGGGGGTAAATTAGGGGGTGGTCCGGGTCTTAGTACAAGACCTAAGTCCCGGACCAGAGTGGCTTATGAACTCTCGGCCTGTTTTAATGCATGGTCCGGGACTTTTACCCAAGACCTAAGTCCCGGACCACTTCTACAGATTTTGCATTTTAACATTTTCTAAGTCTTGTTGCAATGGTTCTCCACATCCATTATATGTATAGACTTCCCAAATGATCTTAGGTATATTCTAATGCTAAAATATCACCTTAAACTCACCTAGTTCCTTGTCTAACTTGTTACTCAATTTCTCACAAAATTTACCAACACTTGTAATATTTTTCATTGAGTTTCTAAGTGGTGTTTCACACCTATGATAACCACTATCCCAAAATGATTTCTCACCACTATAACATCATCTCCCAAGCATCTTTCCTCACTAACCAAAACTCCTTTATGCCGCTCCTTGAGATTTCTCCACAAGTTCACACCTCTTGCTTACAACACCTTATTTCCTCATTGTTACCAAAACTTGTATAAATCCTAAGTACAATCTCACCATGATCTTGAAGTATCCCCAAACACTCATTTGCATTCAAAATCCTCCAAGATAATGCCTAAGTCCTTTTTGCATTCTAGAACACCTTAATACATGGTTCTTTCTCTAGTAAAATACTTATTCATTTCTAACACTTCCTAGTTCACCAAAGCTCATTTAAAACACTTAGAACTTCTTATACATTACCTAATTTTTGACATGAGCTCTACTAACATCTTGTTACACGAAAACACATAGTTTTCACCATTAAACATCCAAGAACACTTAAATCCACCAAGAACATTCTTATACACAAAACTTCACCCAAACTACACTACATCATAATATAGTGCATTATTTAAATTGCATGGCACTTAGGCCCTTAAATAACATGGCTCTTAGGCCCTTAAATAACATAAACCTTAAACACTGAATTTCCATATTATATTTGCCTTTGACCTGCAAATACACTCAACATAACAATATGCCCTTAATAATCTTTTTGGAAGCTTTTACTAACTCATTCACCATTGGCTCTTTAGGTAGTTTTAATAAGCAGCATAAGCTCATTTTTCCTAAGGCATTAAACTACATTAGGTTAGCACATTTACCTCTTTTCCTCACAAACTTATTTCTTATTTCCTTGATTAGAATCGGCAAGGACCTTTGATTGCTTGTCTACTTCTAATCAATACATAAGTAAGGTAATGAGCATTCAAGCTCCAAGCTTAACTCATTATTAAACCCTAGGTTATATATTGTCTTAAAACATTAAGGTGATTGTTTTACCTTGGAAATGGAAGAGAGTTTGAATAAGTAGCAAGAGAAGACTCCACCAAGCCCTTTGGAGATGAGAATGAAGCTAAACCAAGACAAGAGAAGACACCATTACAAGGTGTATTTTCGGTCAACACCAAAGATGAAGGAAATGAAGTTTTCTTTTGTTATTGGTTTAATATGTTTATTAACATATAAATAAGGTCTTGGTAAGCTCATTAGGTCTTAACCAAGATTATCCCAAGCTTAGAGCACATTTTCGCCCATATTGTCCTTAAGGTATTTATTTGTGTTTTCTATGGTTTAAATTGTTCACTAATGTTTCTAAGGCACTTTTTTAGTCCTAACATACCATAGTTTAACGCTTAAACAACATACTAAGGTTTGGGGTATTTCAATCTACCCCCTTAAAAGAACTTTGTCCCCAAAGTTCACACTTCTCTCATATCTTTAATATTAGAACACAGGGATACTTATACAACAACACTTCCATAATGACATTAACAACATATTTACATAACATCGGATACAAGGTCCAAACAACATAACATCATTCAGACACAACGGTCTGTAACATAGTAAGATAACAACATGACATAGACAATGTATTTAAATACATGTCGTACACCCATAACCGAAATGGCTCTACCCCCCTTAAAATAGGGGTACGCCCCGTACCCAATACATACAAACACTAAGAAATAAACAACGACGGGTACTTCGCCTTCATCTTATCTTCCAGCTCCCAAGTGGCCTCCTCGACGTCCTGGTTAGACCAGAGGACCTTCACCAGTCTCACAGACTTATGGCGGGTGTCTCGAGTCTTAGTATCCAGAATCTGTACGGGAGTCTCCACCGACCGCATGGTCGGCTCTAAGGTTAGCCTTTCAGGCTGAAGTACATGAGACAGATGAGACATATTTCTTCAACTGAGACACATGAAATACATCATGTACCTTTCCCAGCTCAGCAGGTAAATCAAGTCTGTAAGCTACCGGGCCTATCCACTCCGTCACAACATAAGGCCCCACATATTTCGGGCTAAACTTGCCTTTCTGGCCAAAACGAAACACTCCCTTCATGGGGGATACTCTAAGAAATACCTGGTCGCCCACGGCGAACTCCAGGTCACGTCTGCGCACATCGGCGTATGATTTCTGCCTATCTTGAGCTGCCTTCATGTTAGCCCGGATCTGGCGTACTTCTGCTTGAACTTGTTAGATACTCTGGTCCTATAATGACCGTCTCACTCGACTCATCCCAGCATAAAGGCGTGCGGCATGGTCTACCGTACAAAGCCTGGAAGGGAGACATCTTGATCGAAGCATGGTAACTGTTGTTGTAGCTAAACTCAATCAGATGTAACTTATAAATCCAGCTGGTCTGAAAGTCAAATGCACATGCACGTAACATATCCTCAAGTGTCTGGATGGTGCACTCACTCTGACCATCAGTCTGCGGGTGGAACGCCGTACTCAGCTTCAGCTCGGTACCCAGCGCTTCCCGTGTGGATTTCCAGTACCTCGAGAGGAATCTGGTATCCCTGTCAAACACAATCGTTTTCGGTACCCCATGATGTCTTACAATCTCTCTGTCGAAGAGCTCTGCTAGCTTCGCCACTTTCCAAGTGTCCTTCATCGGAATGAATCGGGCCACCTTGGTCAGTCGGTCAACAACAACCCAAATCATATTCAGACCTCCCCTTGTAGGCGGAAGCCCTACTACGAAGTCCATAGAAATGTCATGGAACTTCCACTTAGGCACTGGCATTGGTTGTACCATACCACCAGGCCGTCGGTGCTCAAACTTGACCTTCTGACAAGTGAGACACCTCAACACATAATCATTCACATCTTTCTTCATTCCGGCCCAAAAAAATATCTTTTCATACCTTTATACATCTTTGAAGCTCCGGGGTGAATCGAAGTAGTAGAACAATGGGATTCACTCAGTATGCGCTCCTTTAGCTGAGCGCTACTCCTCGGAATACGCAGTCGGCCATTAAGCCTAATCAGGTTCATCATGGAGTCGGAAGTCGTACTTCTGACCCTCGAATGTGCCATCAATAAGCTTCTGCCTGATCTCCAACATATACTGATCCGTCATCTGAGCACTCCGCACCTCTTGAACCAAGCTAGTATGAGAGACTAGCGAATGGAGAGAGTGTGCTCGACTCAATGCGTCAGCTACCACATTTTTTCCCTCCTTGTACTGTAAATTGATGTCATAGTCGTTTAAGAACTCGACCTACCTTCTTTGTCTCATGTTCAACTCCTTCTGAGTGAACAAGTACTTCAAACTCTTGTGATCGGAATAAATTGTCACGCTTACCCCATACAAATGATGTCGCCATATCTCCAATGCGAAGACAATGGCACCCAGTTCTAAATCATGGGTAGGGTAGTTCTCTTCGTGCTTCTTCAGCTGTCGGGAGGCGTATACTACGACCTTCCCGTGTTGCATCAGCACACAACCCATACCTCTACCTGATGCGTCGCAATAGACCTCAAACCCATCTGGACCGTCTGGTATAGTCAGGACTGGTGCAGATGTCAGACCATCCTTGAGACTCTGAAAAGAACTCTCACAGTTGTCTGTCCACTTGAATGGTGCATCCTTCTTCATCAAGGAAGTCATCGGCTTCGAGACACTGGAGAAGTCCTTCACAAATCTCCTATAATATCCTGTCAGACCGAGGAAGCTCCGGATGTCGGTAACTGTCTTCGGCCTTGGCCAGGTGCACACTACATCAATCTTTGCCGGATCAACAGCGATCCCGGCCTCAGAAATCACATGTCCAAGAAAGGAAACTTGGTTCAACCAAAACTCACACTTAGAAAATTTCGCGTACAACTGATTCTTTCTAAACGTTTGCAACACATCTCTCAGGTGGCTTTCGTGCTCACCCTTCGATTTCGAATATACAAGTATATCGTCGATGAAGACTACCACTGACTTGTCCAACTGATCTTGGAACAAGCGGTTCATTAAGTCCATGAACTTAGCTGGTGCATTGGATAAACCAAACGGCATAACCGTAAACTCATAATGACCGTATCTAGTTCTGAATGCGGTCTTCTCAATGTCACTTTCCCGGATAGCAATCTGATGGTAACCGGATCGTAGATCTATCTTGGAGAATACTGATGCTCCTTTCAACTGATCAAATAAGTCGTCGATGCGTGGTAAAGGATAATGGTTCTTCACCGTAACTGCATTCAGCTCTCGATAGTCGATGCAAAGGCGGAGGCTACCGTCCTTCTTCTTCATGAAGAGAATGGCATGGACGTCCCCCCTATGCAACCCTAACTTCTAGTATTTATATCACTACAACCATTAATTATGATTATATTCTATCATCGTCAAAACGCTACAGTTCAACCATTGACTATCTCTTTTTTTCTTTTAATAAGCAGCCGCCTATGATGCGCATGTGAATGTGTTGTGATGGTAATATGTGATGAATCCATCATTGATGTAACTTCCATGCTCTAACGTGAGTGCATGGTTGAAAGTACGTAGGTGTAATTTTGAGAAATGACTTCATTAACAGCCACATCATGATGACTCGGACATATTCAATTTGCTGAACGTGATATATGTGTAATATATGTATATATACGTGTGAGGTATATATATATATAATGAAGAATGTATTTTTCCTGCTTTTAACACATAAAATGTATCAGTTCACACCAAAACATAAATTTAAGGAAAAACATATGATAAATGAGAAATACGACATGAATTGTTATGAAAATAGGAAGAATTAAAGTCCTAAGAGTATATGTATTTCACACTTATCACCTGTCTGGGTGAGAAGGTCGGACGGCAAGTTCGGACGGCAAGTCCGGACGTGAGATTAAAAAGAACTTCAAGGTGTCCGAACCACGCGTCCGGACCATAGGGTCGAACGTAAGTCCGGACATGTATATTTGTGCTCCTCTACTCCGAAACTTCAATAGGGTCTAGATTCTTCGTTGAGCTCCGATTTGTTCCCCATGTACAGCGTTGGAAAGCTTGTGAGGGATCTATGAAATTCTACCATCCTTTCCTACCTTAAACATATAAATTGGCATCAGTTCTCACCCACAGTAAGAATCATGAAAAGCATACAATAAGTGTGAGAAAACGCATAAAAAGGTTGCATAAAATAAGAATTTAGCACCTATTAAACCATATCAATTTCACACTTATCAAATCACCCCACACTTAGCCTTTTGCTTGAATCCAAGCAAAACTCTCAAGCACAGTAAAGCGAAGCTAATGGAAGTCAACAGGTAAGGAAGAACATAGAAGAAAGATATTACCAATCAAGGGGGCAATTTAAATTATTCAGCACAATTCATTCTTTTAAAAAGCATGAAGTCATTCAGAGCTAACAAATGAAAAACCATAAGAGCCTGGCCTTTAACCCTGAGCCAATCCACCTTTTTTTCCTTCACAACCACAGAAACGACAAAGGGCATGAAGTAAGATCATATTCCATCATACCTTTTAATGCCACATACTCTTGATCCATAAGAGAAATCAATTTATATTCAATACATCATTTGTATAAATATTTCAATTTTAAAGCCTTTCAGTTTTTTCACCACAGACTTTTATCTCCCCCATGTAGCAGATTGGGTCAACTATCCCTATCATAAGGACTTAGGTAGCTGGTGACAAAGCACCTAAAAGACTAATAACCAAGTGGACGGGGCCTGATTTGGTTCAGAATTAGGGGTAGCATGCTTAAGATCAACGGAGTACCTGCCTGTTCGTTTTCAACCTTTTCATTATTCCCAGGCTCA
>CM041778.1:297374408-297438134 GCA_023374045.1 Limonium bicolor
CGTGATGTTCCTGCTAACTTCGTGTGCGATATCTGCTTTAGGGCTAATGGACATCTCTTGTCCTTTCCTCGTTCCAGTAATAGGTCTAAGCATTGTTTTCAACTTATTCACATTGACATGTGGGGTCCATGCTCCACCATCAACCATGATGGGAGTTGTTTCTTCCTTACCATAGTAGATGATGCTAGCAGAAGCACATGGGTCATTCTCATGAAGTCCAAATCCGAAGCACCATAACACATTCGAAATTTCATCCTCATGACTGAACGTCAATTTGACAAGCTTGTACAAATCGTTCGATCCGACAATGCCTACGAGTTAGGATCGTGTAAAACATTACGACAATTCTTTCACGACAAAGGAATTTTACATCAGACCACGTGCGTCTACACACCGCAAAAAAACGGTGTGGTAGAATGCAAACACCGTTACCTCCTTGAAATAGCTCGTGCTCTTTTCTTTCAATCCGGTCTTGATTTAAGCTATTGGGGAGAAAGTGTTTTGATGGCCACGTTCCTCATAAACAGATTGCCATCTTCGACCTTAAATGGGATGTCTCCTCATGAATATCTATATGGGCTAACCCCTCAACTTGATAACGTTAAAACCTTTGGTTCCTTAGTTTATCATACCGGTCCAACCATTTCCCAATCAAAATTCAACGATCACGGACATCGCGGTGTTTACTGGGGCCCAGGTTTATGCCAAAAGGGCCATCGAGTCGTTCTTCTTAATGAAAAAAAGGTTATAACTGATAAGTGTCCAAATGAGCATGTTTTATGGGTGTATTTCATATATTATATTAGCACCTTTCTTGCTCATTTCTCACTTATCATATGTTTTTCCTCTAGTTTATGTTTTATTGTTGTTTATCTTACAGATTTATTGGTTAAACATGAGGAAAACCAAGCTAGGAGCAAAGTAGACGAAGAGACAAATGCGTTGTTATAACCCAAAGTCCGTTGCATTTTATTTCGTTTGATGTTACTCTAAGTTGACTTATGTTACGTAGGACATGGGAGTCCTTTTTAAATAAGCGGAGGGACAAGGTGGACTTTCCCCTTCTAATGAATTTTGGTAAGTATTAATTAACTCTTTAGTTAATTAATCCTCACGCTCTACACCACGATCAGATCGTTCTCTCATTTGACAGTTTCTCAGCCTTGCTTCTCTCCCTCTCCTCTCTCTCTCTCAAGCGCCGTTCATCTTCTCGTTCAGTCAAGACTCCATTGACGTTGTGTCTGCTCAGAATTCAACTGCGGATTGCCCATTCTCTGTGGATTTCTGGGTTCTTCAAGGTAGGGTTGTCAGTTCGCTCTCTCTTTGATTCTCCGGTTCTTGAGTTTTCCCGTTCTGATTGCCCTCTGCAATTTATATTGTGATTCAGCGTTGGCTTTTGCATTTCTATCAATCCTCTTCTGCGATTGGCTCCGTCTGTGTGTTCGACGTTGGATTCAGGTGAGGGTCTCGTTACAGTTTGGACTGCAGTTTCAGTTTTTGGGTTAGGTTTGCGTTTTTGAATTGGCATTGTTCTGCGTTGTAGTTATTCAGAATCCTGGAATTGCATTTGGTCTGACTTGCTGTGTCGGCGTGGTCGGTTGCTCTGTTTCGGATTTGAGATTCTCTGCTGTTCAGACCGGGTTCCGTCTCTGCTGTTAATTCGAGGTAGGTGGCTTTCGGATTCGATCCGTGTGTTCAGCCTTGGGGAGTTTGGATTCTACCAGTTAATTCAATGATTTGATCCTGTGTTGGTGTGTGTCTTATGTCTGTTTAATGCCTTTCCAATGGATTAAACCCCAAGGTTGTTTTGTAAATGTGTGTGTTGATTTGGATTGGTTTTGTGCCTCTGTTCGTTTGAATTCGCTTCTGATTTCTGAGGTTTTCGGCATGTCCGAACTTCCGTCCGAGCTTTGAAGTTCGGACATGCCCTTCTGCGCTTAATCTTTTGAAATCTTCGCTGTGTCTGAACTTCCGTCCGAGCTTTGAATTCGGACACAGCCTTCTGCATTCTCTGATTTTGGCTTCGACTTGTGTCCGAACATTGGATGTCCGGACACAAGTTCGGACTCTCCGCGTCTCTGTTTCGTAAAATGTCCGAACATCCGTCCGAACTTGGATGTTCGGACACCTCTGGCTCTTCTTCTGTTTTAAGGTTCGACTTGTGTCCGAACTTTGAAGTCCGGACACAAGTTCGGACATCTGTCTGATTTTGCCTTCTGAGTCTCGACTTGTGTCCGAACATTGATGTCCGGACACAAGTTCGGACAGGCTACTGTTTTGGCCATAACTTGCTCGTTTGAGCTCCATTTTGACTTCTGTTTGCGGGGTTGGATTCCCCTTCTGATTTCCAAGCTATCTTTGAGCTTTCTGGTGCCTTTGGTGCACATATGCTTATCTGTATTTAAGCTTCTGTTTTGGGACCTAGTTATCTCTGTGTCTGAGCCTTTGGATGGCTGGTTACGCTGTCTCGTAGCGCGCTATGTAGGATCCTTCTGTTCACGGGTGATGTTCCCCGTTCTGTTCACGGGTGTTTACACCTGTTCTGTTTACGAGTGAGGTTTCCTCGTTCTGTTCACGAGCTGGTTGCTCGTTCTGTCTGTATGCTGTGATCGCTAGTGTCCCACTCTATTTTCTGCTTCTGTCTGCTTCTGCTCTGTTTAGTCCCTTAATGATTGGACTTCTGTTTCTGATTTCTGACATATTTGTGGACTCTTGACTCCTTCTGATTTGTCAATATTCTGTAAATGTTTTGAGCATGCTGGTTGATGAAGTTGGTCATCTACTGGGCATAGTTGTGTGCTCATTCCCCTACTTCTAACACTTTTGCAGATTGATTAGCGAGGTCGTCTCCCCTCAGCTTGGAGTTTAGCTGCTTTGTATTTAGCTTCTTTTGAGACCTTGTATTGAATTTGAGCCTTTGGGCATATTTGTTAGCTTCCGCTTTTGACATGTTTGGTGGGTTCGTAATGACTTTTGGGGATGTTGAACATCTCTTCGTAACTGTTTGAAGTATTTCGTTTGGGCCTTTTGACTATCTGTTAATTCGTTTTTAGAGCCTTGCGTTATATGTAATAATACGCGGCGTGTAATACCCCTAACTCCTAGGCCAGTGTTTGGGGTGTTACATTTAGTGGTATCAGAGCTCTGGGTTCTAATCTGCTGGGATTTTAAGTTAGCCAGTCAAGTCAGAAATGTCGTGTTAGTGTCGGAGTCTAACTGTCTGCTGTTGGACTTTCAGAATGCCGCCAAGGAGAGCGAATACCCTCCAGGGAAGTGCTGATGCTGTTCAGCAGTTCATGACGCAGCTCATGCAGACCATGGCTGCAGGGGGCGGTCCAGCTGGAGGAGGACCAGCTGGGGCAGGCCCGCTGTTTTTTTTTTGTTTTTTTTTGTTTTCTGGACTGGAGGAACGTGAAGGCGCTTCAGGAGTTCATGAAGCTGAAGCCCCGTCGTTTGATGGGGCAGGAGACCCCCAGGAGGCCAGCCACTGGTTGTCGAGGTGGAGGATTTGCTTCGAGTGATGGGCTCTGAGGAGGAGCAAAGGTCGACTTCGCCACCTTTCTGTTCAAGGCCGAAGCCAAGGAGTGGTGGAGGTCAGTGATGGGGAAGTTCCCACAGCCATGGACGTGGGAGCAGTTCATTGGGGAGTTCAACAACAGTTCTACCCCGACGTCTACAAGGATCAGCGCATCCTGGAGTATAACCGACTACGCCAGGGTCGGGATATGAGTGTGGAGGAGTACGTCCGGAAATTCATCAGCCTGTCTAAGTTTGCACCTGAGCCTGACGAGCATAGGAAGGCCAGGAAGTTTGAGAGTGGCCTGAGGCCGGACATCCGATCTGCTGTGACGCCGCTGCGTCACAAGACCTTCAGGGACGTTGCTGATGTCGCCCTGCTGGTAGAGGCTGACTTGAGAGGTCGCCAGTCTGGAGGGAAGGACCAGAAGAGGAAGCAGAGGTCCGATGACAGTGATAGGAGGGATCAGTCTGCTTCTCAGAAGAAGCAGTCTACTGGAGACCGCTCTGGGGACCGTTCGCGAGACAGAGGTGGTTCGTCTTCATCAGCTCCCGCTCCGAAGTGCCGGGTCTGCGGCAAGTTTCATAGAGGCCAGGACTGCTACAGGAAGTCTGGAGCCTGCTTCAAGTGTGGGTCCTTGGAGCATAGGATTGCTGATTGCCCTCAGGCTGAGAGGAGCAGAGGTAGCTCTGGAGGTGGAGCTGGAGGATCTACATCTGGGTCTAGAGATCGAGACCGGGCTGAGCAGAAGAAGCCCCAGGGCCAGGCCAGAGTGTACGCGATGGCTGGAGAGAGAGACCGATCGACTGACAGAGTTGTCACAGGTATTCTCCAGCTGTCATCTCGTTCTGTTTTCTGTTTGTTTGACTCTGGAGCCACCCACTCTTTTATTTCTGCTGAGTTAGTGGGTGAGCTCGGTTTGCCTGTTGTGCCTCTGGGTGTTGAGTTGTGTGCATAGTCCATTAGTTAGGGACTCTTCTATGTGTTGAATTCTGTTTGCAAAGATAGTCCTGTGTTAGTCAGAGATAGGACTCTGTGTGCTAACCTCATCCCGATGGAGATGACTTCTTTTGATGTGATTCTGGGCATGGATTGGCTTGCTGCGCACCATGCCCATATTGATTGTGCTGCTTCGAGAGTCACTTTTGAGGAGCCGGGTCAGCCCCGTCTAGTTGTAGCAGGGAATGGACTCCCGTGCTCGCCGCCAGTCATATCTGCTATGCAGGCGTTCCGTTTTCTGAGGAAGGATGCCAGGGATATCTGTGCTACATCCCTGAGGTTCGCAAGGATGCGAAGTTGGAGGAGATTCCAGTGGTCAGAGACTTCCCCGACGTGTTCCAGGATGATGTACCTGGGCTTCCCCCTGTCAGAGAGGTGGAGTTCTCGATCGAGCTCGCACCTGAGACTCAGCCGATTTCGAAGGCCCCATACCGGATGGCGCCTGCTGAGCTCAAGGAGTTGAAGGTCCAGTTGCAGGAGCTGCTGGATAAGGGCTTCATTCGCCCGAGTGTGTCGCCTTGGGGAGCGCCAGTGTTTTGTAAAGAAGAAGGACGGTAGTATGCGGTTGTGCATTGACTACAGGGAGCTCAACAAGGTTACCATTAAGAATAGGTATCCTCTCCCGCGCATAGACGACTTGTTCGACCAGTTAGCAGGAGCTAAGGTGTTTTCGAAGATCGATCTGAGGTCGGGATATCATCAGCTGAGGATTAAGGCAGACGACGTGCCTAAGTCCGCTTTCAGGACTCGTTATGGACACTACGAGTTCCTAGTGATGCCATTCGGGTTGACGAATGCGCCGTCAGTATTTATGGATATGATGAACAGAGTCTTCAAGCCGTTTTTGGACCAGTTCGTTGTAGTTTTCATCGATGACATCTTGGTGTATTCCAAGAGTGCTGAGGAGCACGAGGAGCATTTGAGGACCGTTCTCCAGACTCTGAGGGAGAACGAGTTGTATGCGAAGCTGAAGAAGTGCGAGTTCTGGCTAGATCAGGTGGTATTCTTGGGACATGTGGTCTCCAAGGATGGTATCTCCGTGGACCCGGAGAAGATTCGAGCTATTACTGAGTGGGCCAGGCCTACTAATGTCGGAGATATTCGTAGCTTCCTTGGACTAGCGGGCTACTATCGCAAGTTTGTGGAGGGCTTCTCCAAGTTGGTGATTCCGTGACTCGTCTGCTGCAGAAGGATGTGAAGTTTGAGTGGAGCGATGCCTGTGAGCAGTGTTTTCTGGAGCTGAAGAAGAGGTTGACTACTGCGCCGATCTTGACTCTTCCGGAGGGGACCGAGGGTCTTGAGGTTTTCTGTGATGCGTCCCATAGGGGACTTGGATGTTCTGATGCAGCAGGGAAGGTAGTTGCATATGGCTCTCGTCAGTTGAAGCCATATGAGAAGAACTATCCGACCCACGATCTGGAGCTGGCTGCGGTGGTCTTTGCGTTGAAGATTTGGAGGCACTACTTGTATGGGGCAGCGTGCAAGGTGTATACGGACCATAAGAGCCTCAAGTATCTGTTCACTCAGAAGGAGTTGAACTTGAGGCAGAGGAGATGGCTGGAGTTGTTGCACGATTATGATTTAGAGATCCTCTACCATCCGGGTAGGGCGAATGTGGTTGCTGATGCGCTCAGTAGGAGGGGTCCGTCTGGGACTGTTTGTGCTTTGTCCGGTGTGGAGAGGTCTGCTCAGGAGTTGCAGCGCATGGGTATCTGGGTTGTCCGTCCAGAGAGGTCTGGGATGTTAGCAGCACTGCAGGTTCAGCCTACCTTGATCGACCGGATCAAGGCCAGTCAGGAGCTTGATGTCAGTCTGTGTAAGATCAGAGAGAGTTTCTGCTGGTCAGGAGTCCGAGTTCCGGGTTTCAGAGGATGGCTGCCTGAGGTTCAGAGGCCGTGTGTGTGCCGGCAGATGACGTTGAGGCGTGAGATCATGCAGGAGGCTCATGGAGCTCCATACTCGGTACACCCAGGAGGTGTGAAGATGTACCGGGATCTGCGGGAGACTTTCTGGTGGAGCAACATGAAGAGGGACATCTCCGACTTTGTATCCAGATGTAGGACCTGTCAGCAGGTCAAGGCCGAGCATCAGAGACCAGCTGGTTTGCTTCAGCCTCTTCCCGTTCCGGAGTGGAAGTGGGAGAGCGTCGGTATGGATTTTGTCATGGGACTGCCTAAGACTCCGAGGGGTTTTGATGCAGTTTGGGTCATTGTGGACCGGCTCACGAAGAGCGCTCACTTCCTACCTGTCAGGAAGACTTTCAGTTTGCACCGTTTAGCCCAGTTGTACATTGATGAGATAGTACGTCTGCATGGGGTTCCGGCTTCGATTGTGTCTGACAGAGATCCGAGGTTTGTGTCCAGGTTCTGGCAGAGTTTGCATCAGGCTTTGGGGACGAAGTTGTCTTTCAGTTCAGCTTACCATCCTCAGTCAGACGGGCAGACAGAGAGGACGAATCAGGTCCTAGAGGACATGCTCAGGGCATGTGTACTCGACTTTGGGGGCAGCTGGGATCAGCACGTGGCACTGATAGAGTTCGCGTACAATAACAGCTTTCAGACCAGTATCGGGATGGCTCCGTTTGAGGCCTTGTATGGCAGGAGGTGCAGATCACCCATCTGTTGGGATGATCTGAAGGAGAGAGCGTGATTGGTCCAGACTTGGTTCAGGATGCTGTGGGCAAATTCAGTCTATCAGAGAGCGTCTGCTTGTGGCTCAGAGTCGTCAGAAGAGCTACGCCGATCAGAGGAGACGACCTCTAGAGTTTGAGGTGGGCGATCATGTGTATCTGAAGGTTTCTCCTGTGCGAGGAGTCGTTCGTTTTGGGAAGAGAGGCAAGCTTAGCCCTCGTTTTGTGGGTCCTTTTGAGATCCTAGAGAGGATCGGACCGGTTGCCTATCGTTTGGCTCTGCCTCCGTCTTTAGCAGCAGTGCACAGTGTTTTCCATGTTTCGATGCTGAGGAAGTATATTCCGGACCCATCTCATGTGATCGACTTCAGTCAGCTTCAGTTGAGGGAGGACTTCACGTTTGAGGCAGTTCCTTTGAGGATTTTAGCGCGGGATGTCCGCAAGCTCAGGAGTAAGACCATGCCCTTGGTGAAGGTGCAGTGGTCGGGTCAGTCCGAGGAAGAGGCGACCTGGGAGGTCGAAAGCGAAGTTCGTTCTAAGTTTCCCGCCCTCTTCGAGCAGTAGGTATGTTTTAATTTCGAGGACGAAATTCTTTTAAGGGGGAGGTGATGTTATAACCCAAAGTTCGTTGCATTTTATTTCGTTTGATGTTACTCTAAGTTGACTTATGTTACGTAGGACATGGGAGTCCTTTTTAAATAAGCGGAGGGACAAGGTGGACTTTTCCCTTCTAATGAATTTTGGTAAGTATTAATTAACTCTTTAGTTAATTAATCCTCACGCTCTACACCACGATCAGATCGTTCTCTCATTTGACAGTTTCTCAGCCTTGCTTCTCCCTCTCCTCTCTCTCAAGCGCCGTTCATCTTCTCGTTCAGTCAAGACTCCATTGACGTTGTGTCTGCTGTCAGAATTCAACTGCGGATTGCCCATTCTCTGTGGATTTCTGGGTTCTTCGAGGTAGGGTTGTCAGTTCGCTCTCTCTTTGATTCTCCGGTTCTTGAGTTTTCCCGTTCTGATTGCCCTCTGCAATTTATATTGTGATTCAGCGTTGGCTTTTGCATTTCTATCAATCCTCTTCTGCGATTGGCTCCGTCTGTGTGTTCGACGTTGGATTCAGGTGAGGGTTTCGTTACAGTTTGGACTGCAGTTTCAGTTTTTGGGTTAGGTTTGCGTTTCTGAATTGGCATTGTTCTGCGTTGTAGTTATTCAGAATTCTGGAATTGCTTTGGTCTGACTTGCTGTGTCGGCGTGGTCGGTTGCTCTGTTTCGGATTTGAGGTTCTCTGCTGTTCAGACCGGGTTCCGTCTCTGCTGTTAAATTGAGGTAGGTGGCTTTCGGATTCGATCCGTGTGTTCAGCCTTGGGGAGTTTGGATTCTACCAGTTAATTCAATGATTTGATCCTGTGTTGGTGTGTGTCTTATGTCTGTTTAATGCCTTTCCAATGGATTAAACCCCCAAGGTTGTTTTGTAAATGTGTGTGTTGATTTGGATTGGTTTTTGTGCCTCTGTTCGTTTGAATTCGCTTCTGATTTCTGAGGTTTTCGGCATGTCCGAACTTCCGTCCGAGCTTTGAAGTTCGGACATGCCCTTCTGCGCTTAATCTTTTGAAAATCTTCGCTGTGTCCGAACTTCCGTCCGAGCTTTGAAGTTCGGACACAGCCTTCTGCATTCTCTGATTTTGGCTTCGACTTGTGTCCGAACATTGGATGTCCGGACACAAGTTCGGACTCTCCGCGTCTCTGTTTTCGTAAAATGTCCGAACATCCGTCCGAACTTGGATGTTCGGACACCTCTGGCTCTTCTTCTGTTTTAAGGTTCGACTTGTGTCCGAACTTTGAAGTCCGGACACAAGTTCGGACATCTGTCTGATTTTGCCTTCTGAGTCTCGACTTGTGTCCGAACATTGATGTCCGGACACAAGTTCGGACAGGCTACTGTTTTGGCCATAACTTGCTCGTTTGAGCTCCGTTTTGACTTCTGTTTGCGGGGTTGGATTCCCCTTCTGATTTCCAAGCTATCTATGAGCTTTCTGGTGCCTTTGGTGCACATATGCTTATCTGTATTTAAGCTTCTGTTTTGGGACCTAGTTATCTCTGTGTCTGAGCCTTTGGATGGCTGGTTACGCTGTCTCGTAGCGCGCTATGTAGGATCCTTCTGTTCACGGGTGATGTTCCCCGTTCTGTTCACGGGTGTTTACACCTGTTCTGTTTACGAGTGAGGTTTCCTCGTTCTGTTCACGAGCTGGTTGCTCGTTCTGTCTGTATGCTGTGATCGCTAGTGTCCCACTCTGTTTTCTGCTTCTGTCTGCTTCTGCTCTGTTTAGTCCCTTAATGATTGGACTTCTGTTTCTGATTTCTGAATATTTGTGGATCTTGACTCCTTCTGATTTGTCAATATTCTGTAAATGTTTTGAGCATGCTGGTTGATGAAGTTGGTCATCTACTGGGCATAGTTGTGTGCTCATTCCCCTACTTCTAACGCTTTTGCAGATTGATTAGCGAGGATCGTCTCCCCTCAGCTTCTGGAGTTTAGCTGCTTTGTTTTAGCTTCTTTTGAGACCTTGTATTGAATTTAGCCTTTGGGCATATTTTGTTAGCTTCCGCTTTTGACATCTGTTTGGTGGGTTCTGTAATGACTTTTGTGGATGTTTTAACATCTCTTCGATAATACTGTATTGAAGTATTTCGTTTGAGCCTTATTTGATTATCTGTTTAATTCTGTTTATTAGAGCCTTGCGTTATTATGTAATAATACGCGGCGTGTAATACCCCTAACTCCTAGGCCAGTGTTGGGGGTGTTACACCGCGTGGCGCAAACGGATCTTAAATCGGAGCTGAAACGAATATTTTAGAAGCAAACCAATTTTCGTCCGAACCAGGCTTGTACAGAGGGATGTCCGTGTCACGTCCGCTCAAATTTGTCCGGACAGAGGGCGGACAGGGACAACCTTGTCCGTGGATTTTTGGCCAGACAGAGGGCGGACAGGGACAACATTCCGTGGTGTGTCCGTGGAAGAAAGGCCGGACAAGAGGATGAAGGAGTCCGTGTGTTGTCCGAGGAAAAAAGGTGGACAAGACTAAGTCACGTCCGTGGCCTGTCCGCGGATAATAGGCTGGACAACATAGAGACGTCCGCCCAAATATCCAAGGACACAGACGCGGACGCCTCTAAATGCAGACCAGATCCATAAATTAACGCGACAGTTTTCTCTCGGGCGCGTCTACCCAGTTGTATTCTTCATTTGCGGCGCCTGTAACACACATCCATCTACCGATCAGCAATATCAGGCGCCGGCCGACACTCCCTAAATTCCTCATGCGATGCACTCCTTAAATTCCTTACGCGGTGTTCCCTGTTTTCTTCCTCTTCTTTCTTCTATAAAACCCACGCTCCTTCTGCTCAAATCAATCATCCCTTCCTAAATCCAAAGTTCATTGAAGTTCATAAAGCTCACCAAAGTTCATTAGCCTTACGCTGTTATTTTCCAGTAAACCAACGAAGAAGTCGATTGCCCATCTGTTCGTTCTTCTCGTTCTGTCCGACTATCTTTTATGTTTGTTTGTATAATTATGTGTGATTAATAAACCTAGCCTCCCGGGTTAGGAAGCGAGCCTATTTTATATAATTGTGTTATGTAATCTTTCCACTATAATTATATAAGCAGTATTTTGATTCTTGTCCTTAATGCGCTTTAATCTTCTTGTACAATTATTAAAGTGATATTTGTAGTTTCTTGTTAAAATGCGTTGCTGAGACAAAATTCTAGACAAAGGAAGTCAAAACGGGTTAACGACTAGAAGCGTGTTTTCGCCTATAGGTTAATCTGTCTCCAATAGGAATTGGTAATTAAGCAATTAATTAATAATGACTTGGGCAAGTATTGCAGCTGTTATTTAAGTTAATCTGGGTTTATTGTACAAGATCGGTCAATGAACTAATTAAGATTCCTGAGTTTTTGCTAAAGTGTGAAAGTTTATAATGGTATAATTGGATAAAATAGGTGAGCAGAACAACCCGGGATGCTTCTTTAAAAACAGAAAGATTTACAATTTTTATTTCTTTTCTGTTTTGATTAATTGTTTTTATTATTGTCTTATGAGTTAGCTGTTAATCATACTCTTCAAAAAAAATGATAAAATCTGTTTAATAGAAATCTCAGTCATTTACTATACTATCAGTTATCCACAGCGAGGTCCCCAAGAGTACGACAACCCACAAATTCACTATTCCGCAAAACGATAGGTACACTGCCTAAGTTTAGAAGTAGTCACATATTTCTCCAACAATAACAAGTAGGACTTAACATTCTACGAACATATCTTTCCCTTGCAAGCTCAACCCACCGAGAATATCCAAGATCATTCTGCACCTTTCGGTTTTCCTGTTGTTATAGATAAGATCATGATATCATCCAGCATAGCAATCAGCAAGGACAAAGCCCACTGGTCCAACAATTTTCTGATTCTATTAATGACGTAGATATTGTGAGGACAACAGCCCGGTTCTTGGGCTAGACATAGCTCACGAAGACAATTCTAACGGAGCCCAGCCCATTCCCTATTCAACACAGGACAACCTGCAGAAAATCTAATTCATAAGGATAAAGTTCGACCATGATGATTCATCCACCACCGAGACTCCCAACAACATTATTATTGATGGCCTAGACGATCAACTCGTGTTAGGCAACTTCCAGTAAAATTAACGTGACTACGAGTGCAATCACGCTCTATCTGATCCCTTTACTCATCCTTATCTACGAGACTTGAAAGCTCTCGTCCAAATCCTATGCCGGATATACACACTTTAACTGACATTGCTCCATCTCGCATTATCTGTTCTCAAGCCACGCGTTACTGTCCATCTGAGCCCTCCTCTCATCGCATTGCTTCGCAATACTCTAAGTGGCGTGACGCAATGGCCACTAAAAAACTCGAGGCTTTAGAGGTGAATCAGACTTTGAGCTTGGTTAGGCTTCCCAAGGAAAAGCGATGTATTACATGTAGATGGTTTATCGAGTTAAATACAAAGCTAATGGAGACATTGAATGTTATAAGCACTTGGTCGTTCGGGGCTTCACACAAAAGAAGGTGAAGATTTTCAAGCCTTTTCTCCCGTGGTTAAAATGACCACTGTCCGTGCTTTAATTTCTGTAGCTACAAAATGCGTTGGAAAATTTATCAACTCGACGTGAATAACGCCTTTATCCACGGTGACCTACATGAGGAAATCTACATGAAAATTCCCAATGGCCTCACTACCAACACTAGTGGATTGTTTGCAAACTTCAAAAATATTTATATGGCCTCAAACAAGCTTCCCGCCAATGGTATGCCAAGTTATCCACCTCTCTCACAAGTCTGGGCTTCATCATGTCGATAATGATCACGTCCCTTTTCAAATGGAGTCATGACAAATCCATCCTCTTTCTCAGAGTCTACGTGGATGACATCATCCTTTTGGAAATGATGAAAACAAGATCACTTGCGTCAAAGAAACCCTCCATCATTTGTTCAAAATTAAGGATCTTGGCACTCCTAATTACTTTCTTGGTATGGAATTTATCACACTACTGATGGTGTTGCGATCACTCAAACGAAGTTTGCCACGGATCTACTCACAGATTATCATGTCACCTCCAAATCTCCGGTGCTAGTCCCCTTGCTCCAGGCACCAACTTCTTCTTCATGATGGTTTCTCTCTTGCCCGATGCCACCGAATATCGTCGTCTCATTGGGAAGCTTAACTACCTTATTAATACCCGTCCTGATCTCAACTCTCAGCGTTCAACTCTTGAGCTAATTCAACCTGCACCCTTGTCAAAAGCATTGGGATGCCGCCATCCGCGTCCCTCAATACATAAAAGGGACTCTTGGCTATGGCATTTTCTTCAATAATTCTAATGACTATTCCCTCCTTGCTTACTGTGATTTCGATTGGGCCTCCTGTCCCATTTCTCGTAGGTCAGTCAGTGGGTATTACATTCTTTTTGGAGGTGCTCCCATGTCTTGGAAATCCAAGAAGCAAACTTGTGTTTCCCTTTCTTCCACTAAGGAGAGTATCGCGCTCTTCAACGCGACACCACGGAGTTGTCTTGGCTCTCTCGTCTTCATCATGAGCTTGGGATACATCACATCACACCTATACCACTGAAGTGTGACAATCAGTCCGCTGTTTTCATTGCCCACAACCCCGTTCTTCACGAACATATGAAACACATCGAAATCGACATACATTATGTCTGTGACCAGATCAAAGCCGGTCTCATTGAGGTTGCTCATATCTCCAATACTCATCAAAAAGCTGACATGCTCACCAAGGCTTTACCAGGCAAAAACTATCGGAGACAACTTCAGTCTATGGGGATGCTTGACGTTTCTACAAACCGTGGAAAAACCCATTTTTCCTAGGTTTGCCGGGGGGGCGTTTGGATTATGTATATTTCTAGCATAATCTTCCCAAGTATAATCTTTTCTATCCTCTTCTGTATTATCCTCATTAATTTAGTCATAAAGGCTAAGTTTCTAAATAGGAAACTACTCTTGTATAAATACCCTTCATGGGTATTCATCCAAACACACAATACATACGAATTCTATTCTTTCTCAAATTCGTCTTCGCTCTCTCTCACGCTCCTCTTTATGTCGTTCACTCGCCTTTCTCCCGTGCATACTCTAATGGCTTCCGCTTCTCCCATCTCTCTGCAATCTAACAGCATGCAAGAGACTGAAATTCGGTGAGAGTTGCCGAAGGAAGATGAGAGCCTCTCCCTTGAGGAGCAAGGATGGATTAGCCAGATTTGGTTTCGCATGATATGTTAGATTCCTGCCTGTTGATATCATGCATGCATCCTTGGATCGATGGGATGTATTTGTAACTCTAGCCAGTCCAGTAGGGGACTGGGACTAGTACTAGCAATATATATAATTGGACCTGTTTTCGACTACAACAACTTGGAAATTGAAGAAATCAATATACTCAAACTCAGCCGCAGGGATAGGGATAGGGATAGGGATAGAGATAGTATCAAACAGATGTAACTCAATATTACAACATAATATATAATTGATGTGGGGGTACAGATAAGTGTTCAGTCAAAATGTTGACATGTTACACTTGAAGTATAGAAATTATAAAAGGTTACAGAGAGGGATAACATGAAATAAGAAACATATACTATAAGAATTATTGATGCATGATCAAAATTTAATAATAACAATAATCAAACAAAAGAATATAAATGAACAGAACCATCAAAACGTGCACCACACAATAATCAATCACCAAAGTATCCAGATTGATTCAACAACCGATCATATGACTTCAATCATCATCAGTTTCTCCTGCGGCAATTCCTCCTGATCTGTCCTTGATTCCCAGTAAGCACACCCATCCTACCCATCTTAATCAAAGCCCTGGTAAGAGTAGTACGGAAGGCAGTATGATCTGTGGCGAACTTAGTCACAATCCCTCTAGTGGTTGAATCGAGTCCAAGATCATTGTCCACTTGTAGAACTCCCTTCCTCATCAACACAGCCTTAAAGAAGCCGTTGTCAACGGTGTCTGCACTGCCGGGAAACTGATCAAGGTTGGCGAATCCAGCCCCACCGGAAGAGCAAGTCCGGCTCAGTTGTTGTCGTAATGTAGAGTTCATGTTTGGGTCTGATGTACCGGAATTTCCATTGAAGTTGAACATACGGTCTGCGAAGTTGCCGCAGTTGGCGATTCCGACAGTGTGACAGCCTATCATATTACTACTACATGTTAATTTGTATTCACAAGAGATTGATCATTTAGATAAGATTAAATTAATTGTTACGTACCAAGAAGAGCGACGAAATCGGCAGCGTCGATTCCCACACCCTTATCCATGAATAACTGGAGACCATCATCGACAGAGATTGTTGGACCAGGGAGAGTACTAGAAGCTTCTTGTTCAGATGAAATGGTACTGTCCCTTCTTCCACCTTCGGCTCTGTACCATCTACCAGTAGCCTGTAATTAAAACCGAACGTTCTATAAATCTTGAACATCAATTTATATATATGTATCATGGCACATAACATAATACTATATCATAATTAATTAACAGCAGAACAAATTTATATATATAGAGTATAGAAGATGAATTACGAAGAAGGTGATGTCTCTAGTAGCCAAGGCGATGATATCTGCACATGAAACGACATCTGGGCAAGCCGCTTCTAGTTCCTCCTTTATTGTATCGATGAGGTCATAACGCCTAACACTACCATTTGACCCTGACATCTTCTCCGTGTCGGAACCGTCAAGTAAAATTGATGCGTCACAACCCTGATTGATGTTCATCATAACAGTTTTAGTAACAAACCAATCATGGTCCAGCTGGATTAATTATATGCAACAAGTTAAACCCTAGCTATAATAATAACATAACAGGTTCAGTTACCCTGACAAAGCAATCATGGAAGTACATCCGTAGAAGAGCAGCAGGGAGGGTAGGATCCTCAGCGAAAGCTTTCTTCACTGCTCTGAACACGATTGACTCAACATTTGCTTTCCCGCATTTGCCTTTGTAGAAGAATGTACTCAGCTCCTGCCCGTATGTCTGCGCGGTCATGGTCATCAAGATGACCATAATAGCTACAGACGCCTTTGATGAGATACGAATCATATTGACAAATTGCTAGCTAGCTAGGTAGTACTCTTTTTAATTACTTCTGTATGTAGAGTACTAGCTAGGCCAAGGAAATGGAATTCAAGGATGTTTGTGTGTTGTTGTGAGGTAGCCATGGCCGGTGTTTAAGTATTTATAGCTAGTAGAGAGACATTTGAGAACAAACGGCCGGGGGAAGTCATGGTCTATGGAAATTGAAATTTGACATACTGCTAACTGCTTATCACGTCGAGCATAGACTTCACGTTAATTAATAATTCATGTTATACAAGCTAGGATTGAGTTTGTGCCAAGTTCATCCCTCGTATTCTAATAATAATATACAATACATCGACGTGCTTACAACTAAATGTAATTACCGGTAGTATACGATCATGATTCCGCCTCATCAATTCTCTGGTCGGTACAATTCTCATCTTCACGAATATATAATTTAATTTAAACCATTGCCTTGAAATTTTATTTTGATAAGGGGGCTATCTTTCTTCATTTAAGAATGTTAATTCTCGACCTTCTTTCATCATCGATCGGTTGAAAGTTTAAGCTTAATTTTATTGTATGTTACGATGTTTACCATCTTCTCTTTAAAAAAAAAGGAAAAGAAAAGAAGAGAAGACCATCTTGCTAGAAGTTATTTATATATAGTTATTTATATAACAAGAGAAGACCATCTTGCCATAGTATTGTCATTATATAAAAAAATATAGTGATTTATTTAAACATCTTTAAAGTTTTATGCTTGTTAATTAGTCTTAGATTCATTACTCTTATATTATAAATGTGGGTCATGTCTAGATCTAATGATTAATACATAAAGCCAAGGGCGGACTTAGAATTTTAAACTTATGGGGTCCATTATCGTAGAGAGTAAAAACATGTACATATACATAATTATCTCCATTACAAATCTGATGGGTTGGGCTGGCTGCTTCAGAGTTCAAGCCAGATGATATGTTTCTAAAAAAAATAGAACAAAGTAGTGGTAACTAACAAGAGTTGAACTTTTAACGTTTAGTAATATTAAGAGACTTTAACCACTAGGCAAGTTCCACAACTAGATACTTATATCATTTTATTGTACTTATAATAGGTTTGAATATTTTAATTTTTTTATAAAATAGCTATGAGTCCAAACCCCCATGGGACCCATGAGGATCCGCCACTGCATAGAGCAATTACACCTTGGTCAAGAGCAAAAGTCATTATTGGCTAAATTTAATGTTATGAAGCATAGGTTTTACATCAATATCAAATTCCAACCATCACCATAGACAAAAGAAAACATTAATCAACAAAACTGAACTCTTCAACAAACACACCTACCAACCAACACAATCTAACAGGACATGGTACAAAGAAGGATTTGAGAACTATCTTCCATAAGCATTTACTATAGCTTATACCCCAAGTCTAGATGGATATTCCTTAGAGCCGCTTCTACCCCAATCCACCTTGATGTATGCCCTCCTATAGACTTCTGATTTGAGGTTGAAAAATCATCAGATCCGGCGAGGGTAGTAGAGGCTTCTTGCCCCTACTTGACGAGGAAAGGATGAGAGCGTAGTGAATAGGAGGGGGAGCGTGAGTTCTAATGTGGTTGGGAGGCACAAGGATGAGAGCGAGGAAAGGGTCATCTTCTTGAGAAGGATGGGATTTGCATAACTAGTTAAGATTTGGGGGGATACCTAACTTGGCTTATGCATGGCCCAATGAAGATAAGTCAAGATGATACGGTTCTCCTAGCCTAACATATTTGGAATGATCCATGCGTAGGGTTCTTTAATAGCCTAGACTAGAGTGATGCGAAACGGTCAGTGGAAAATACATGCATGCCAAACTCATCCGGTAAACATGCTTTGGTTGTGGATTGATAGGGCAGGAGGATAATGCATGGGTAAAAACTCCACAATTCCTACAGACAAGAGGAATATCATCATATCAGATGTAGAATATTGTGCTCATATTGTTGCCTAACATTGGCAGTGTCTTTATAATCGGTTTGTGAAGGTGGATGAGAATGAAAATCCTCATGTGGTTGTAGTTGAGTGCCCCTGGGTCCTCTATTATGCCTGTATAACAACCTAAAATTTCCCCGACTTTTAGGCGAAGCATGGGTTAAAGTGTATTCGAGGAACTGCAGATGGTTATTTTCTGAGTGGTTAAACTGGTGTAAAATTAAAAGAAAAGAAATTAAAACTCAAATAACGTCGGGCTGCAAACAAATCCCGGTCGTAGTAGTAAAACAAGTGTCGTATCCACAGGGAGATTGTTCAATTATCCTAGTCTTGGTAGTTAATTAAAAACTGTAAAAAGGGGTTTAGCCGGAGGCAAGCTTGATTTGTTGTTGGATTATACAGAAATAATAAAAACAGTAAAAGGTGAATTAAGTGATGTGGATGGAAAAATGTATCCTAGGATAGCGGGGGAATTGCCTAAATTACTTAAACATATTTATAACCATGTCTCAATTATTTATTGCCTATTAGAGTTAATAATTGTCAGTTACGAACTCTTAATAAAGCCTTATATTTTCCTGCTCAATCCGGAGTGTAAATACTAAGATTAATTCCTTTGTGGTACCTTGACTATCTCAAAATCATATGTTGATAGTTACCAAATAAATGCAGTTGTTCGTCACGCAAAGCATTTAACAATATTAGTTGAAAGGAATTAAAACAAGTTAAATAAGAGAGACAGGTGATAATACTGTTTTACGTAATATTAGAAATAAACCCCCTCCTAGGATACAAAAGAAAATTACTCAGACATTAACGGAGATAAGAAGATAGCAAAGATAGAATTTGACATTATTTCAGAGAAAGAACGGGTCTGCTCTCGCTCTCACTGCTGCTTCTATTTCTTTTGTTACTGCGTGAGTATGGACTGTTGTGGTGTTACGGGAGAAAATAAGTGGAAGCGAATGGATGAGTGTGGTGAGCGAATTCTTCAGACTCCCGTCGTGCGTGTTGTATTTGTGTGTTGAAGGGGTGAGTTTATATAGAGGCAGAGAGAAGAAGATCCGTACGAATTTGATTGCCGATTGATTTGCTTCATTAATTGAAGCATTGATTGCTTCATTTATTGCAGGGGACAGAGCCGAAACGCGTACGCGATTTAAGGTAGGCGGAGCAGATATTGCGAGTTGCAGATGAGAGTTGCAGAGTCGGCGCGAAGAAGAAAACTAGTCGCGGCGTTGATTGTAGTCACGACCGCCTGGTGTCCGCCTTGTAACAGGCGGTTGCCTTATGTATGTCCGCCCCATATTAGGCGGTTAGTGTGTGTCGAGTCCGCCCAAGAACAGGCGGTTCTTCATGTTGTGTCCGCCACATAACAGGCGGTGGCTATGTGTGCTGTCCGCCCCATATCAGGCGGTTGTGCCTTACTCTTGTCCGCCTCTTTATGGGCGGTTGCAAGTGTGAGTGTCCGCCCCATTTTGGGCGGTTGCACTTGTCTCTTGTCCGCCTGTTTTCACGACGTACAGGCTTATTTCTTCTACGAATTTTGACCGGCTCTAGATTCTTCGTTTGGACTCCGTTTTCTGAGCCGTTTGCGTCTATGTGTTCGTCTCTTCGTCTACTTTACTTCCAGCTTGGTTTTCCTCATGTTAAACCAATAAATTTGTGAGATAATATAAAACATAAACTAGAGGAAAACTAACCGAAGTGGAGAAATGAGCAAGAAAAGTGCTAATATAATATGAAATACACCTATAAAACATGCTCATTTGGACACTTATCACACCCCCACACTTATCTTTTGCTTGTCCTCAAGCAAAACCATGTACCCAAACAAGTAGGGAATGCTCAATATTTAACAAATACTATTATGAAGGGTAGGATAAAAAAGTCAATAGTACATGATCTTAAACTTTTTAGAGGAGTGTGATCCATCACCTACTGGTGGCATAGGTGTACTCAGGGCAAAAATAAAAATTAGAGTTTCGGGGTATGATCCGGAGTACTTCAATGCTTCTTAGTTAAGGTGACTTTGAGAACTTTTACCATGGCCAACTTCTCTCAAGAATGGGCATTGAGGAGAAAACAAAAGGAAAAATAGAATTAAGCATTTGTTTCACTTTTGCATAAGAGATGAGAAGATAATATGTAGGCATTAAGCCTTCGTATTTTAAAGAACACTCAACTCTCTTTGTTGGTTACCAATGGTGTCTCGCAAGTCCTTTATTTATTTTTTGTATATTTTTTGACAGGAAGCCCCTTAGCAATCCCTAAGAAAGAAGACAGAAAGAACCCCTGAGTAATAAAAATCCATCCATTTCAGATCATTTGGTCACACCGCATAAAAATGCTCCTCAAAAGTAATCAAAATTTTAAAATTTTTGTACATTTTATACCATTTATCCCACAATTCATAACAGTATTTATTCTTAAAGAGAACAACCCACATAAAAAGGGTCCACGATATTGAATTTGAACAAACGCAAGATAAGCAGAGAGACTAAGCATTTTAGCATAAAATGTCACCGAAAAGGGCACACTCCCCTACACTTAAATTGAACAATGTCCTCATTGTTCACCAGAAAAACAAGGGAAAGTTTCAGAAGGCCTGTTCCGGTAAGTAGATAAAATAGAGATAACACGAAGCTCACGAATATTCATTTAAGCATATAAATTCTCCTCTGCCGATTTATTCAAATAAAAGCATAATTAAAGAAACTGGTACCCCTGAGATTATTTTTGCTAGCGTGTATTGAACTTCCCCCACACTTGAGCTTCAGCCTCAAGTAGCGTAGCTTGGTTGCGGTGTAGACATGAAGTTGCACCTGCATAAGACACTAGAAGCAACCATACTATAAACGGGGTTAAGAGTTAGCAAAAATAAAATTTAAAGGGAACCTGAAAATTAAAACAGCATAAAAAGCATATAAAAGATAAGTTCGTCCGGGTTGCCTCCCGGAAAGCTGCCCTTCTTTAACGTCTTTGGCTAGACGCTTTGTCGTTAGATCGATCCTGGGGGGTGGTTATGAGGAGGAGATCCAAAGCATGACTCGATGGTATTTTTGAGTGTCCACCTGGATGCATGTTTTCTTTTCTTATCCCGCTCTTCGTCCGGGATTGGTGGTGGTATCTCTGTAATAGACATGCCGTCTGGAAGGGTGATAAACAGAAGTGGGGATGATGATGATTGAGTATCCCTTACGAACTTGAGATCTTTGGATTTGCTATCTGGAGATTCCTGATGCAAACTCCAGCTTTTCGTTATAAGCCTGAAGGGTGATTTTCCCCTGGGCTACCCAAATGTGCACATCGGCTGTGGCAAGGAATGGTCGTCCAAGGATGAGAGGTGTAGTGGAGTTCTCTTCGATGTCTAGAATGACAAAATCGCATGGGAAGTATAAGTGTTCCACTTTGATGATAATATCCTCCACCACTCCGCTTGGGTAAGCTACTGAACCATCCGCCAGTTGAAGGGTCATCTTAGTCTTTTTCATTTCTCCAATTCCTAGCTTTTTGAAAGTGGAGAGGGGCATCAAATTTATGGAGGCACCCAGATCGCATAGGGAGTATGGAAATGAGGTGCTACCAATTGTGACTGGAATAGTGAAGCTGCCCGGATCATTGCATTTGGAAGGTAGTGGTTGTTGCAGAATAGCTGAGCAAGCTACATTGAGAGGTACCGTACCGACTTCGGCCAATTTAGTTTTGTTGGATATGAGGTGTTTGAGGAATTTGGCATAGTTTGGCATTTTGGCAATGAGGTCTACAAACTGTATGTTGACGTTTAGTTGTTTCAGCATTGCCAGAAACTTACCATATTCATTATCCAATTTCTGCTTCTGGAGTCGGTGGGGAAATGGTATAGGCGGTTCTTGTGAAGAAGGTTTTGAAGCTGATGGAATAGTGAGGATGGTGGGAGATGTTTTTTCTACTGGGGCCTCAGCTTTTTCTTCACTATCCTCTTGGATTCTTCTGATCTTTGCGGGATGTGAATCTCGTCGGTTTTCTTACCGCTTCTCAAGGTTATCGCCTTAACCTCTCTTTTCTTCTTCTTCTTCAAAGTCGAGCTTTTCATTTTCATAACCAGCCACCAAGTGCTCAAGGTAGGTATTCTCAGATTGAATGCGATTTTATAGACTTTGGCGGTGCTTTCAAGTTCAGCTACATTCCTTTTGGAAGTTTCGATTGCTACAACCCACTCTTGGAGGGAAGGGTGTAGTTCTGGAACTTTAGCTGTTTTAGCCACCTCCATCTTTTCTTCATCGTGCTCCTTCACATAGATGCACTTGGCTTGCTCTCTTGGATTTGGTTCATTTTGGCTGGGGAGAGCCCCTGGCGGTCTTCGAGCAAGTTGTTCTGCAAGTTGATTGAATTTACCTTCGATTTTCTGGTTGAAGGCTTCTTGTGCAGAGAGCTGGTTCTGAGTTATGGACATGAATCCTTTCATCATCTCTTTAAGTTCTGCATTTGGATCAACAGAGGATGAAGATGGTTGTTGTTGTTGTTGGAAACCTGGAGGGGCACCTAGTGCTCTATAACCCATATTAGAGTTTGGTTGGGGTCTGTTCCCCTGATAGGTATTGGAATTGTTGTTCTGCCCTCCTTGGTTCTGATCATTATTTTTCCATGAGAAATTCGGGTGATTTCTCCATGGGTAGTTGTTGTTGATGTTATTGTTGTAGGAATTACCGGGGCGGTTTCCTATGAATTGTACTTCCTCGTACTGGCCTTTGCCTTCGCACTGATGGGTTTCATGAGGACCGGCGCATATGACACATGGTTCTGTAGGTGGAACTGATGGTGAACTTGTAGGTGGGGAAGCTATTGTTTTTACAATTTCGTTTTGAGATGTTGTTAGCTTTTCCACCATCTTTGCAAGGGACGAGATCTGGGCTGATAAATGATCTGTAGGCTCAACGTGGAGTAGGCCTGCTGCTCGTGGCGTTCTTCCCTTGGATCTCGTCCACTGTCTGGTATTGCTCGTCATGGTTTCGAGAAGGTCCATTCCTTCTTTAGGAGATTTCATCATGAAACTTCCTCCTGCAGAGGAATTGACGAGTAGTCGGTTTCCATCATCTAGACCATTGAAAAATGACAGGCAGAGGGATTGATCGTCGGACCATGGTGGGAACATTTCATTAGCATATCCTTGAATCTGTCCCATGCGTCGTACAACGTTTCTCCCGGCTCCTGACAGAAAGTGTTGATCTCACCGATCAATTGCCTTGTTCTACTGGTTGGGTAGTATTTGGCAAGGAATTTTTGGGCCATTTGCAGCCATGTGGTGATTGATCGGGAGGGAAGGCTTCGGTACCACCTGTTTGCTGAATCCGACAACGAGTGAGGAAATAGTTGTAGACGGATTCTTTCTTTGACGTTGCCGGTCTGACCAAAGGAATTGCAGAAGTCTAGGAAGAGACTCAGATGATTTGGGGCTTCATCTGGGTTCGCTCCACTAAACTTGCCTAGATCCCGGACGGCGGTGATGTAGTGGGTTTTGAAAACCCATCGTCCGGCTTCTTGTGGTGTTAGTTCAGGGAGAACTATGGCTGATGCTCTTCCTTCGGTATTAGGTTGGTGGTAGTCAGAGAGAGCACGGTGTTCTGGTTGATTTGCATGGTCCATTTCATTTATAACTTCGTTATTGGCCATGGCTTGGTTTCTCAGGTTTCTTTGTGCTTGTAATAAAGTGCGCTCGGGTTCGGGGCTCGGACTGATTGGTGGAGAGCCTTGGGTTCGAGTATTTGGCATGCACAGAAGATAACTTGTGGTTTGTCAGAAACTGTGGAATTAATTAGTAAATAGAATAAGAAGGGCAGAGATATTGGTTAGGCTGATAAACGTTAGTTAAACAACACTGATATATTTTTTCGTTTTTCTTTTTAACAAGAGTAAAATGACAGAAAATTGAAATGACAAGGGAAAGAAATGACAGAAAATTAAAGTTAGGAGTTAGTATACTGGAAATTATAAGTTAGTAGTTAGTATACAGAAATTTGAAGGACAATGGAAATGAATGTTAAGGACAATGGAAATGAAATGTTAAGGACAATGGAAATGAAATGTTAAGGACAATGGAAAGAAATGACAGGAAATTTTAAGTTAGTAGTTAGGGACAATGGAAAGAAATGACAATGGAAAGAAATGACAAAATAATAATTATAGATGTCCAAGTTAGATGTCCAAGTTAGATGTCCAATTCAGATGTCCCAAGTCAGATGTCCAATTCAGATGTCCAAGATTAACAATTTAATAGTATTAACAGTTATTATAATATAGCGAGTGAACTACCGGAAACTAGGGAAATTGATGGAATCAATCTCCCCGGCAACGGCGCCAATTTGCAGGTTATTTTCTGAGTGGTTAAACTGGTGTAAAATTAAAAGAAAAGAAATTAAAAACTCAAAATAAACGTCGGGCTGCAAAACGAATCCCGGTCGTAGTAGTAAAACAAGTGTCGTATCCACAGGGAGATTGTTCAATTATCCTAGTCTTGGTAGTTAATTAAAAACTGTAAAAAGGGGTTTAGCCGGAGGCAAGCTTGATTTGTTGTTGGATTAATACAGAAATAAAACAGTAAAAGGTGAATTAAGTGATGTGGATGGAAAAATGTATCCTAGGATAGCGGGGGAATTTCCTAAATTACTTAAACATATTTATAACCATGCCTCAATTATTTATTGTCTATTAGAGTTAATAATTGTCAGTTACGAACTCTTAATAATAGCCTTAATATTTTCCTGCTCAGTCCGGAGTGTAAATACTAAGATTAATTCCTTGTGGTACCTTGACTATCTCAAAATCATATGTTGATAGTTACCAAATAAATGCAGTTGTTCGTCACGCAAAGCATTTAACAATATTAGTTGAAAGGAATTAAAACAAGTTAAATAAGAGAGACAGGTGAATAATACTATTTTACATAATATTAGAAATAAACCCCCTCCTAGGATACAAAAGAAAATTACTCAGACATTAACGGAGATAAGAAGATAGCAAAGATAGAATTTGACACTATTTCAGAGAAAGAACGGGTCTGCTCTCGCTCTCACTGCTGCTCTTCTATTTCTTTTGTTACTGCATGAGTATGGACTGTTGTGGTGTTATGGGAGAAAAATAAGTGGAAGCGAATGGATGAGTGTGGTGAGCGAATTCTTCAGACTCCCGTCGTGCGTGTTGTATTTGTTGTGTTGAAGGGGTGAGTTTATATAGAGGCAGAGGAGAAGAAGATCCGTACGAATTTGATTGCCGATTGATTTGCTTCATTAATTGAAGCATTGATTGCTTCATTTATTGCAGGGGACAGAGCCGAAACGCGTACGCGTTTTAAGCGTTTTAAGGTAGGCGGAGCAGATATTGCGAGTTGCAGATGAGAGTTGCAGAGTCGGCGCGAAGAAGAAAACTTGTAGTCACGACCGCCTGGTGTCCGCCTTGTAACAGGCGGTTGCCTTATGTATGTCCGCCCCATATTAGGCGGTTAGTGTGTGTCGAGTCCGCCCAAGAACAGGCGGTTCTTCATGTTGTGTCCGCCACATAACAGGCGGTGGCTATGTGTGCTGTCCGCCCCATATCAGGCGGTTGTGCCTTACTTTTGTCCGCCTCTTTATGGGCGGTTGCAAGTGTGAGTGTCCGCCCCATTTTGGGCGGTTGCACTTGTCTCTTGTCCGCCTGTTTTCACGACGTACAGGCTTATTTCTTCTACGAATTTTGACCGGCTGTAGATTCTTCGTTTGGACTCCGTTTTCTGAGCCGTTTGCGTCTATGTGTTCGTCTCTTCGTCTACTTTACTTCCAGCTTGGTTTTCCTCATGTTAAACCAATAAATTTGTGAGATAATAATAAAACATAAACTAGAGGAAAACTAACTGAAGTGGAGAAATGAGCAAGAAAAGTGCTAATATAATATATGAAATACACCTATAAAACATGCTCATTTGGACACTTATCAGGAACACCGTAAATTCTCACCCAACAATGAACCGAGTCGAGGGTGTGATCTTCCATAGCATGCCCTGGCTGCAGCTTATGCAATGCAAACAGAGCACCATCTACCAGCCACAACCCGTATAAGAGTATCACCATTAGGTTAAAAAAACCTCGTAATAAGCCCAAAAAAGTCGAATACCAAGCCGCCAAACCTGAACTCTACATTTCTTAATTTACCCTAGGTAAAAATTAGGTGGCGACTCATAATAGGTTCCAGTGAGCTAACTTAGGTTTTAATAATTAATGTTATATGACTTTGTCCTCCTTCCACCGGGGTACTCAACCACTGGTCACCTCCATTAACTCATCTCATTCGGGGGCTTAGAGTTTCCATGTTCAACATTATGGGATTGAGTGACAATAGGCACGGAAGGGGACAAGTTTTCAATGTTGTCCATGGGTTGGGTGTTGTAGGCTTGACTATCAGCATATGGTTGATCAATGTTAGGCATATAACCAGTTGAGTTACATGCAACCAAACCAGCATATTGGCTGCAGTGAAAAGAGTTAGCTAGTGTGTTTGCTGTTGCTTGGTTCACATCAGTCCCAAAGTCAAATACAGGACTTGTGTTATCCCCCATACTACCATGCATCTGATTACCAACTGATATGTCCATGGACTGACCGACATTTGCATCAGAATATGATATTTCAGTAGAGGGGATAATATTGTTAATTCTACCCTCATCATACATGGTAGGATCAACAGGAGAGTAATAACATTGTTCAGGTATGCTCCCACCTAGTGTTTCTAAGATCACCGGTGGCATACCCCTGGCCCTAGATTAATTATATATCTTCAACGAGATATGCTGGCCACTTAGAGTTGACCATCTTTGAAATTTTTTTATCCTCCTACATATTGCAATTTAACCGTCAACAATAGACACTTTATAAACTACCACATCATATAGATGTGATATACTGAAAATTTAAAACATGCATTACGTAGGGCGGTTCACCTTTGCTCTCTCCATGATCCATTCAGGTGGGGGTAAATGACTGTCTGAGTGTCATGGTCCCAGCCCAAACAACTCTTTTTATGGGTCAGCTCCTTCTATTTTCCCTAGCCAGTCTTAAGGGTTACCCTTGTTCTTGCACTGCTCCTTGTCTACTTGAGGCAGCCCTTCCCTTTTCTTGTTAAACTTGTCTGTTATGGGCACCCACTTGTGTGTCACCCCAACCACAATACCAGCCCTCCCTAGCTGTAATCTTGCTTCCTCTACCAATATTGATATAAGAAGTTCAACTTCACCACTGGTCCAGTCGTGTTTTGATATCCTAACATTTCCTTCTCAAGTGTCTTCCCTTTCCCTTTATCCCCTCTACCACCCTTAACCATCCTTGTTATGTATCTATCAATTAACTAGTCAATTTCAATTGCAACAGACAATTTGACCTATAGTTTAAACTACTGCCTAAAGTGTCCTTCCAACAAACGACGTATGTATGCAATAGTTCAACATGTTTTGAACTTACCACCGTAAAAAACCTGGTTTATCCTCTCAATGCAAGGGATTCAGCGCACAGTGTAATAGGGGGAACTACATATGTATTACATGAGGTTCAATAGGGGGAACTACAGAATGAATAGTAATTAAATAAGTTCAAACAGTGACAATACTTACGAATGCAACTCCAATTGTGCTGGAGGTCTGATATGAACAATGGGTATATGTATCTGTGGCTACAAGATAGTAGCAGTAAATGAGGATTAGTTGTAGTTATTGCAATTCAAGGAAGAGTAGTTACCAATCAACTCAGTTCAGAAAGGCAAAGTGAAGAGGGAGTAAGTAACGGTGGTTTTGAAATATGGGAGAAGAAGGAGAGAATGAGGAACGGGGGAAAGTGAGATTGTTGCTGACTTGTCAAGGGTAATTTGTGTAAATTGTGGAAAATGACAAAGGGTAAACTTGTACTTTGAATAAGGGTAGAAAATCCCAAAAGCACCTTAATGTTGAAAAGCAGCAAAACCAACATTTATCTTAAAGGTCTTTTTGAGCATTAATCGGACCTTTATGTTATTGCTTTTTGACATAATAAAACTGCTTTTGGGGGAAAAGCAGCATTAATGCGCATACTGAACGGTATCTTTGAGTATCAAAGGTGGTTACATCTTCCTTCTGATATTGATGAGTTCTTTGTGGCTGAGTCGGTCAAATTTTACAAAGCTTATGTTATCTGTAAGTCTCATCTTTTAGCTGAAGTCAATGGTCAAGGACTCGTCCTAAGTTCCACCACTCTAACAAACCATCCATAAATTCCTGATTTAGGTCTAGACTTTTATGATAGAACTGGATTTCCCTCCCTTGACTTTGTCTTAGTAGAAACTACTTATAACTTTTTCGTTCAAATAGTCGTATGGGTTACTCTATTGAGTGTCAGTCCCTCTCTGTTATCCATCAGATGCTCTACACAATCATCATAAAAAGTCTCATTCCCCACAAAGAACGAAATCACCTTGTCCGTCCAATGGTCTTAGCCTTGATGTACTGTCTCCTCCATCGTCAAAAAATCAATCCTCCAAAGCTCATCCTGAACCACATGGCTCACTCCATCTCCACCTACAAGCACTCCCTTTGGTATGTCTTCTGGCTATCCATTATCTTCCTCAAAAACAAAATCTATCTTGACACCTTTGAGTCCTCTCCAGTTCTGCATACCAATATTCTCGGCCAAATCCACTACAATAAAACTCTCTCCTTCCACCAAAATTCTAACCCTCCTATTGCCATTCCCTCTGACACGACTGCTTCAGCTCTACCGACTCAGCTCTTTGAGCGACTGATTCAGATGGAAGAAGCTATTCTCGATCTAAATGCAAAGATCGATAAATATATTGACATGTTCAGGGAGGCACACCAGCAGGTGCTCCAGGTCATACGAGGGGGGCGGGTCGTAGAGGACAAGAGTATCCGAAGGAAGATGGTGCAGATTATGTGCTTGTGAGTACGGGGACGAGCGGAGGTGCCACTACAACTTCCACTACATCTAGCCTTGTTCCTGATCTAGAAACACCCCTCCTCCCCTGACTGTTTTAAAAACTATGTTGTTTTATGTTTTTGGATCATGGACATCTATTGACTGTGTTGTAACTGACTCCTAAGACTTATGGTTTGGTGCACTCAACTCTGTCACTCTCTCCCTGATGTTGGAATAAAGGAGGAAGTGGTGTATCCTGCGGTTTGTTGGTATGCAGGTTTGTTTCTTGATTTGCAGTAGGGGTGCCTTTCAAGGAACGTTGTTCTAGTTGGTTTTTGAACATTTTCTACCGGTTATGATTACAATGGATTATTCTCAATTGTTACTAGTTTTCCGCTTCTCAAAGTCCCTCATACTTATATCATTTCTTGTTGTTATTTTACAAAAGTCTTAGACTTCTATTATTTGTCTCAGTCGAGTCTGCCTGAGTCTAACACCTCAAAGAGCATCGGTTAGCACTTCCCCGATCCTATCAAGAACTTTTACATTATTACACCACCAAAATATCTTCAGTACACTTCATCCGCATTCCACTTCACTACTACCATCACACCATCTATAATTTCAACAAATTACAACTATATATCTAGCTAGTAAATACAAAATCATGAATAACGAACTAAATACGTGGAGATGAATTATGTCTATTCGTCGAGCTTCTCAACTATGTGATGATCTTCATACCGACCTGATACTAATTGTTCAAAAGCTTTGGACAGAAATAGAGCATTAATTAGACAATACAAGTGTAACATTAGGTAAAGGTATAAATTTCAAAGAATACTACATTATCTAATGAATTTTCTGGAAAACTGTCAACACTGCTACTAAGTCATGCATAAATCTGTGACATAGTATCCACATTTTGAACCTCCGGGCTGCACTGGACACCATACATACACACATGCTCACAATCATTCTAGGGTCTGCTATCAATATTGTTAACTAGTATTGACAATAATACACCAATTAGATAAGAATACCTTGACTTGGTCCATAGAATGTTCTTCACTTGTCTTTGAAGACAGTCCAGCTTTAAAGGCAATATATTTACAAAACATATAGTTTTAAATAAACATTATTAAACTAGAAGTGCTGAAGCAATAGATTAAGTAATAAAAATTATTGTATAAGCAATAAATTGAAAGCCAAGAACACGGCAGACTTTATATGGTTTGGTTGTAAAGACCTAGTCCACGGGGGTTTGACAGAAGTTATACTATATGAGGGAGATTACAAGTGGTAAAGATAGAACAAGCACTAGTAAAAAATAGATTTTTTTGTTACAAAGGTTCTGATAACGACTTAAATTCGTTACCATAATTGTTATTAGTGACAAGTTTTTCGTTACCAAAGATAGTACTAAAGATTAAAAAAAATTAAGACTATAGTAATGATATAAATGTTACGAAATCATATTTTTAGTAACGATATAACTTTTAGTAACAAATAAAAGTTGTTACAATAAATAAATTGATCTTTGGTTATGCCATCTCGTGTAACGATATGTAACGACAAAAATCATTACAATAAATTATATTAGTAACGATTTTTGATTTTTGGTAACGATTTTTTGTTGTTACCAAACATTTATATTCTAGTAGTGAAGATCTTTTTTCCAGGTTACAAAATGTGTCTTTCTAATGAGATTCAAACAGTATTTATAGAGAGAACTCGTGACTGTGGCTCCCTAGAGCTAAAGCCAACAATAAGATTTGATTATATTTATCTTCTACTGCTTATCCGGTTGGGGATCTTGACAAAATCTACAAGCCGTTTAAGATCAAGAGAATCCTTCTCGAAAGAAGATATTTTGAGCCATAAAGAATCTGTTGATGTTATTTTGATCGGCAAACTCAGTTCAATACTGAAGCCCGTTTTATGACCAGCCTGAAGCGAAGTCTGTCAGTCTTGAACTGACGAACAGAGAAGAAGATAGAATATTTAACAAGATTTTATCTAGTTGTTAAAGATAATACTAGTAGAAAAAAGATTTTATGTGACGCCATTTAAACCACGGTTTTAGTGGGAACCGTGGTTTAAACATTATATACCACAGTTAATAATAAAACCGTCACAAAACATCTAACCGCGTGACTTTATACGACGGTTGGTCAGAGAACCGTGGTTTTTAGGTGTTATAAACGACGGTTCTTGAGAAACCGTCGTTTATAGTTTCGGCGGTGTGAAACAATAAACCACGGTTACGGTTTAACCGACGTTTTTCTTGGCCTCGTAACATTTTAAAACGACGGTTTCTTAAAAACCGTGGTTTAAAAACAGTACAGTGACGACTTTAAACGACGGTTTTTGAGGGAACCGTCGTTTAAAAACTCTTTAACTTAAAACCCGCCCCGACCTTTCCTTCTTCTTCTCGCTCGATTTTCCCTCTCTGCTCTGAATTTTTCCGGCGATTCTTCAGCTCCTCAACTCGCCGTCGCCCCACCACCTCCCCACACCCCTCGCGTCGTTAACCCTCCGTCGCCCGCCTCTGCTTCATCGTCCCATCTTCTCGTCGCCCGCCTCTGCTTCATCGTCCCATCTTCTCCGTCACCCGCCTCTGCTCGTCCTCCGTCGCCAAGTCCAGCTCGCCATCGACAAAGCCGGCCGCGCCAGACGAAATCGACGACGCCTCCGACCTGCGCCACCGGCCCAGTGAAGCGCGCTCCACCGCCCCAATTGTTATTCCTCGCTGCTTGTTGACCGGAATCGGCATCTATACGATGGCCCTGCATTAGAGAAGGCCATATACAGGTTTGGATGTTTGGCCTCTTTTTCCCGTGTCCCCATGGTTTAAGACCCAATATCTAAACTCGCTCATATTTGTCGATGATGTCTCTTTGTTTTGGTATTTTTGAGAAGACAGTTGTGGAAGTTCAGTTTAGGCTTAGATACAATTAGAACTAAGATCATCTTGATGTATCGAATGAAATTAAGCTAAGGGATATCTATCACGGAGTTTTTACACATCTAAGTGAACTTGCTGCTTAATGCTGGGGATAGTGAATTATGATAAAAATGCACTACTTGTAACTGGTTTTATGAATGCATCTAAGTGGTTTACTGTTGGTATATTCTTGATCTGTTTGATGTAGGTATGATGCTTGTATGTGGTGGCGTATTGCAGTGGTATATTTGATCTGTTTGTTTGTAGGTATGATGTTTGTAGGTATATTCTTCGCCAACAGCAGTTTGTCTGTGTGAATATAGGCTTGTTATTAGCGGAAGTGAATGTGTATTTATATATACATGCGCATATTAAACTAGTAATAGCAGTGAATTGAAAATGTTTGTTGGCTACTAAACTTTCTAACGTGATGTTCTGTACAAATATGAATAGGTGGGATCGGGTGTGAGTATATAATGCATATCAATAATCGAAAGATGGTAGCCAGTCACGCCTAGCTATATGTTGAGTGTAAGTATATTTACATGCATATCAACAACCGGGTACAGCAGCCAAAGAAAAAAAAAGAGATGATGGGACCGAGAGAGAATGTGTGTATATAGATATATATATATATATATGTATTGCTGAATGTAATTTGCTATCTTTTTTTTTTCCTAGCTGCTATGTTACTGATATGCGCATATATATTTATACACACACAAACGAGCAGTGAACTTACTGTTTCTTTTTTCCTAGCTGCTATCTTTTTCCTAGTGCCAAGGAAATTAAAAGAAGGATCTTTCATCCACTTGTATGCATTAATAATATACTATTGTACTGCTTAAATGACATCAAATTGTCAATACTAGTAGCTAAGCAGTTGCAATTAGCTACAGACATTTTTACTTAACAACCAGATTCATTGCATTTGTTTGGGAACTTTTGTAATTTCTTTATTTAATTAATTAGTTAAGTAACTTCATTGTTTAGAAAGTTACCGAGTTATTTTTTATTATTGGAAATTGCACATGCCATTTAGCTCGTTATCAATAAGATTGAAGGACACAATTATATGTTACTATTTTTCTTTATTTGGCGATTTGTAGGTTGCTTCAAAGGGAAATTGCATTGTTCTCCCGCTGCCTGAAGGTCGTCTTCATCCTCCACCATCGCGGCCCATCCACCGCCGGAGTCTCATCGCCACTCCGGTAATTAATTTGTAAAACTTTAGCATTTATTTGCAGCCCAACTCCATTATATTGTTTGTTAATTGGTTAGTGTCTTGATCCCCGCCCTTAATATCCCTAAGTGTCTGTGCATTTTGCTGCGAATGATGCTTAATGTCTGTGTGTTTTATTGAGAATCACTTGAACTTGATCTGATGCTGCTATTGTGTTTGTTTTTGCCAAAAAAAGTGTGGGGTATCTAAAAATACGCAATGGTCATGCCAAATTTTTTCAGAATTAAACCTTATTCTAAGTTCATTGGATAGGTGTTACTACCCACGGTTGGATTGTCCACTTGTCGCACTAATTGTTGCTGCCCCGTCAACCTCTGCCACCGGTTTGCCTAATCAGAACCCACGGTAAAACACTTGCATTTCTGATTTTGATTTTAGAAAGAAATACTTATATGTATGTACATATATATAATATATTGTCACAAATAAAACGTTATACTAAATTCTCTTTGTATTCTGAAATCATTAGAATATATATTTGATAATGTGGTGAAATGTGAGATTAATTGTGTTGCTACTATTGTTTGTTTCTGCCTTAAAAAATGTGGAGTATCTAAAAATACGCAAAGATCATGCCAATTTTTTCCGAATTTAACCTTATTTTTAATTCATTGAATAGGTGTTTTCTACGGTTGAACAATCCCTCTTCCTTGCCCATTTGTGACTGGATCATCCGTACCTGGGTTAGTTTTTTAAAAATGTTTCAATAACATGGTTATTCAAAATATCTCGTTTGTTTATTTGTTCAATTCATATTTTTTTTCAAATTAAAACCTTATATTCTAATTTCATTTACTATATGCATACTTGTCTGTCTGATAATAATTCGTATGGTTTGCTGAGAATTAATTTTGCTGTTACTGTGTTTGTTTCTGCCTTTAAAAAATGTGGAGTGTCTAAAAATACGCAAAGGTCATGCCAAATTTTTTCCAGAATTTAAGCTTTGTTCGTTTGTTTAATATGTTCAATTATTCAAGTTTTTATAAAATTAAACCCTTATTCTAATTTCATTGAATAGGTGTTATATACTGCGCGCAAGAGCATTTGCCTACTTCTCCTTCTTCTGTGCTGTTCGCGCTAGCTGACCATCCAGTACTCATCAGGTTGGTATTTAAAATGTTTCAATTTATTTTTGTTTTTCTATTAAACAATGGAAAATCAATTCAAACATAGAATTACCTGTCTGAGATATACCTGATAGAGGTATGTCTTAGATAGTCCCTGTTGGGACTATCCAATGACCTTTGCTCTCACCATCTAGGTTGTGAATGAGTTAATAATATACAGTAGTTCAGTGATAATTTCAGCAGCATTACCCTAGTGTTCTTCTAGTGTACATATATATATGTGAATTGAAACGATTCGTATATATATCTACACTAGGAGAACTGTAGGGTAATGCTGCCGAAATTATCACTGAACTACTGTATATTATTAACTTGTTCCTAGGTGAGATCGTAGGTGATTGGATAGGTTTAGGTTGTTAAATCTGTAAATAAAAAAAGAGGAGATCAATGGAACGAGTTCACGACATCTGGTGTGTGTTGAAAAAGGAGATGGAGCTCAGTGATGTACAGTGACAGATTGGACATCAAGTACCTACAAGGGGTCAATAAATTTTGCAAAGTCCTTGTTGACAATCTTAAACCAAGGGATAAGGGATATATTCGATGTCCTTGTGTCGATTGCAAGAACGACTTCAAATACCGAGGTGTGGACAAGATTAAGGATCATCTGATTCGCAGAGGGTTTACAGATGATTATGAAGCCATAACAATACTGCATGGTCAACATTCAGTACAAGTGTTTGAATGTGCTGATAACGTTGTTGCAGAACAATCAGAAATGGATGCTTCACACCATTTTGGGGATACTCAAGATGATTCACTAGGTAGTGATTCAGATGATCAGGAGGACCTTAATGCAATGATGGAAGATGTTGAACAACATTTTTCCAACAAACCCAAATCATTCGAAAATCTGATGCAAGCATCAAAGGAACCGTTGTACAGTGGATGTGAAACGCAAACACAAAACAAATCGAGCGTTGTCTTAAAACTATTCAATCTGAAGGCGAGACATGGATGGAGTGATGTCAGTTTTACAGATCTTTTACAACTGCTGAAGAATGTACTACCAAAGGACAATGCGATAGATTCTCACCCTGCCTCTTTATCTATATAAGTGGAAGAAAGTCTAGGTCAAAGGTAGGAGAGAGGACCGCAAAGAGAAAAATGGAAATACAAGGTAATTTGTGGGGAACAATAGTAAGGGCGAATATAGAGAGAAACAGAGAGAAAAAGTGAGATTGTAGAGTCAATCCCAGGAGAGTTTTGTTGCTGATTTCGTTGTAAGTAACTTGAGTTCAGAACTCAAGTTACGTGTGAGTTATGTCAAGATAGTGTTCTTGACGTGAGGGTTTGTATTCGTATTGAATACGTGATTATGTAACCATTGTAATACGTGATTATAATAAAGGTTCTACCTTTATGCTATTCTGGTCTTCCCTTCTTTCTCCCGTTCATCGTCAGTTCTGAACTCAAACCATCGACACATTCTGAGTTGCAGACTCAGCACCGACATCTAGGAATTTTCAATTGGTATCAGAGCAAGGTAACCCTAGACAAAGAAGAAACTTCTTCAGGGTTGATCTTGATGAATTCCTACTATGTTAAACCTCCAAAGCTGACAAAGTTCAACTACACCAGTTGGTGCGAACAGATGGAGGATCAATTAATCTCTATTGATCTGCAGTTATGGGATGTAGTGACTGAAGGTGACCTGAAGCCGAAAATTGAGGAGGGTGGCGTCACCAAAGAAAAACCAAGATCCAGTTGGAGTGAGAGCGATAATAAGTTGATAAGCAAGAACGGACAAGCTCGAAGGGTTATCATGTCGTCATTATCAGATTCAGACCAACAGAAAGTCTTGGGCTTGCGCACTGCTAAGGAGGTTTGGGAATTTCTCAAAACCGCATATGCTGGAACAGATTCAGTTAAAAAGGCTAAGGGCAAATAGCTCAAGAGACAGCTTGATAACTTCAAGATGTCAGACTGGGAGACTATATCTGAAGCACTTGAGAGATTTGACAAGATTTTATGTGAGCTCAAAACTGTCGGGGTAGTTCTTGACAATGATGTGGTGAACGAAAGAATTCTGGATAGCCTTGGTAAAGACTGGCTAAATTTTACCACACTTTTGGAGTCCACAAAGGATTTATCCAAGTTGTCTTTCGAAGAGCTGGGATCAGAACTAACGGTGTACGAAGGTAAGATGAGAGGAAACACTGTTACTCAAACTAAGGATCTGGCTCTAAATGCACGTGATACTACCACAATATCAGAAGATGAGGATTGTGACGTAGATGAGGAAATCACTAAGATTATGAACATCATACAGAGGCTGAGCAGTAGAAAACAAAGGTCAAACCAACAGAGTAAGTCAAAGAAGGAACAAAACACATGTTTTAGGTGTAACAAGCCTGGTCATGTTGTCAAGGATTGTCCTCTCCAGCAGAAGGAAAATTCTCAGAAGAAGATTAAGAAACGCACAGATACAGCTGCAGCTGCATGGGGACAGGATATCTCAGATACAGACTCAGAACCCGGGGAGTGCGCGCAGATGTGTTTGACGGAAATTGCTCGCGAAGATGATGACATCAATACTGAGTATAACATAAAGGAGAAGGAGATCTGGAAGGATACTCTTGAGAAAGAAGAGATATTTATTCAGCTAACCTCTGCACTCTCTGAGATAAAATTCTTGAAGAATCAGTATGATACTGAGATTAAAGAACTCAGGGCTAAGGTGAAAAGTCTAAGTCAGTCTTCGACTGAAAGCAAAAATCGTGTCATTAAGAGTTTAGATAAGCCAAGGATTAACTTTGTTAGCCCTTTGGAAACTAGGATTCTCACTCTTCCTTGTTGGGCACAGGAAGAGATAAATTCTCTTTTGGATAGCAAAAAATCGCTAAAAAGAGAATGTGAAACACTCTCAGACATGGTAGCCAAGGCAAATCGAAAGTTAGAACTTCAGACTCCTGCTAATCCAACTTGGTATACCGGGAAGGCGAATTTGAAGCAAATGATGCGGAATAATAACTCAGACAAATGCGGTTTGGGATATAAGTCTGAGACATTCTCTCAGTCTACAACTGAGAAGTTACAGACTGTAACTGCAAGACATCAGCCAAGATTACACTCATGCCGATATTGCCACCAGCTAGGACACAAGGTTAGATGGTGTCCCAAATTTTTGAAAAAACAATTGCGTGAAAAATCATCAAGGCAGAACTCATTCGAAATCAAAAGATTGCACACTAAAAGGTGGGTTCCTATCAATCACTTTAAGTCTGAGACTACAACGGAGATCAAACAAGTGTGGGTACCAAAGTCAAATTAGACCTACCAGACTCATCAAGAAGGCACTTCACCACCTTCAGAATTATCATCTCCTTCCTGGTGATCAGACCATGATGCATCACTACCCCCAATCCATAAGGTTTATGACTTAATTCCTTTTTGATTTGGCAAAAGGGGGAAAGTGGTCTTGAACGTACTCTACAACTCAGGGGGAACATTCATCAGTTCAAGACTTATAGAGTCAGGGGGAACATTCATCAGTTCAAGAAGTTCAAGACTTACAGAGTTTGCCGCATCAAAAAGGGGGAAACTGTTGATGTTATTTTGATCGGCAAACTCAGTTCAATACTGAAGCCCGTTTTAAGACCAGCCTGAAGCGAAGTCTGTCAATCTTGAACTGACGAACAAAGAAGAAGATAGAATATTTAACAAGATTTTATCTAGTTGTTAAAGATAAAATCTTGAACGATAGATTCTCACCCTGCCTCTGTATCTATATAAGTGGAAGAAAGTCTAGGTCAAAGGTAGGAGAGAGGACCGCAAAGAGAAAAACAGAAATACAAGGTAATTTGTGGGGAACAATAGTAAGGGCGAATATAGAGAGAAACAGAGAGAAAGAGTGAGATTGTAGAGTCAATCCCAGGAGAGTTTTGTTGCTGATTTCGTTGTAAGTAACTTGAGTTCAGAACTCAAGTTACGTGTGAGTTATGTCAAGATAGTATTCTTGACTTGAGGGTTTGTATTCGTATTGAATACGTGATTATGTAACCATTGTAATACGTGATTATAATAAAGGTTCTACCTTTATGCTATTCTGGTCTTCCCTTCTTTCTCCCGTTCATCATCAGTTCTGAACTCAGACCATCGACACATTCTGAGTTGCAGACTCAGCACCGACATCTAGGAATTTTCAGAATCCTAGGGAAATCATGGAGATAATATTTGACAACATTCAAATCGACTTGGCCTCGAATCAAAGTGTCTGTCTATGGGTTGGGAGTCCAGGCTGATTCCAGTTTGAACCAGGTTAGTCTATACTTGGTGTACTTTTCTCATGTCCTGACTAATAGATCCTACCCAATAAAATGTACTTATTAGTGATCAAAGGTTGTAGCTGATATCATCAAAAACCTAAAATGAATGTTCCAACAAGTTGAGTAAAATTTTTTAGGCAATTCACACTTTAGGTATATTGCCATGCAAGGTATATCACGATTCTTAGGTCAATTTCGGTAGCAAGGTATATCACAGTTCTTAGGTCAATTTCGGTCATGGCGAGTTTCTGTCCAACTAAGGAAATTTCTAGAATTTGGTAAAATGTATGTACCTTGTGCCCATTGGATCATAGCTCTATTTATCTACCTATAATCTGACCATAAGCTATATTTGTTCATCTTTAATTAATCTATACAAAAAAAAAAATATGTAATACAATGTAAAATAAAAATATAAATAACAACTAAATAAGAATTTCAATTAATAAAAAATAAACTAATGGTTATCACTTAACTAATGAAAAATTAATAAAAAATAAACTAGTAACTAATATAACAAATAAAAGTAGAGAAAGTTTTAGTAAATAAAATACAATATATCATAATTTGTTGAAGAAGTAAAACTAAATTAGTAAAGAAATTGTGAAATTTCCTTTTAAAATAATCATATTTATTTTGTTTATAATGTATTTAGTGTTACCTAATTAAACTAATGGTTATCGTTTAACTAATTGATTTAAATTGATAAAAAAAAACTAATATATATATAATATATACATAAAGTAGAGAAAATTTTATTAGTAACATACTACAAAATATCATCATTTGTTGAATATGTACAACTAAATTAACAAAGAAATTGTGAAAATTTCCTTTAAAAATAATCATATTTTTGTTCATAATGTATTTAGTGTTATGTTATTATCTTTTTGGGTGGTTTTAAGGTGTGTGGTGTAGGCAATCTTTTTTGAAGTCGCTCTATATACTTTGTAAGGTCGTCATTGACTCATTGTGGTTTAGGGTTTAGGGTCGATAGGCCTTAAACCCTGCACTACAAATCCTAAAAATGCCTTCGCCATTTTTTTAGCTTTGCTAGGGGGTTTTTAGCGTGTGGTGTAGGGTAATCTTTTATGAAGTCATTTTATACTTTATAATATCGCCACTAATGTGGTAGGTTTTATGGTTAGGGTTTAGGGTTGTTAGACCCTAAACCCTGCACTACAAACCCTAAAAATTCCTTCGACGTTTATAGCTTTCCTAGGGTGGTTTTTAAAGTGTGTGGTGTAGGGTAATCCTTTTTGAACTCGTTGTATACTTTATAATATTATCACTAACTTGACAGGTTTTTAGGGTTTGTGGTTTAGGGTCGTAGAAGAAAAGATCCCGAAAAGAATTGAACCAAAACCGAACCAAACCAAAACCGAATCAAACCAAAATTTGATATACCCGAATGCACCCGAACTGAATTGACGCTAAACGAATTGACCTGGACCAAATTCACCCAAACCACACATGAAACTAGACAAACTTCTATTATCCTTCTGTTTATTATTGGCATGTATGAACGCATAATTTTCATAAACTGGGACTAAAATAAGGAATGTTTTCATTCCATTTTCACAATTCTTGTCATCTTTTGTCGTGTCCAAGGAAATTGGTTTGAATGTTGATGAAGTTTTAATTATAAAACTTAAAACTTTTTAGTCAAGAAATATACTAACCACGATTGGTGTGTAGATGTTGAAGAATAAAGATTACAAAACTTACACCTTACTTAAATAAAGACTACAAAACCAAGCTTAGGAATGGTTTGAACGTGTAAGTGTATATATCATCACATCACTACTTAGATTTCTTATTAATATCACAAAAGAATAAAGATTACAAAACTTACATCTCACTTAAATATATTTGTATGTATAATTAAATTAAGTTAGTGTTCACAAAATGAAAAAAATTAGAAAATAAAGGGACAACCCCTGCCTGGGAAAGATAAGTTACTGAAGGACGCTCGCACAAGGCACGCACACGAAACGGTGATAGGCGAGATGACGGGCGCTGACGCAGGACACACGTGGGTGTGATGGACGCGGGATGGCGAGAGGCACAGGCACAGCCTCGGGCCGGGGGGTAGACTGCGCGTCAAGTGCCGAATATTGACCACTGATTCACCGAATTTTAAATTTATACTTGGTCGATACAATTAATAAATCTATAGTTAAAAGAATATTAAAAATATTGTCATCCAATTTGTTATGTATAACCAACCAATACACAATAGCAATCTTGCTCAAGAGTAACACTATGTTAATAGAATTTGGATCCAAATATGAAAATTAATACAAGTTACAAAGGTTGCTTAAATTTGTACTTTAAAATTTTTGTCAATATAGCATAATGTGGTAAGTCACCCGAATTTGACCCATAACCTGAAATAACTGAAAAATGCAAAGGCTAACCCGATCCGAAAGCACCCAAACCCGAAATCAACCGAACCGAAGTCACACGAATCTAATTTTAACCATATAACCCAACCCGATCAGAACCGAACCGAACCAAATAATGAATATCTACAAATTGACCCGAACCGAACGAACCGAACCTGAACTAAGTAACCCAAATTGCCAGGTCTAATTAAAAGTAGGAGAGAGAAAGGGTTCAAGGATGAAAGTTGCTAACCTATCCGAGCCTCACCCTAATCCCATTCAAGCCCCATACCTTCTACGCCGAATGTCAACCGAGTTCCGTCCAAAAGTCCTAACCAACCCCGGTCTCTATTCATTCAAGTGTTGTCCAAGTCTCATCTGGGCCTCTATTTCTACGCTCTACCTGTCTTATTGCAGTACGAGTTTTGTTCGAGCTCAACTTTGTCTATCCAATCATTTCAGTAGTTCATGCTTTCTGCCAAAAAAAAAGGAAAATTACAAGCCCCATCCATGACGTTTGGCGAAATTTCACACCCCACCCACGTAGTTTTAAAAATTACTTTCCCCACTCATGTGGTTTCTCCTATTTTACATCCAACAACTTTTCTAATTTTTGTTCAAATCAAAAGATGCTTAAATGTTGTGCCAAATTAATGAAACTTTACATGGATGATGCTAAAGTGTTATATTTTGATCTTATGTCAAATTCAAAGCTTTTTAAGCTTAAATGTGACCTGTGGACCCAATGAAACATGTGACAAGTTCATTGGGTCCCACATGTCACATTTAAGCTTAGATAACTTTAGATTTTTCAGTGAATCAAAATATAACACTTTAGCATCATCCGTGTAAAGTTTCATCAATTTCGCACATCGTTTAAGCATCTTTTGAATTGAACAAAAATTAGAAAAGTTGATGGATGTAAAACAAGGGAAACCACATGGGTGGGGAAAGTAATTTTTGAAACCATGTGGGTGGAGTGTAAAATTTCTAAACGTCATGGGTGGGGCATGTAATTTTCAAAAAAAACGTAGTTCCTGCTTTCCTAGTTTGAATTTTATAACTGAATATGGCACTTTTTTTTAGGAACCTGTATGAACACTACCTTTCGAAAAAACGGCTTACGATGTGTAAGTATCAAAATTACCTAAATATCTTTTGAGTTTGGTATGTTTTAGATTGATTGAAAATAATATGAAACAGTGGAAAATTATGAATTTGGCTTCTAGAGTCGGACATTATTATAGTTTTTCTTATGTTAAGGAATTTGAATGAAATTTGATTGAAATTTCCCAACAAAGATTCAGGGGCGTCTCAGTCATTCATGAGGTCCTGTGTCAACTTTAAAATAAGACCCTTTATAAATTAAATCTTAATCTAGAATATAAAATATTTAGTTAGAAGATATTGTAATTTTAGACTGAACAATTACAAACTGATAAAAAAATATTAATTCCTTAAAAAATTATTAATTATTAACGTTTTTTACATAAAAATCTAATATGCTAGTATTAATTATTTGATTCTACACATTTTTTAACCATAAAAAAATTATATAAATTCGAAAAAAAATAAGAGCCCAAAAAATGGGGCCCTAAAATTTGGGGTCCTGTTCCAATGAACTTGTTGAGCCCCTTAAGCCGCCTCTGCAAAGATTTTAGGTTGTACTTAGCAACTTCAATGAATTATAATTATATTTTTCATAACATATCAAAGAGAATAAAGGAACAATGAAGCATCAGTAATAAACCATTATCAGGTCGAGGAACAAAAAATTAGGATAAATTTGATTTATTCTTCATTATCTTGATCTAGCTCTTAACCCGTTAATTAAACAAAATGACATATTCTAGTTTATTTTGGTTAAAATTAGGTAACATGAGAACCCATAAATTGTTAGACATATATGTTGATATTCTAGTTTATTTCGGTTAAAATTAGGTAACATGAGAACCCATAAATTGTTAGACATATATGTTGATAAATTGGGCATATGGTAAGAGTATATAAGTCTAATCAGGACCGTCCAGAACGAGGAGGTTAAATCAGCCCTTTTCTCCATAGGTGATGATAAAGCCCCAGGCCCGGATGGTTACACCGCCAAATTTTTCAAAGCTGCTTGGGCCCTTATAGGTGAGGACATTTGCGATGCTATTAAAAGCTTTTTCCACAGCGGTAGGCTGCTCAAACAGATTAATTCCACCCTCATAACCCTCATCCCAAAATCAGAAAATGCCTCGTCCCCGGGGGACTACAGGCCTATCTCATGCTGCAATACTCTTTACAAAATCATTAGCAAAATTCTTGCAGAAAGGCTCAAGAGTGTCCTCCCCTCAATTGTGAATCTCAGTCAAGGGGCTTTCATGCCGTTCGATCTCAGATAACATCCAACTTTGCTCTTGCCTTATGAAAAACTATCAAAGAGCTAATATCTCCTCTAGTTGCATGATGAAGATGGACATTAGGAAAGCTTTTGACACTGTTGACTGGAAATTCCTCCAGGATACCCTATCCTTCCTCAACTTCCCCTCGGAGTTTAGTAACTGGATTATGCTATGTGTCACTACCGTCTCCTTCGGGATCAGCATCAATGGCTCCCCCTCTGTCTCCTTCAAAGGGGAGCGAGGGCTGCGCCAAGGAGACCCCCTATCTCCCTATCTCTACGTGCTTGTTATGAACATGCTCTCTAGGCTCCTTGACCAGCTTCATGGTACTCCTGGTTTTCATTACCATCCCTCTTGCAGACCCCTCCGGATTACTCATCTCTTTTTTGCGGATGATGCTCTCTTATTCTGTAGGGGTGACAATAGTTCCATCTCCCTGATGCTTAATCAAGTCAACCGCTTCTCTGATGCATCTGGCCTAATGCTCAACCCTTCTAAATCTGACTTATTCCTTGGGGGAGTGAGCCCGCCCTTGCTAACTCAATCATCCAACTTACGGGCTTTAACCAGGGGACCTTCCCCTTTCGCTATCTAGGCATTCCTATCACTGCTAGGAAACCTAAAGCTACTGACTTCAATCCTCTTTTGGATAGCATCCATAAAACAATCACTTCGTGGGGAAATAAATCCCTCTTCTTTGCGGGCCGCCTCTCACTCATCCAAGTACCCTCTTTGGTATTGTGGGTTTCTGGGCCTCTTGCATCTCCATTCCCAAGAACATTATCAAAAGAATTACCAACTGTTTCCGCTCATACCTTTGGTCTGGAGAGGCAGACAAAAACTCCACCCCTTCTTTGGCTTGGAGCTCTGTCACGAACACAAAGAAAAATGGTGGTCTTGGAATTAAAGACATCCATAAATGGAATATGTGCTTCATGCTCAAGACTATCTCCGCCATAACCCATGACCCAGAACACCTCTGGATTCAATGGATCCATAAAAATTTCTTGACTAACCTTAGCTTCTGGTCAACCTCTTCCAAAGGTAACGACCCTTGGACTTGGAAAGCTATCCTCCATGCTAGGGATTGGTGGATAGCTCAATGTGGATCACCCAATGATGCATATTATCTTTTCAGCTCCTACCCCACTCGTCCTAGGGTCAGCTTGTTCTATCATGATGTCTCAACCCCATCCCGGCCCTTCCCCTGGTACAATGTCTGTTGAAATACTTGGTCCATTCCCAAAGCCAAATTCATCTTGTGGATTACTCTTAAAAATAGACTAAAAACTTGTGATAAGCTCCAATCTTGGGGCATATGGCTTGCTAACAGATGCTGGCTCTGTGAGCGTGCTCAAGAGACAAGCAACCATCTCTTTTTTAATTGCAGGTACTCTAACAGGATTTGGTGGACCATCTGTGACTGGTTGGGGATCCCCCCTAACCGAAGAAGCCTCCGCAGCTGCTCATTGACCTCATGAAAAAAGCGATGGTTGCTAATGTTGTCTACCACATTTGGATTGAAAGATGCAAGCGTGCCACGGCCAGCCAAACTAGGGACTGCTCTCTCATTATTTTGGACATCAAAGCTGCCATCAAAGCCATCATTTGGACGAAGATGGGGAATTCCACCACAGACTCGGATTGGCTTGATAGGGTCCTCTGCTCCTAAAAGATCTGTTTGTTGTTGACCTTTTTTTTTTTGTACACCCTAGGGGCTTGTAAATTTAGATTTGTGGTTGGGGTATTTTTGCCAGCTCTATGCTGTTTTGTTCATCGCTTGGGAAGCTTTTGTATATCCATCTTTCCCAGATGTGATGCCCCCTCTTTAGTTATCAGATATATAGGGCTTCTATGTATCTAACACTTCTGGTAACCTTTGCAATTTATATATATACACTTCATTTCAAAAAAAAAATTGGCATAATGATAATTTGTTAGAGTGCAAGCTGAATCCTGCACTCTTACTACCTGATTTAAAGTAGACACTCACAACTGATAACTCTAATGGGGATTTATGGTTCTGTTGGTCTTGAAATATTGTGTTTTTTTTGTTATATATATGATAATATATTATTAGAGGAGAACGCAAGTCGATCCATATCTGATCCACACGGGACCTAGATAAGGGTCACCTATTTATACTGCAAATTTACTACTAAGAACAAAACTTATAAAATTATAATTATTGGTATTTAAATCATGTGTTTTTTTTTCAAATTTTGTCCTAGTGCTGCAATATTGTTTGAGCATCATGTTTCTTTACTTTCATGGCATATTACATCTGTAATATTGTTGTTTTCTTTCAATCCCATCTGTAATATTGTTAATGTGCGAGGTGTGAAAATCCAATGGTTTTTAGGAAATAATCTGTCTTGAGTTGCACACCCTTTGAGGTGAGATCAAAAGGTAGTGGAGCAAGTGATGTAGTGCATTTACTTACCCTTGCAAGTTTCTCTTGATATGTACTCCTATACCTTTCTTTTTAAGATTGAAGACAACCCATGAGGACTTGTGTGAAACAGGCATTAATTTGTCCGATAAAATATTTAAAACAAAAGATTTAGTTAATTATAGAGGAAGATATAAAATTTTATTTATTATTTTATTTCACAAATTTATCAAGTTATCATATTATTTTCTATTATCAAACAGAAACTAAAATTATTTAAGCAACAAATTTACTTTTATTCTAATCAAGTTATTATATTTTTATCTCTATAAAAAAAGTTAAATTATTAATTTATAAAAAATATCATTTATAAATTTATTTTCAAAGAATACTGATAGTCATGCGGTGCGGATCCTCTTTCCGGTTTCCAAAACCTACTTTTTTTTTCTTTTTAGAACAAAACAAAACCTACTTCTTAATGTGAACCCTAGAAAACAAGGACATCATAATCAATGTGTACGTATTTAACAAAGTAACGGAACAAGGATGCTGAATGGTAGACTGGTAACCGATCGAAGCCACCCTACCCTAGGTATCTCTTGGGCCAAAATTTAAATAATCCTGCATTAACCTCGTGTGCAGTTTTCCGTGCTTGCATGGATGATACTACGGACAGATTAACAGAATAAGCATCTTGGGATTGGAAACAATGTGTAATAGTGATCATAGGAGTTTGTTCTTCAGCTAATTAGCAATCTCTTTAATTCTCTTCGGGACTCTTTTCTTCTTTAAACAACTTCGGGACTGTTAATCAGCCGATTGAAGATCGAAATTGTAACATTCCTTATTTTTAGCTTCGTTTTTTTTTTCCTCTGGTTCAATTAAGCTCTTAATTTAGCATACATGACCTTTTTGGAAGAAAAAAAAAATCCACCATACAATGACCAAAATGGTTATAGCAAAAGCACGTTTTCGATTAAATTTAAGATTAACTAACCAGCCATACGTTGTGGGTATGATAAGTTTATACTGGACATCATTTGGATGGGTGGGCCAGGTTAGGACTAGTCCTAACCACCTTTTTATTATCTTATACAAAGTAAATAAGCTAAATAATTTAATTAAAATTTATATATATATATTACAAAACTTCATATATATTATATATAATTAAACTAAATTTAGTATATAATTACATAAAAAAACTAGGTTATATACATATATTATATAAAATTAAATTTGGGCTAGGCCTGGGTTGTCCACTGGTTCAAAATTGTGCCATGACTTGACCAAAAAATTTCGGACCTATTTTTTTTGTTTAGACCCGCTCAAAAATATAATCAAACTTGAAATGGTCACGATTTTTCCAAACTGAGGGTCAAGTTACCGGTCTGAACAAGTTGTGATCAGGTCTAATTTAAAGTTTATCTTTGATACTTTTTCATAGCATAGTTAACATAAGATAATTTAAATTTATAATTTTACGTTTTGCTATATATATAGCTTGCAAATAATATGTTCTAGAATTTAGGTTAATTAAAATTTGAGTATCTATAATAAAAAATATTATATGGTAAATGTACCAAATTAAACAAACAAAATTGACAAAAGAGAACAATATATTATACCGCCTCCTTAAAATATGGCTGGAAATCTAAGGGCATCCACAATGGTTTTAAGTTTCTTAACACATTCTTAGGTGCCATTGTTATAACCCAAAATTTGGTTATATTTTATTTCGTCACAAGTGGCCTTATGTGGTGGTATTCTGGATTCAGGACATGGCAGTCTTTCTTATTAAAGACAAGGGCGAGGTGGTCTTTCTTCTTTCTGATTTTGGTAAGGGATATTAATTAATTGAGGTGAGTTATAAATAATTCCATAGTCATTATTCTAACACGCTTCCAACTACTTCTCTCTCGATCAGTTCTGAAAACCGTAAGACGCTCCTCCTTCCTTGCTCCCTTTCTCTCTCTCAAGAATACGTTCTTCCAAGCGCTCAATCCTGCAAGTGTGATTCTGAAATCCGAGTTCTCTTGGTGGATTCTGCGTTTCTTCTTCTTCATTGCGATCAGGTTTGTGAATTGTATAAGGTTAACACAATTCAGTTTGAGGTTTAGGTTTTGGAATTTTCCTCCTTCTAATTCTGGTCTCTGCAATCTGATTGCCAGAATCTTCAGTCCTCTCGCGCTGCACTCGTTTTCTTCCTGTTGGTTCCCTTGTTGACGAATTCAGGTGAGGATTGTGTGCAGTTTTGGATTGTAATTTCAGTTTCAGGGTTTGGGTTCCGTTTTCTGAATTGGGAGTTTTGCAATTGTGTTTTGCTCAGTGAATTGGCTTGCGTTCGGTCTGCGTTTGAGGGTCTACATTGGCTGGATTCTACTGTTCAGAATTGAGGGATTTGTCTCTGCTGTATACTGAGGTAGGTGGCTTTCGGATTCGATCCGTGTGTTCAGCCTTGGGGAGTTCGGATTCTGCAAATTAATTCAATGATTGCCTTGTGTTTGTGTGTGATTTGTGCCTGTTTTAATGCCATTTCAATGGATTAAACCCCCAAGGTTGTTTTGGAAATGCGTGTGTTGATTTGAGTTGGTTTTGATGCCTCTGTCTGTTGAAAATCGCTTCTGTTTGCTGAGTTTTTCGGTATGTCCGAACGTCTGTCCGAGCTTTGACGTTCGGACATACCCTGTTGCGCTTTATTTCTAAAGTCTTCGCTGTGTCCGAACTTCCGTCCGAGCTTTGAAGTTCGGACACAGCCTTCTGCACTCTCTGATTTTGGCTTCGACTTGTGTCCGAACATTGATGTCCGGACACAAGTTCGGACTCTACACGTTCTGGTTTCCGAAGATCGTCCGAACATCCGTCCGAACTTGGATGTTCGGACACCTCTGTCTCCTCTACTGTTTTAAAGTTCGACCTGTGTCCGAACTTCGTAGTTCGGACACATGTTCGGACATCTGTCTGATTTCGACTTCTGAGTCTCGACTTGTGTCCGAACATTGATGTCCGGACACAAGTTCGGACATGCCTCTGTTTTGACAATAACTTGCTCGTTTGAGCTCCGTTTTGACTTCCGTTTGCGGGGTTGGATTCCCCTTCTGATTTCCAAGCCATCTATGTGCTTTCTGGTGCCTTTGGTGCACATATGCTTATCTGTATTTAAGCTTCTGTTTTGGGACCTAGTTATCTCTGTGTCTGAGCCTTTGGATGGCTGGTTTCGCTGTCTCGTAGCGCGCTATGTAGGATCCTTCTGTTCACGGGTGATGTTCCCCGTTCTGTTCACGGGTGTTTACACCTGTTCTGTTTACGAGTGAGGTTTCCTCGTTCTGTTCACGAGCTGTTGCTCGTTCTGTCTGTATACTGTGATCGCTAGTGTCCCACTCTGTTTTCTGCTTCTGTCTGTTCTGCTCTGTTTAGTCCCTTATGGTGTGGACTTCTGCTTCTGTTTCTGATATGTCTTGGATCTTTGACTCCTTCTGATTTGTCAATATTCTGTAAAATGTTTTGAGCATGCTGGTTGATGAAGTTGGTCATCTACTGGGCATAGTTGTGTGCTCATTCCCCTACTTTATCTAACATTGCAGATTGATCAGCGAAGGTCACTTTGCAGCTCTGGAGTTTAGTTGTTTTGTTATTTAGTTTCTTCTGAGACTTATGTATTGACTTTGAGCCTTTGGGCGTATTTCGTTAGCTTCCGCTTTTGACATCCGTTTGGTGGGTTTTGTAATGACTTTTGGGGATGTTCTAACATCTCTTTGATTATACTTTATTTAAGTATTTCGTTTGGGCCTTATTTGTTTATCTGTTTAAGTTTGCTTATTAGAGCCTTGCGTTATTATGTAATAATACGCGGCGTGTAATACCCCTAACTCCTAGGCCAGTGTTTGGGGGTGTTACATTTAGTGGTATCAGAGCTCTGGGTTCTAATCTGCTGGGATTTTAAGTTAGCCAGTCAGTCAGAAATGTCAGTGCTAGTATCTGAGTTAACTGCTTGCTGTTGGACTTTCAGAATGCCGCTAAGAAGAGCAAATAACCCTCCAGGAAATGTGGCTGATGCTGTTCAGAAGTTCATGACGCAGCTCATGCAGACCATGGCTGCAGGGGGTGGACCAGCTGGAGGAGGACCAGCTGGCGGACCAGGCCCAGCTGGGGCAGATGCTGGTGGGAGGAACGTGAAGGCGCTTCAGGAGTTCATGAAGCTGAAGCCGCCGTCGTTCGATGGGGCAGGAGACCCCAGGAGGCCAGTCCTGGCTGTCGAGGTGGAGGACTTGCTACGAGTCATGGGCTCAGAGGAGCAGAAGGTGGACTTTGCCACCTTTCTGTTCAAGGCCGAAGCCAAGGAGTGGTGGAGGTCAGTTATGGGGAGATTCCCACAGCCTTGGACGTGGGAGCAGTTCACTGGGGAGTTCAACAAACAGTTCTACCCCGACGTCTACAAGGATCAGCGCATTCTGGAGTATAACCGACTACGCCAGGGTCGGGACATGAGCGTTGAGGAGTACGTCGCAAATTCATCAGTCTGTCTAAGTTTGCACCTGAGCCTGACGAGCATAGGAAGGCCAGGAAGTTTGAGAGGCGGAGGCCAGATCCGTTCTGCTGTGACGCCCTGCGTCACAAGACCTTCAGGGACGTTGCTGATGTCGCCCTGTTGGTAGAGGCTGACTGAGGGTCGCCAGTCTGGAGGGAAGGACCAGAAGAGGAAACAGAGGTCCGATGAGAGCGATAGGAGGGATCAGTCTGCTTCTCAGAAGAAGCAGTCTACTGGAGACCGAGCTGGAGACCGCTCTAGGGACCGTTCGCGAGATAGAGGTGGTTCGTCTTCATCAGCTCCCGCTCTGAAGTGCCAGGTCTGCGGCAAGTTTCATAGAGGCCAGGACTGCTACAGAAAGTCTGGAGCCTGCTTCAAGTGTGGGTCCTTGGAGCATAGGATTACTGACTGCCCTCAGGCTGAGAGGAGCAGAGGTAGCTCTGGAGGTAGAGCCGTTGAGTCTGCTTCAGGGTCCAGAGATCGAGACCGGGCTGAGCAGAAGAAGCCCCAGGGCCAGGCCAGAGTGTACGCGATGGCTGGAGAGAGAGACCGATCGACTGACAGAGTTGTCACAGGTATTCTCCAGCTGTCTTCTCGTTCTGTTTTCTGTTTGTTTGACTCTGGAGCCACCCACTCTTTTATTTCTGCTGAGTTGGTGGGTGAGCTCGGTTTGCCTGTTGTGCCTCTGGGTGTTGAGCTGTGTGTGCATAGTCCATTGGTTAGGGACTCTTCTATGTTGTTGAATTCTGTCTGTAAAGCTAGTCCTGTGTTAGTCAAGAATAGGATTCTGTGTGCTGACCTCATCCCGATGGAGATGACTAGTTTTGATGTGATCCTGGGCATGGATTGGCTTGCTGCGCACCATGCCCACATTGATTGTGCTGCTTCGAGAGTCACGTTTGAGGAGCCGGGCCAGCCCCGTTTGATTGTAGCAGGGAATGGACTCCCGTGCTCGCCGCCAGTCATATCAGCGATGCAGGCGTTCCGCTTTCTGAGGAAAGGATGCCAGGGATATCTGTGCTACATCCCTGAGGTTCGCAAGGATGCGAAGTTGGAGGAGATTCCAGTGGTCAGAGACTTTCCTGATGTGTTCCAGGATGACGTACCTGGGCTTCCCCCTGTCAGAGAGGTGGAGTTCTCGATCGAGCTCGCACTTGAGACTCAGCCGATTTCGAAGGCCCCATACCGGATGGCGCCTGCTGAGCTTAAGGAGTTGAAGGTCCAGTTGCAGGAGCTGCTGGATAAGGGCTTCATTCGCCCGATGTGTCGCCTTGGGGAGCGCCGTGTTATTTGTTAAGAAGAAGGACGGTAGCATGCGGTTGTGCATTGACTACAGGGAGCTCAACAAGGTTACCATTAAGAATAGGTATCCTCTCCCCGCATAGATGACTTGTTCGACCAGTTAGCAGGAGCTAAGGTGTTTTCGAAGATCGATCTGAGGTCCGGTTATCATCAGTGAGGATTAAGGCAGACGACGTGCCTAAGTCCGCTTTCAGGACTCGTTATGGACACTACGAGTTCCTAGTGATGCCATTCGGTCTGACGAATGCGCCTTCTGTATTTATGGACATGATGAACCGGGTGTTCAAGCCGTTTTGGACCAGTTCGTTGTAGTATTTATTGATGACATCTTGGTGTATTCCAAGAGTGCTGAGGAGCACGAGGAGCATTTGAGGACCGTTCTCCAGACTCTGAGGGAGAAGGAGTTATGCGAAGCTGAAGAAGTGTGAGTTCTGGTTGGACCAGGTGGTATTCTTGGGACATGTGGTCTCTAAGGATGGTATCTCCGTGGATCCGGAGAAGATTCGAGCTATTACTGAGTGGGCCAGGCCTACTAATGTTGGGGATATTCGTAGTTCCTTGGATTGGCGGGCTATTACCGCAAGTTTGTGGAGGGCTTCTCCAAGTTGGTGATTCCGTTGACTCGTCTGCTTCAGAAGGATGTGAAGTTCGAGTGGAGCGATGCCTGTGAGCAGTGTTTTTTGGAGCTGAAGAAGAGGTTGACGTCTGCGCCGATTCTGACTCTTCCAGAGGGGACCGAGGGCCTGGAGGTTTTCTGTGATGCATCCCATAGGGGACTTGGGTGTGTTATGATGCAGCAGGGGAAGGTGGTTGCATATGGCTCTCGTCAGCTTAAGCCATATGAGAAAACTATCCGACCCACGACCTGGAGCTAGCTGCTGTGGTGTTTGCTCTGAAGATTTGGAGGCACTATCTGTATGGAGCAGCGTGCAAAGTTTATACGGACCATAAGAGCCTCAAGTATCTGTTCACTCAGAAGGAGTTGAACTTGAGGCAGAGGAGGTGGCTGGAGTTGCTGCACGACTATGATCTGGAGATCCTCTACCATCCTGGTAGGCGAACGTGTGTGCTGATGCGCTCAGTAGGAGGGGTCCATCTGGGACCGTTGTGCTTTGTCTGGTGTGCAGAGGTCTGCTCTGAGTTGCAGCGTATGGGTATCTGGGTCGTTCCGACCAGAGAGGTCTGGGATGTTAGCAGCATTGCAGATTCAGCCTACCTTGATCGACAGGATCAAGGCCAGTCAGGAGCTTGATGTCAGTTTGGGTAAGATCAGGGATGAGATAGCTGCGGGTCAGGAGTCTGAGTTCAGGTTTCAGAGGATGGCTGTTTGAGGTTCAGAGACCGTGTGTGTGTGCCGGCGGACGACGCTTTGAGACGTGAGATCATGCAGGAGGCTCATGGAGCTCCATACTCGGTACACCCAGGAGGTGTGAAGATGTACCGGGACCTACGTGAGACATTCTGGTGGGGCAATATGAAGAGGGACATTTCTGACTTTGTATCCAGATGTCGGACCTGTCAGCAGGTCAAAGCCGAGCATCAGAGACCAGCTGGTTTGCTTCAGCCTCTTCCCGTTCCGGAGTGGAAGTGGGAGAGCGTCGGTATGGACTTCGTCATGGGACTGCCTAAGACTCCGAGGGGCTTTGATGCAGTTTGGGTGATTGTGGACCGGCTCACGAAGAGCGCTCACTTCCTACCTGTCAGGAAGACCTTCAGTTTGCACCGCTTGGCTCAGTTGTACATGGATGAGATTGTGCGTCTACATGGGGTTCCCGCTTCTATTGTGTCTGACAGAGATCCGAGGTTTGTGTCCAGATTCTGGCAGAGTTTGCATCAGGCTATGGGTACGAAGTTGTCTTTCAGCTCAGCATACCATCCTCAGTCAGACGGTCAGACAGAGAGGACGAATCAGGTCCTTGAGGACATGCTCAGAGCATGTGTGTTGGACTTCGGGGGCAGCTGGGATCAGCACGTTGCATTGATTGAGTTCGCCTATAACAATAGTTTTCAGACCAGTATCGGGATGGCTCCGTTTGAGGCCTTGTATGGCAGGAGATGCAGGTCACCCATCTGTTGGGACGACCTGAAGGAGAGAGCCGTGATTGGTCCAGACTTGGTTCGGGATGCAGTGGGCAAGATTCAGTCTATCAGGGAGCGTTTGCTGGTGGCTCAGAGTCGTCAGAAGAGCTACGCCGATCAGAGGAGGCGACCTCTAGAGTTTGAGGTGGGCGACCATGTGTATCTGAAGGTTTCTCCAGTGCGAGGAGTTGTTCGGTTTGGGAAGAGAGGCAAGCTTAGCCCTCGTTTTGTGGGTCCTTTTGAGATCCTAGAGAGGATCGGACCGGTTGCCTATCGTCTGGCTTTGCCTCCATCTTTAGCAGCAGTGCACAGTGTTTTCCACGTTTCTATGCTGAGGAAGTATATTCCGGACCCATCTCATGTGATCGACTTCAGTCCGCTTCAGTTGAGGGAGGACTTCACGTTCGAGGCAGCTCCTTCGAGGATTCTAGCCCGAGATGTTCGTAAGCTCAGGAGTAAGACCATGCCCTTGGTGAAGGTGCAGTGGTCGGGTCAGTCCGAGGAAGAGGCGACCTGGGAGGTCGAAAGCGAAGTCCGTTCTAAGTTTCCCGCCCTCTTCGAGCAGTAGGTATGTTTTAATTTCGAGGACGAAATTCTTTTAAGGGGGAGGTGATGTTATAACCCAAAATTTGGTTATATTTTATTTCGTCACAAGTGGCCTTATGTGGTGGTATTCTGGATTCAGGACATGGCAGTCTTTCTTATTAAAGACAAGGGCGAGGTGGTCTTTCTTCTTTCTGATTTTTGGTAAGGGATTATTAATTGAGGTGAGTTATATTAAATAATTCCATAGTCATTATTCTAATCACGCTCCCACTACTTCTCTCTCGATCAGTTCTGAAAACCGTAAGACGCTCCTCCTTCCTTGCTCCCTTTCTCTCTCTCAAGAATACGTTCTTCCAAGCGCTCAATCCTGCAAGTGTGGTTCTGAAATCCGAGTTCTCTTGGTGGATTCTGCGTTTCTTCTTCTTCATTGCGATCAGGTTTGCGAATTGTATAAGGTTAACACAATTCAGTTTGAGGTTTAGGTTTTGGAATTTTCCTCCTTCTAATTCTGGTCTCTGCAATCTGATTGCCAGAATCTTCAGTCCTCTGCGCGCTGCACTCGTTTTCTTCCTGTTGGTTCCCTTGTTGACGAATTCAGGTGAGGATTATGTGCAGTTTTGGATTGTAATTTCAGTTTCAGGGTTTGGGTTCCGTTTTCTGAATTGGGAGTTTTGCAATTGTGTTTTGCTCAGTGAATTGGCTTGCGTTCGGTCTGCGTTTGAGGGTCTACATTGGCTGGATTCTGCTGTTCAGAATTGAGGGATTTGTCTCTGCTGTATACTGAGGTAGGTGGCTTTCGGATTCGATCCGTGTGTTCAGCCTTGGGGAGTTCGGATTCTGCAAATTAATTCAATGATTGCCTTGTGTTTGTGTGTGATTTGTGCCTGTTTTAATGCCATTTCAATGGATTAAACCCCCAAGGTTGTTTTGGAAATGCGTGTGTTGATTTGAGTTGGTTTTGATGCCTCTGTCTGTGTGAAACGCTTCTGTTTGCTGAGTTTTTCGGTATGTCCGAACGTCTGTCCGACTTTGACGTTCGGACATACCCTGTTGCGCTTTATTTCTAAGTCTTCGCTGTGTCCGAACTTCCGTCCGAGCTTTGAAGTTCGGACACAGCCTTCTGCATTCTCTGATTTTGGCTTCGACTTGTGTCCGAACATTGATGTCCGGACACAAGTTCGGACTCTACACGTTCTGGTTTCCGAAGATCGTCCGAACATCCGTCCGAACTTGGATGTTCGGACACCTCTGTCTCCTCTACTGTTTTAAAGTTCGACCTGTGTCCGAACTTCGTAGTTCGGACACATGTTCGGACATCTGTCTGATTTCGACTTCTGAGTCTCGACTTGTGTCCGAACATTGATGTCCGGACACAAGTTCGGACATGCCTCTGTTTTGACAATAACTTGCTCGTTTGAGCTCCGTTTTGACTTCCGTTTGCGGGGTTGGATTCCCCTTCTGATTTCCAAGCCATCTATGTGCTTTCTGGTGCCTTTGGTGCACATATGCTTATCTGTATTTAAGCTTCTGTTTTGGGACCTAGTTATCTCTGTGTCTGAGCCTTTGGATGGCTGGTTTCGCTGTCTCGTAGCGCGCTATGTAGGATCCTTCTGTTCACGGGTGATGTTCCCCGTTCTGTTCACGGGTGTTTACACCTGTTCTGTTTACGAGTGAGGTTTCCTCGTTCTGTTCACGAGCTGTTGCTCGTTCTGTCTGTCTGTGATCGCTAGTGTCCCACTCTGTTTTCTTCTGTCTGTCTTCTGCTCTGTTTAGTCCCTTATGGTGTGGACTTCTGCTTCTGTTTTCTGATATTCTTGGATCTTTCGACTCCTTCTGATTTGTCAATATTCTGTAAAATGTTTTGAGCATGCTGGATGAAGTTGGTCATCTACTGGGCATAGTTGTGTGCTCATTCCCCTACTTTATCTAACATTGCAGATTGATCAGCGAAGGTCACTTTGCAGCTCTGGAGTTTAGTTGTTTTGTTATTTAGTTTCTTCTGAGACTTATGTATTGACTTTGAGCCTTTGGGCATATTTCGTTGGCTTCCGCTTTTGGCATCCGTTTGGTGGGTTTTGTAATGACTTTTGGGGATGTTCTAACATCTCTTTGATTATACTTTATTTAAGTATTTTGTTTGGGCCTTATTTGTTTATCTGTTTAAGTTTGCTTATTAGAGCCTTGTGTTATTATGTAATAATACGTGGCGTGTAATACCCCTAACTCCTAGGCCAGTGTTTGGGGGTGTTACAGCCATGTCATCTAAAAATTATATTTTATTACTTAAGAAACTCTATTCACTACAATAACAAAGTTTCTTAATCTTATCTCTCTTAATGAACAACCAATAAACTATCACTATTTAGATGTGAGATAAAATATGAAAGAGAGAGATACACATAGGTGAGTCTAATGTGTCATAAAAAGTGGGGTTCTTATTTAAGCACCTTGGAGAGAGAAAATAAGTGGAATCCACACCATTGTAGAACATTTCACATATGTAACCGTGTCAAGAACCCCTATTGTGGATGCCCTAATGTACCTTCATTTCTAAAAATCTAGCAAGAAATCTTGGATCTAAACTCTCATTAGTATTTTGCAAAAGCCAAGTTACATTGTTTTATATCATTGTATTCGTTCAGTGGCAATTACAAGTACGATTAATTCTCTTGGGTTCTTATATATAGGTCCACTAGGTATCAACTTATGTAAGTACCTTGTTCACTATTTATATATCATTACCTCTTAAGTAAAAAAATATGATTAATTATTTCTTTTAAATCAACCCCTTATTCATTCAGAGCTAAACCTAGTTTTAGACATGAGTCTTATCAGTTAAAATGATTGGAAATGAGTCTTGGTGAGGATTAGGTATTAAGAACGTGAAGTGAGGATGTCAAGGTTTCACCTCTTGTGTGATTTCTTAAATTATGCACGAAGCTGCAGGTGAGAGTGGTTTGAATGGTTACGGTGATGGTGATGAATGTGGTATACAAGTTCGATGGTTCCTTCAGTGGTTAAGGAATGAAAAAGTGAACAAAGATCGGTGCACTTCTGAAGGTGCTTATGATTTTATGCATGATTTCATGTATAACCTAGTGTGTGAATCTTCTATTGGAATTTAGATGGTTGGTCGATTGATTGATTATTTTTGAAAAGTTAGTAATATTATGAGTAGACATACCCTTTAGCAACACCTAGTTGTGCTATTTTTTCTAAGATCTCCATAGAGCACATTTTTAAGCTAAAATTAGAGCACGAACTTGAGCTTAAGGTGAATGATGAATGAGTGAAGTTAAAGATTAATTTTGGATGATTTTGAGGTTCTAAGAATGTTGGGAAGTGTGTTGGGATTTAGGAGCAAGAAATCCCAAAGAAAACATGTAGAAGGATGTAAACATGTGTTTTAAGCCTGGTTTGACCTCTAAACTTAGAGAGTCCCTAACAATTATGAGATGATTCCAAAAGACCGTTTCATCCCAAAGATTGGTGCATATATTAACATTATCATTGCAAGGACGTGAACTATTATGTTTAATCAACTGCGAATAATGAAGGAAGTTTGCTCTAGTAGTGAGTTGCATCGATTCAATACATAATGTTTGCTAATGAATTTAGTTGGGAAGGATGGCTTTTTCAACAATGATAGGATAATATTTGAGGATGCCGTATACCTAGAAGGTGAAGTATATTAATGGAGAAGAGCTCGCCATGCATATATAGTGGCTACTTGATCCTGGCTTCAGTTGGGAGGCTTTTGCTTATGCCTTGCAGGGAAGATTTTACCCCGTTGATGTGAATATGAGAATGTAGGATGAGTTCTCCAAACTCAATAAAATGATAATGAGCATCCAAGAATATCTCAATAAATTTCTCGAGGTGGCTAGATTTGTAGAAGACTTAGCCTTAAGTAAGGAAACCCTAAAAAAAAGGTTTATTATGGGCAAAGCCTAAACCTGGGACTTCAATAATTCCTTAGTATGAGTCCAACAAGCAGTGTACAAGAGTCTTATGAGAAGGATTGTAGTTTGGATGATGTCCCAACATTGGAAAGGAATCTAGATGATGTTAGAAGGAAGATAGTGAGAAAGGTCCATTATGAGCTAAGCAAGAAAATATGTTTCAACTATGGAGGGAGCTCTAGGGTAAGAGACAAACTAAAATGCACTTAGAGTCAAAAGGGTGGATTTGGTGGGCCAAAGAAAAATTTCAAATGTAAGAAATGTGGTATTGGTCAAAGGGTACAACTGTCCAAGTGTATCTTCATTAAGGCACCATTTTTTTTAAGGAAGAAAGATGGTGGCTTAAGGTTATGTATTGAATATTGAGAGATGAACCAAGTGACATTAAAGAACAAGTACCCACTAACCAGGATCAAAGATATTTTGATTAGATAATAGGGGTTGGATTTTACTCAAAGATTGACTCGAGATCTGGGTATCATCAACTAAGGATTGTAGAGAAAGTCATACCCAAGAAAGCTTTCAAGAAGAGGTATGGCTTTAAGTGTTTGTTGTTATGCCTTTCGGTTTGACCAATGCTCTTAGCTGTGTTCATGGACTTGATGAATAGAGTGTTTAATGCATAGAAAGATAAGTTTGTGATGGTCTTCAATAATGATATCCTGATCTATTTAAAGACGAGGAGCATCTGAGGATTATATTGCAAACTTATCACTTTATGTTAGGTTGAACAAGTGTGATTTATAAAAGGTTTCTTTTTTAGGTCATCTGATAACAAATGAGGAGGATAATAGTGGATATCTCAAAGATAGATGCGAGGAAAGGTTAACCGATACCGGTGATGAACTTGATAAGGAAAACTATTTAGTTTTAGTGGAACGGTGATTGTGTGATGTTTTTCCAAGAGTTGAATTAAAACTTTTCATCAGCACAAGTGTTGACTTTGCTATCCTGGCAGGGCTTTAAGAATTACAATGATGCTTCTAATTCTGGTATGAGTTGTATTCTAATGCAAAATAGATGGATAATTGCTTATGCTTCAAGACGGTTAAAGGAGTATGAGACAAGATATCCCACCTGAGATCTAGAGTTAGTAGCTATTGTGTTTGCACTAAAAAAATTAGAGACATTACTTATACGGTGTGACTTGCAATGTTTTGAGCAATCATACGAGCTTGAAATATATATTTACTCAAAATGAGTTTAACATGAGGCGAATAAGGAGTTTGGAGCTAATTAAAGACTATGATTTGGAAATTAACTACCATGATTGGGAAAGCAAACGAGGTAGTAGATGTCGTATGAATGAAGAAGGTGCATTCATTTAATTAGAAAAATTTCTTGCTGATTAGTAGTTTATAGCACTTATGAGTTTGAACTCAAAAATTGTTGAACCCAGTCAAAGTGACGAAGGGACCCGGTTTCTTGCCCATACCTTGTCTGATGACATTAGGATGAGCAACCAGGTGATGTGCATCTTGAGATGATCAAAGAGAAATTGAAACAAGAAAAGATTGTAAGCTTTGTTTTACATGAGGATGGAAATCTGCGTACCGCAATTGTGTGTGAGTTTAAAAGAGAAATTGATGCAAGAAGCTCATAGTCCACCTTACCTAGTTATGTTAGGGGTGACATATTATATATGGCTCTAAAGTTGTAGTTTTGGTGGCCTAATGTGAAGAGAGATGTGGCGGAATTTCTGGCTTGGTTAACTTGCCAAAAGGTAAAGTTTAAGTGTAAAAGGATAGAAGGTGAAGTGGAATTACTTGAGATACATGATTGGAAGTAGGATTCTATCTCCATGGACTTTATTGTGGATTTACCAATAAGGAAGAATGGGATGAACTATATTTGGGGTAGTGGTTGACAGATTGACAAGGACTACTAAATTTATCCCTATGAGAAATACCTAGAAGATGGACCAACTAGTAGATGCATACCTAAGAAATGTGGTGAAATATTTAGGTGTTGAGGAAGCTACATGGGAGGTGGTGTCGGACACGAGGAGGAAAATTTCAAACATATGTCAGGGTATCCTTTAGTTACGAGGCCATAACTTTTGTTTTAAGGGGGTGCAGCGGCATGTGATTGATTAGTATCTCTTGAACTAGTTTGTTTAGTTGTGGTTGGTGTGGTGAATTTTATGATTATATTTTGGCATATTGTGATTTATGCTGCATAAAGTTATGGTTATATTCTGGTATATGGTTGGAATGGTTAGTACATTGAAGGTACTTTGAAATGGTTATTATGGGTTATAATTTAAATACCCCTAAGGTTCATAAACCAAATTAAAAGACAATTAATGAGTTGAGAAGGCTAATAAGCCTTAATGAACCATGGATCATGAAAACTCCTAAGCACACTTATATAAATAAATATATACACTATGAAGGTTACTAAACCTTATAAAACACATGTACATAAGTGGAGCATATTAAAGGAGGAAAATCAACCTACAATTGATTTATCATGATATACACATCTTCATGAACAAAGAACACAAACACTTAAGGAAAAATGTACCTTAAGAAGTCAAAATGACTAGTGAGTAAAATATCACTTGTAACACAAGTGTATACACATTTGGACACTAAATAACACATGTTACACATGTTAACACATTAAACAAGTCCAAGATACACATGATGTGCAAAAAGAACATCATATCAAAGGTGAATCAAAGTATACATTTTTACTAGTTTTAATGAATAGTAAAGTATACCAATTTCTCAAGAATAAATTTTTACACACTTTAGGACAAGGAAATCATGTTGGTAACAAAATAACACATGATATAAGTCCAAATGTACAAGTTATAAGTCATAACATTAAAAATGAAGCAAAAAGACCATTTTGCCCTTGGTACAAAAGCGACCGGCAATGCTTTTCCCTTGGCTGCCAACTTGCTAAATTTGAACCATAATATCTTCATTAGGTGTGCTTAGTCACCAAATACTATGCATGAATCATGCTTTACCATTAATGCCTTTAAAAGTCATCTTCTTCTCTTTCCTCCTCACCCCCCCCCCCTTGGCTGCCGAATTCATCCACCCAAAACCTCTCTTATTCTGCTACAAGACAGCAAAGATCAAGCTTGGAAAGAAATCCATTCCTAAGGCATAAGGTAAGCTATTGATTCATATGATAGTTCATTCTCTTCCCTTTTCACTAGCTATCAATTGGTCTAAGATTCTGTAACACCCTACCATTAGTACAGTGCTTACCGTCCAATCTCCTTACACGTCAGATACACAGCGGATACTTACTTACGTACAAGGGTGATACAATGCCGTTAGTCACCCACGTGACTAACAAGGCTATACTTCTACATACGCATCGGTCTGATGGACCGGAATCCCGAGTACTACACTTCCACGATACATACTCGTTCATCAAACGAATACTACAAGGTTCCATTCGATACTTTACTCCTTCATTAATCATACAATACAAAATACAAACGAGTTTACTAAGATCCTTATACAGATATAAACTTTCCAAGTTCATTCGTACTCACTACGAGTCTACTTACTACCCGTTCCTCACGAACTACTTACTCCTAATTACAAGGGGTGCCTCAGGCCACTTCCTTGACCACATTCGCTTTGGGTACCTGCACACTAAAAATGTCCCCGAAGGGGTCAGCTTTCGCCGAGCATGATAACCGCATACCCCGCGTACTAGTGAGGGTACGCCGACCACTTGGTCGAATACATGCGGTTGATTTCATTCAAACATACATGCATAATGCTCTTACCACAATACAACAATACTTACGCAAGGCATACACCACATACATACATTACATACAAGGAATACAATAAACACCATCCACTAATACTTACTTCTTCCGATACACATACTCATTACATACACAATGTAATTCTTGTTAGCTTCATTGGTCCACCCGGGTTAATGGGTGGAGATTACTCTTTACTCGTTACTTCATACATACGCATACATACTCATACATACTTACGGATCCATACTTACTTACTCTTACTCTTACTCAAGTTAAGTCGTCGGGACCTCCGGCCCTGGGGACTACACCGTCCCACCTCCGGGATTTACTTGACTCACCAATCCGGGATGCTACCCATTTAAGGGATTTGGGCCACGGACCAGTTTAAGAGTCAGGAATTGCAGCCAACCTCTTGTGACTCCGCATCCTCACGCGTGGCCGAAGCTATATCGGAGTTGTACTCATTCCAATTTACTCACTTAAGTTAGGAGTTAGTTAGTTAGGAATTAGCACAAGTCAACATCCAAGCCACAATATTACAATACCCATATACTCTTACATACGAGATACACTACAATATACAAGTACACTACAAAATACAATACATCTCATCATCATTCATATGTTTCATGAATTATACAAACTATTGTTCAAAACAAATATCGAGAACAATGTAAACAAGCACAAGTAAGTGCAACATAATCCGATTCGTGCATTTATCTTATTAGGTGGTCAAATAAGCACACAAATCGGGGTAACCAGATTAGGATACAGGGCATGAAGAAATCATACCTTTCACCGTTGTACTTGCAGCCCAACGTTCCTCCGTGTTCACAAATCAAACCCTATGATTTGCATACAATCGAATAATTAATCTAACTATCATTAATTTAATTCGATTATCCTTACGTTTCCTAACTCATACTTACTAAGTCTTTACATTCCTATACTCACATTTTATTCACTTACTTTTCATTGTTTAGCAATGGTATACTTACTATATATGTATACATATACATATATATATATACTAATCATAATCTTTTAGTTTTTTTTTTTTGTAAGTTTTGACCCGACCGACCCACCCTGGGTCGGACCCATGGTCGGTCGGCTGCAGAGACTCCAATTACAGAAAATTCCACCCCGACCGACCCAACCAGGGTCGGTCCTTGGGTCGGTCCGTTACAGAAACATTTCCCGTCTAAAATTTCTACTCGACCGACCCAGTCATGGTCGGTCCCCTGGGTCAGTCGGATGCAGAAGTTTCCGAGATTACAATTTTTCGGGTCGACCGACCCTGCTAGGGTCGGTCCAGCCCAGTACCCATTTTAATTACTTATTTTGAATCCCAAACTCTACTCAATTCACACTCAATCTTTTCCTACTCATTTCCACATGTTTCCTACATGTTTAAACAACATTTAAATCCTCTAATTCACCTTAGCTCATCCATCAAATTTATTGCTAACTCCATCAAACCAATTTACACAATTTCCTCACTTCCTTTCAACACTTATAACAGTTTTTCATTCTCTAACGCTACAGATTTTTCTACAACTCCTACCATTCAATATTTCCTCCACCAATGTTACTCCTAGCATCCCAAATACCTCCTCTTACCATGCCAATTCATTTCCAAGCAATTGTACCATCTATACCCAAGTCCAACATTCACTTTACCAAGTCTTATACTCTAGTTCTTCCTAGTTCCTCCAAGGCATTCCTAGCACTCCTTGCTACAGATTCTGCATCCTAGTATTCCCTTACCACAAATACCATTCCATGGTCATTAGACATCCCTAAAATCCCCAATACACACCTTGGTTCTCCCATTCACCAAGTCATTCACAAATGCACATATTCCTACCAAAATTTTGCCATAATTCATCTACTTTTCTTACTTGGCCACACATACCAATTCTCACCAAATCATTCCTATTCTAGCCACACCCATACAAGGGTCCTACCAGCAATACAAAGCAATCTTAATACATCATTATTTCCTCAAAACACAATATCAATACACATTCACAATTCTTTGGCTCTAAGGCCTACAATTTACTTACTAGTTCCCAAATACTCGAAACTTCATAAACTCCAATACTAATACAATAGTTTAGGTTCTTTTATTTGTTTACCCATTCCCATT
>CM041778.1:297438634-297650647 GCA_023374045.1 Limonium bicolor
ACTCCAATGCACTAAATTTAACATGAGTGAAGAGCTCTTACCTTGAGCTTATAATTCCTTCATTCCTTTTTCCAATCCTCCTCTTCTTTCTTTCTTGCCCAAATCGGCCATATGGGGAATGGAGTTGCCAAACTCCATTCCCATCAACCAAACACACAAAACAATTGTAATTAAGCTACTAACCCTTAATTAACACCAATTCTTTGAAGTGTTTAAGATAAAAATTCTAGGGTTTACCTTTGGAGTGTTTTAGAAGGGGTTTTAGCCCTTGGTCAAGAAGGTGAATCCACCACCATTGCAAGGTTGATATTATGCTCAAAAGAGAGAGAGAAAACAAGGCATTACAAAGAGGTAAAATCGGCTATGAAGCAAGGTGGAGAAAACATGAGTTTTTCATGTAGATTTTTACCTTGTTGGAAAGAGGAGACTCCAAGCTCCGCAATGGTGTGCTTTTCTCTTTGAATGGGGAAACCCATGGAGATGAACTTCCTCATTTTTGGATTTTGAAAAGAGAGAATGATAGAGGATGATGAGGGGAGTTCAAATATGTAATTTGTTTTTGATTTGGAGCTTACATGAGGAAGGAGCATGAGGTAGAAGTGGAGTTGCCATGGGAGCTTCTTGAAGCTCTACAAAATCGCCCAACAGAGGGAGAGAGGAGGGAGAAATCGGTGAGAGAGGGAGAAATGGGAGAGAAGAGGAAAAGTGAGAATGAGAGGTGAGAGAGTGTTATTTTACTTTTTGTACTTTACTCCTTTGCTTTTTGATTACTTATTTGTTAACTAGTTACATGTGTGTGTGAGGGGTTATTTACCCATTAAAAACCGGCCCTCTACAGTAAATTAGCTGGAATGTTTCTTCGTCTTTTACAGAAAACGCCCGTTACTTTACTTACCCGGTTTCGGTACCATTCACTAACCGGGCCCGTTTTCTGGAATTTTCTCGTTTAATTATTTTATTGACTATTAACCTCCCATAAATGCTTAATAACCATTATTTAATGATTTATAATTTTTACGGGTCTGTTTGACCACTTAAAGTCACGTTTTCGGGTTTTCTCGAAAAACGTGCTCTAAAGCTCTATTAGCGTTTTAATTCATTATTTGGATCCGTTTTTCTTTGGGAGTTGTTCCCATATATTATTTAGGACTTATTAAACATTAGGAATCCATATAATATGCTAACCGAGGTCTCATACCTCATGTGGTTATTTAACGCTTATTTAGCGTTTTTCGCTTTTTAAGCGTTTCTTTATTTCTTTTGGATTTATTTTCCCTTACCAATATTTCTTAATCATTATTAGGCTCTTAAATACCTATTAGGATAATTTAATCGCCATATTTAAGGTCGGGGTATTTCAGATTCAGATCCTTTCCCCCTTTAATCTAGGCTGAATCCAAGTTTTAAGAGGGAGTGATTTTTGGCTAGAACCAACTTGGGGAAGGAAGTAAAGCAAAGTCATTCCTTAAGGTAAAAATGTGCTCTAAGCACCTACATTCCTTTCTATTGTTGTTCTAGCTAATTCATATGAACTAAAACTTTTATAATCTTCATATTTACATGCTAGAACCGTTGTTGAACCTTCATCCCCTTGGAGTTGGCCAAAACCGCCCAAAAACACCATAAAAAGGGGGTTTAAAGAGTAAGTCTTCTAGCTTCTTTATGAGTGAGTTAATCCACCACTTTGGCATGATTTTATTAAGGGATTAACACCCTTCATTCCTCTAGATAAAGGGTTGTGGAAAACTTGGCAACAACTTCAAATTTTAAGGTAAAAATCCATGTTTTAAGACCTTTAATGACTCTTATGGTTAGTTTCTATTTTAAGCTGAGCCATAACATTTACTCTCTGTTTAATGCATGTAAAGAGGTGTATAAACACACCTCCAAACTTCCGTGACAGTACATGGAGTGAAAGCTTGATTAAAGTCATATTTAAGGTGAAAAATCTAGGTTTTCATGGCTTAAAATTACTCTTATAGTTGGTTCAGTTTTTGGAACCTAAATATATCTTATTCTTGTTGTTATAACTTAATTAGAATCTGTCTAAACAAAGCCCCCAAGCTGCCGTGGCCATACAAGCTTTAAAAAGATTATAAATCAAGGTATAACATTCTTAACTATATATTATATGCTTTAAGCTTATTATATATATATATATATGTGCCGAGAGTGGACTGGTTAAAATGTTTAATTTAAACCTAAGTGTGACCATAAATGACATAGTTAATATAAGCTAGTCATTTAAATGATTTAATTAACATAATGGTCAAATTAAGACATTATGTGGAAATTGGTAAATATGAAGAAGTTGGTGGTAAGGCTGAGAGTTTAAAGTATTTTTGAGACATTTAAAGTGTAATTTATTTTATTAGTTCAAGGTTGTAATAAGGCCATGTCATTAGGCCATTTTAATTAAGTTTAAAAGCTTATTTAATTTAATTTATACATTTGGCATTAAGTTTGGGGTAAAAAGGTAATTACAAAACAATATAAAGCCTTGGGCTGTATTAGAGTGAAATTTGGGATTTAAAATGAATTTAAATAAAAATTATCACATATTATAAAGTTTTATACCAAAATTGTAAGTATATGAAATTTTGGGGTTGATCTTGTAATTACCGAAAGCTTGAGCTTCAAACTGAATATAGAAGTCAATATTGACTATATATGAGACTTTGACCAAGTTTGGGAATTTATGGAATTAAATACTAACTTATAATAAGTTAAGTATGAAATTGTAAAAGATTTATAAATATTGGGGTGAAATGGTGATTTCCGAAAGTTATGGGTACCAAATGGGGTTTGGAACAGACCTTGGTTTATTAGGAATTTTTAGGAATTTATTTGGTTAAATTTGGAGTTAGGAAGAATTATATAAGTATAATATATGGTATTTTATATCATTGTTACATTTGGGTAACATATAAGGTAAAAACCGTGATAACCGAAAGTATAAGGTTAGGAATGGTATTTATAACCTTTTGGTATAGTTTGGTAAATTTTGGATTAATATAAGAGATTTTAATATGATAAGGGTATAATATATAGTTTTAATGACATTAGAAACTATATGTTATAAAAATGGGGTGATTTGGTAAATATAGAAAGTTAAGTGGTGGAAATTAATTTAGAATAGACCATAGGGTCTGTTCGGCTATTTACATGTTTATGACTATATGTATAACTATATTAAGGTTTAAAATGTTATAATATAAGATTTATGTTACAAGTGTAACAATATAATAACATTTGAGGTTATTATGGAATTTCTGTAAGTATATGAGAAATTATTTTAAAACTAACAGCTTCATGGGCTATTTGGTATTTTATGACATATTATAACTATAGGTTATAATGGTATAGGGATATAAATGTCATAATATACGTTATATTACTATAATGTAACATTATATGAATAATGTGGTGGTTTTGGTAATAAAAGAAAATATAAGTGCTGTTCGGAAATAAGGGATATTTAGGATTGAAAATTTATAATATGGTTTATAATGTTATGAGGGTAGTAACATTTATAATGTGGAAATATTTATTAAGAAAGAATGAATATATTATAAGGAAAATACCATATAATAAATGATCCCATAATGCATATATATAAAAAAAATATCTGTTATGAGGTGAGAAATATAATATGGTTCAATAACCATATAATATCATAAGTGGGATGATATAAAGTGGAGAAATATAATTACAAACATTAGTTAAGGAAATTCTAATGTTAAAGATGTGTACATAAAATATGGATGAGTTATATAAGTCAAAGTATTTAAACATGAATTATATGGATATTGTAAACTTGGATAAACCAACCAGGACAATATAAATAAGTCAAGTTTACTACCTTGACTTGGTCAAACTTATTTGACTAAATTTTTAGTAATAAAATACTAAAGAGACAAGTATAACATATGATTAAGTTATACATGCAATATGGTAACAAACTATATAAATGCGCAAGTGTATAATAAATACATGTGGTAATGGATATATATGAGTTATATATACATTAAACTTACAAATGAAGAGAAGCAAGGATAATACGAGAGAAAACACTACAGGAGGAATATAATGCGATGTAACCATGCATGTGGGCGTTTGCCATGTATGAAATATAACATTTACATAAATTAATCCCGAGTTAAACCGAAAACCCGAGAGACATTGTTGTTAATTAACGGGGAATGAACCGGGAAGGATTAGCGACGGTACGAGATAACGTAGAGTAATGTTATTATGCGAGATGCTAATACGTAGTGTGATACGTTTATCAGTTTGTTAGAGGCATCTCGAGGAGCATCGGATTTAGCTGAATTCATACTCCACTGTCATACTTGTCGGGTATAAGGTATGTTATTATGTGGCTTGATTGTCTCTGAGGATTTCCTCAGTTCAGACATTGTGTGAAAATCTGTGATAAGATTGAATGTCTACTTGTGTGAATTAATATTGAAATACCCCAAACCTTAATGTGTTAATTAATTGTGTAATTATAATTTTCTAAGGCTAATTAAGTCCTTAAGATCATTGGTGAAGAAAGGAAAATCAAAAAGAAAAAAGAAAATGCGTAAAAGTCACAAACGTGAAAACACATTTTTTATTATTTTAGGAGGTATATAACCTTCACCAGGGTTATAAATATATTTTTATACCTTAATTACACACAAAGAACATGTGGGAAAAATTCCCGAAGAAAACGGATCCAAACAATGCGTTAAAACGCTAACGGAGTCTTAAAGCGCGTTTTTCGAGAAAACCCGAAAACGTGACTTTAAACAGTTAAATGACCCCGTAAAAATAATAGTTGATCATATAACTATAATTAAACATTTATGGGAGTTTAACAACCATTAAAAGTAAAGGAATGAGAAAATTTCCGGAAAACGGTCCCTGTTAGTGAATAGTGCTAAACCGGGTAAATAAACGAGCGTTTTCTGTTAAAAGACGAAAAACGCTCCAGCGTGTTTACAGTAGTGGGCCGGTTTTATTAATGTAGACAGCCCACTCAAACAAGACTAGTTAACTAATTAATTAAGTCAAAAGCAAAAAAAAGAGGGACCACTTATACCCCTCTCTCCCTCTCTCTCCTCTTACTTCTCTCCTTCCTTTTCTCTTTCCTCTCTCTCTTTCTCTTCCAGCCGGCTCCTCCCTTCTCCTCTGCCGATGGAGTTCTCCAACCTAGCCAACAATGGCTTCCTCACTTTCTCTCCATGTCCAAGCTCCATTTGAGCTCCAAATAAAAAACAATCACATATTATTCATCCTCTCATCATCCTCTATCATTCTCTCTTTCCAAATCCAAAAATAATGAAGTTCATCTCCATGGGTTTTCCCCATTTGAAGAGAAAATGGCACCAATGTGGAGCTTGGAGTCTCCTCTTCCTTCTAAGGTAAAAATTCCCAAGAAAAGTCATTTTCCTTCATCTCTTGGTGTAATCGATTTTTCACCATTTTTAATACCTTGTTTTTCTCCTTGTTCTTGAGCTCCAAATTAACCCTTCAATGGTGGAGTAATCCCCTTCTTGATTCAAGGGTGAGAATCCCTCTTAAAAGCTTCAAAAAGGTAAACCCTAACTTTGTGTTCTAGCCCTTTGATTGAATTGAGATATTCCAAGGGTTTAGATAATTAATTGAGTATGTTTTTGTGTTCTTGAATGTTGGGATGGAGTTTGGAAACTCCATGCCCTCTTAACCGATTTTGGAGAAGATGAGGAGCAAGAGGAGAATTAAGGAGACTTGTGAAATTAAGGTAAGAAATTCACCTTAAACCTTGTCTATAATTGTTTAAGTGTTTGGGATGGGTAAACAAATTAATGAACCCAAATTGTGGATTAAAATCTGTGTTGTAATGTGTTTAGTAGGTGATTGGAGAGGTGTGTGAATTAATAGTTGAGTTGAGGGCCTTAAGAGCCAAATGTTTTAAGTTTGGGATTGATATTGTGGTTGTGGAGTTTATGGTGACTATGTTGTTGTTGATGGAATTTGAGGATTTGTTATGTACTGTTAGGACCCTGAAAGGGTGTGGCTAGATTAGGAATGAGAAGGATGAAAATCGATGGTTTGGATGTATAAGGTTTATGGGGAGGTTATGGCAAAATTCTAATGGAAAACGAGTGTTTGATGATGGTTTAATGGATGGGAGATCTAGGTGTTCAATTGGGATGTTAATGTTGAGTAGAGGGGAGTTTTGGCCTTGTAATGGTGAATGAATAATGGAGTTAAGAGAGTGGTGAGAAAAATCTGTAGCATAACACTTGATAGAACTAAGCATTAGTTCTTGTAAGAGGAGAGTGAGAAATTTGGGTGAATTTGGTTAAGAATTGAGTAACAAGCGTAGGTGATGAGTTAGGTGAGTTTAAGAGGTTGTAATGGTGATGGAAAATGCCCAAATACATGTAGGAACCTTGGAGCAACAATGGGAAGAAGTTTGGAGTTGAATGGGCATTTAGAAACAAGGGTCTGGAGCCGACCGACCTTAGGACCGGACTTACAAGGTCGGTCGAGCCCAGTTTAACCCGTCGGAAACCTTTCTGGAATCGACCGACCTTGGGACCGGACTTGCAAGGTCGGTCGGACTCAAATTTTGTGCGCGGAAATCTTTCTGGAATGGACCGACCTTAGGACCGGACTTGCAAGGTCGGTCGGGGTAAATTTTCAAACGGGAAGTCTTCTGGAATGGACCGACCTTGGGACCGGACTTGGCAAGGTCGGTCGGAGTGAAAAATTTTGAACTCGGACGTTACTGGAATGGACCGACCTTGGGTAAGTTTGGTCGGTAAGGTCGGTCGGCCACTTATAAAAAAAATTTAAGTTGTCTAATGATGAGGATTGGTATGTAAAGATGTTATTGGTTGTTAAGATATGTTAAGTGAGTAATAATGACCATTGAGTGGTGAAGAGTTGTAATAAAAATGTGAAAGTAATCAAGTTAAGAATGTGAAGTTATAAAACTACTGAACGGGGTTAACCATGGGTGCATTAGTCTTTAAATAGCTATACTACCCCGATGTTAATGGAGGTAGTTATAATGTTACCAGTTGTTCAAAGTTTTCGAGAAACATGCGATGGGACGTTGGAGTGGACCTTCGGTGACAGGTATGGTTTTCTTGCAACCTGTGTCCTACCGGATTACACCGGCTTGTATGCCAATGTGTTTTTCTGTGTGTTTGCCACCTTGCAAGATAAAGCATGAAATGAGTTTATAGTAATTCATTATTGTGGCGTAACTAATTCCGATACCGCTTAACCTAGTTATGTGTTAAATAATAGTTAACCGACCTTAGGTTCACATAAGAGATCGGTAGTCGGAATAAACGTCCCAACCCACGGGAACGTTCTAACTACGGCTATGTGCGTTAGTGTATGTTGTGACTATGTGTGATGTATGTGACTTTGTTTTGTGTGTTGTTGCTATCGGATACAGTTATCCATGTTTGTTAAAAAGGGATGTTACTCCCCTTCTGGTCTAACAGAGTTAGTAACACTATGTGATGTATGTATGTGATGAGTTCCATAAAGGAACCTTTAACTAATATGTATATGATGTATGGTGAGGAATCCGGTCGTTCCGGTCGCGCGTATTGTTTGGGAGTTGATGTATATATGTAATTAACTCCCATCCTGTTATGTTAGGGTTGTTTTCCTTCATTGGATTTCGACCTCCCATTAGCTTAGCCAAAGCTTACCTACCCAACTTCCAATCGGGTAGGGGGAAATTATGTGTAATGTTGGTAGGGTGTTGATGCCTAAGTTCGCTTCGACTCCCTCTTTATTATGTTACGGTTGTTTTTCCCCCTTGAATTACAACCACCCACAAGCTTAACCAAGGCTTACCTACCTCATCACTATTGGAGCTAGGGGGAAATTGTGTAAGGTGTGATCGGTCCTATATGAGGCCGCCACTCCTAAGTGAAGATAATGTATGTATGTTGTGCTCGGGCTTATATCACCCCGGCACTCCCTAAGTAAAAGTTTATGTTCTCTAAGAAGTATGGAAATAAGTTTGTGTATGATAATAAGTGAAGTGTGTTGTTATGTTGTGTGTCCTAACCTTGTGTTTGTGTTCTATTAATGGATGTGTGCTTTTAAGCATGAAGTACGTGTGTATGTGTGCATGTTTTAAATAAAATCAACCGCATGCTAAGACGACAATTAGTTGTGCGTGGCCCGGTAGCACGCGGGCTGCGGGATTACCATACCAGCAAAGGTGCTGAGCCCCCTGGGGGGCCACCCTTTCTTCTTTTCCTGTTTCAGGTACAAGGAACTGAAAGTCGTTCGAGAGTAGGACGGGGTAGTTGTTTGCATGTGGTAGTCACGAGAATTGTGTATGTATGGTAGGTGTAGTAAGACCGAAAATGTATCGGCGTTAGTTGGTAATTACTCGGTACAGTTGTAATGTAAGTGTATAACGATTGTTGGACATGGAACGGGATTTATGTGTAGTTGCTCGGGTGTTTAGTCCATCAGACCGGTACAATGTATGTATGTTAGCCTGTTAGCCACGTGGGTGGCTAACGGCGTGTAACACCAAGGAGTTAAGTTATGTTGTGAGTTGTGATTTCCGCTGCAAGTGTTGTTAAGTGTGTTGTTAGTAGTTGGGGTGTTACAAAAAGTGGTATCAGAGCGAAGTATCGCTCTGATGATTGAATTACCGAGCTTAGGAAGTACCGAGTTAGGATTTTAGTACTGTGGGTTAAGGGTTGAGTGATAGCGTGAGAAATACGCTAGTTAGGAGTACCAGTGAATACTGGAAACCTACAATATCCACCCCGCCCTCCACAAACCCTATTTTATAACTTGGGAAGAACGCCAGAGAGATGGAAGTCATCTCTTACTCGGGAAAACCCGATCTGGCATGTTGATATTTACCTCTGTAAGTACGGAGAACCTGTCATACGGTAGATTCCAAAAGGTGGGATCCCGAAGACGGTTTCCGTCTGAACAATGTTTGCCGCATTTAATAGCGAAAAGTGAAGAATCTTATGCTTAGAGGAATAGAATTTCCGGCAACCTGGGTCGACATGCGGAGCAGTCGAGAACAACCAGCTTGCAACGCACCAATCGTGCAACGATGGAGGAGTGAAGTAATGAAACCCGAGGCGAGTGTCTACGAGACTACAAAGTTAACTAATACGCCAACGGTATACCAACCGATTAAGGAACTACAACGTAGTACGAGGAGGATACAATACTAAGTAAAAGGGGGTCTCCCAGAATGGGAAAACCCTAGTTAATGGTTAACATGTGGAGACAGTAAGATGTACCCAGAAGATTTTGTTAAGGCTGTAAGATCAAGCAAGGGCCAGCAAGGCCACTGATATTAGTGCGGATGAAAACAATACCGCAACCAATGTGTATTGAACCGATAACCAGCTAGCATGGCGCACTTGCCATGGCAAGTGCTGCTATGACAAGGCTGTACGGAAAATTTTAAACAACTACCGGTACTTAGTAAAGTACCATGAAGTTAAGTGGGATTATCATAACCGTGGAAGGGCTTAATAGCCTGACCTCAGTACTTGGAAACACACCAGTCAGCAGGAAGCTAGACTCGGTCAAGGCAAGGAAACGTTGTAAAACCAGGAGAATTTTTCTTTCAACTTAAATTTATTTTCAAAACCTTTTTTTTAAAACCAAACTTTCTTTCAAACCCAATCTATTTCAATTCTTCTTTTTAGACCAAAACAGAAGACCTACACGGGCCTCAGTGCCACATGGTAGGTAAGTTACATCCAGTCACTTTAATAACCGGATGGAAACCGGTAAACCCAAGGGTAACAACCCGAGGAATGGATTGAGTTCATAATAATACAACAGTGGATACTTTTCCCTTGATTAAGTTCGGGAAGCATGGAATGCATATTATCACAGGATAATATAAGAGGAGTTGACAACAGAATACTTCACCTAGGCGTGTGTCGGACACTACGAGTGTACCAACAGTAATGTGGGACGACCGCACTCCGATAGGAGCTTGTGGGCCTGACAAACCTTCTTATGGGGTAGTCGGGTAAGTAGCAATGTATCAGTAGGATACCCCATGTATGTATACGAGTGGAGTCTGGAACACGGGAAGTAGTCGACTCCATACTACGGTCCGAAGTAAAAGTCAGACAAGAGTAATAAACTACCATCGAATGGTTGAAGTAAAGGAACCCAGTTAAGTTAAGAGGACGAAAGGGATTAGTGAGTTATTGCGAGGAAATGTTTAAGAATCTAGAAGTGTGAAGTGCACTGACTAGTAAGTAAAGACATCGCATATGTCTCAAGGATCTGGATGGATGAACACAATAGCTGGAGTAAGTACCCAGCCTATATATGGTGAGGCAGATGCCTACTATGGATATGTTAATGTGCAATGATCGGGATGAGACTCCCGATATGATCACTAGAGATATCAATCTCACTAAGGAGAATATTCAACCCAGCAAAGAACGCGGGGCGAAGTAGAAATTAAACATACCAATGAGTGCAAGCCAGATGAAAAGGCAAAACCTAATAACACCCAGGAGTTATCCTTAAAAGGGTGTTCGGGTCAACAATGGTTGAACAAGATACGTGACAGAAACGCAAAGGCTGAAATTAACACCAAGTTTAAACACAAGTCGTCAGAGGGAAGTCTGACATCCTTGAAGGGGCATCCCATGAAAGGAACCGTGATACTACGACTTTGTCATGGAGCCCAATACCAATCTAAACCATGTAATGTGTGTGGACAGCCTACAACGGGCAGAGCTCGAGGCAATAAGGCTTAAAAGCCACAAATCGAATGTGTTAAGAAAATGTTATTGATCACAGAAGTTTACGTTATAAGTAAGTAAGCGGATAACGAACCACTGCTTAAAGTGTGGGGACACCTCTTGATATTGTGAGACCGCAACAGCGGTAGTTACGTGAACTAAATTCAGAGAATGTGTTAAGAGTTGACCATGTTGTTACTACGAAAAGAAGTATTCGTACCAGTTGTGCAGACGGAAAGGGTGATAAGTCTAATAGCAACCACCATAGGTGTGTGATGCTAAATGTGTAATGAACAATGCTCAAGAAGCATAAAGACTCGAAGAATAGAGTATTCAGCAATCAGCCCAATGAGTGGCAAAACACAGTGTAATGGCGGAAGCTAAAATAATAGTGGATGCAGTGTAAGTTGGTGTTATGCAGTGAGAAGGAGCACGGTGCGCAGTAAGCGACCGTTATATAAATATCGCCAAATAATAACATGGCAAATTAGACCAGTTATGAGTTAAACACAGTGGAGATACAATGGTAAGTGATAGCAAACAGACTGGGCAATAAGCCTGTAGTCGTACTATGTGATAAGAACTCAGTGTGAATTCCGATTGCATCTCATAAGAGATTTACTGTCAAGAGTTTACGCCTCTGCACTCTGTATGACTGAGTGTTTTGGTATTGCTCTTGCGCGGTAATGATCAAATGAGATAGCTAGGAAGTTTGGAAATGTTAAATGTGATAGAAGAACAAGACTTATGGTGGGATAAAACCGATGCATGAGAGAAGCACGGTCGTACCAATCAAAGGGTACTTGATTGGCATAAGTGACTACAATAACACGATTGTTAACATCGGTATGGAATATACCCAAGTGCTGGAAATAACCGAAAGAGTACTACTCATTAAGTGGTAGCTCAAATTCAACCGACAACAAGTCGGAAGAAATTAAGTAAATCAGTGTGGAATACAGTAAATTATCATGGAAGTAAATAGAAAGTTTGTAACTCACCGAACTCGCTCTTGGTAAGAAATACCACGCGTCGGTTGAGAAATCGTTATTACCAAGATGAAGGTGATAATCGAAGATATACAATACAGTAAGAATAATGAAGGGGGCAAACTAAGCTCGAAGTTATCAAGAGTCGCGCAGCAGAACTAGTGAGCCAGCGATTCAAGAGTTGGATGTGCGTTGTGAACATGAGTGAATGGCAATTATTAACGCCTAGAAGTTTCACAGGCCAGAATCGAAACTGGTTATGAATTAAATAAACTCTAAGGAGAATTCTTGGTTAGGGACTAAACCGCCAATATGGCTAAGATCCTCAAACCAGAACATATTGTATAATAAACCGCGTGGAGATACAACACTTCACGACGGTAGGACGTTATAAACCAGTGGTTAAGTGATTGATTACGTGGGCGTAATCCCTTTTAAGGGGGTGAGCGCGAAACCGTTTAGTGTTTTTTACCGTACAAGTGTACGTGAACAATGGTGTGCATAGCACAAAATAATTTGTTTTAATGATTGGTGTGTGTGTTACATAAACATACACATTCATTCATGGTGTAATTGTGGTAATTGCGCACAGAAGAGGCGAATACCATTGTGATAGATGTGTTTATTTTGTTAACAGATGTGTGTAAGAGTACAAGTATAAGGGAGTAAAGAACTCCCGGGGAAATAAAACCCCGACAGTATAGGTTCTTATAAGAATGATTGTAAACAGTGTATCGTATTTTGATAAAAGTATATATATACAGTATTGTGATTTATGGAGAGGTATGACACCAATACAGAACCTAGTAAGAATTAAATTCCCTAGGTGACTTGGATTAAATTGAATTTGGATGATGATTGATAGACGGAGTTCTATCCCTTGGAGATGTAATGATTATGACTAGATGGATTAAAAGATAGGAAATGGGATATGTGTGAAATAGTTGTTGTTTGAAATTGAAGTGAGGGTGGAACTTGATTATCATGAGATCAAGGGAAGCCGAACACAAATTGGAGTGGAAAGATAGTTCAACACTGATGCTGATCACATTAGGGTTGGATGATTCTTGAAACTCCCTATAAGTGGTCACAACAACCACATCAAGAATAAGAAGAAGTTATCAATAATTGGACTTGGAGTTGTATTGAGTTTTCAAAAGAATTTTAAATTGGGTTTCAAATTTCCAATTGGTATTTTCAAGACTTCAATAAATATTTTTAGGATTCTTAAGTGGTATTTTCAAAGAAGGACTACTTTAAATTGACCTTGTAAAGGATTTTCAATTAGTGCTTTCCAATAAAGGATTCCATCCTACTTAACCTCATATAGAGTATTTTCCTATTACTTGCTCACGAGCTGAGGACGTACGAGCCTTTGTCTTCGGACCGGTGACATGAGAAGTATATTTTAAAGATGTATGCAATTGTTTTGATCTCCCAAAGGAACGGGGACCAGAAGGTGTCCATCGCGACCGGGTTCTGCGGGATCACAGTGTATATGTACTCAACATGGGTCTCGAACCCATGAAGAGATGGAAAAGGAATTTCTGGTTGATATACATGCTATGACATGTTGTGTGGTATGTGTAATAATTATTATTTTGACCTTGAGTCCTAATGTGATTGAATTTCGAAAGTGTTATGTTACCTAGACCATGTGTCTAAAGGTTGTTATGTTATCAAGACCTAAGTGTCTAAATGTTGTTATGTTACCCAGACCTAAGAGTCTAAGGGTTGTTATGTAAGTACAATGTTGATAAGGTACCCGGACCATTGAGTTCGAGGTTACTATGTAAGTATGTTATATGTATGGATGTGGATGTGTTACCCGGACCGTTAAGTCCGAGGTTGTGATGTAAAGTATGTTGGTTATGGAAGTTTATGTTGCAAGTAATCCCTGTGTTCTAATTCAAATGACGCTAGGGAAGTGTGAACTTCGAGGACGAAGTTCTTTTAAGGGGGTAGATTGAAATACCCCAAACCTTAATGTGTTAATTAATTGTGTAATTATAATTTTCTAAGGCTAATTAAGTCCTTAAGATCATTGGTGAAGAAAGGAAAATCAAAAAGAAAAAGAAAATGCGTAAAAGTCACAAAACGTGAAAACGCGTTTTTTATTATTTTAGGAGGTATATAACCTTCACCAGGGTTATAAATATATTTTTATACCTTAATTACACACAAAGAACATGTGGGAAAAATTCCCGAAGAAAACGGATCCAAACAATGCGTTAAAACGCTAACAGAGTCTAAAGCGCGTTTTTCGAGAAAACCCGAAAACGTGACTTTAAACAGTTAAATGACCCCGTAAAAATAATAGTTGATCATATAACTATAATTAAACATTTAATGGGAGTTTAATAACCATAAAATTAAGGAATGAGAAAATTCCGGAAAACGGTCCGTTAGTGAATAGTGCTAAACCGGGTAAATAAACGAGTTTTCTGTTAAAAGACGAAAAACGCTCCAGCGTGTTTACAGTAGTGGGCCGGTTTTATTAATGTAGACAGCCCTCACACAAGACTAGTTAACTAATTAATTAAGTCAAAAAGCAAAAAAAAGAGGGACCACTTATACCCCTCTCTCCCTCTCTCTCCTCTCATTTCTCTCCTTCCTTTTCTCTTTCTCTCTCTCTTTCTCTCCAGCCGGCTCCTCCCTTCTCCTCTGCCGATGGAGTTCTCCAACCTAGCCAACAATGGCTTCCTCACTTTCTCTCCATGTCCAAGCTCCATTTGAGCTCCAAATCAAAAACAAATCACATATTATTCATCCTCTCATCATCCTCTATCATTCTCTCTTTTCAAAATCCGAAAATAATGAAGTTACGCTCCATGGGTTTGCCCCATTTGAAGAGAAATTGCACCAATGTGTGGAAGTGGAGCTTGGAGTCTCCTCTTCCTTCTAAGGTAAAAATTCCCAAGAAAAAGTCATTTTTCTTCATCTCTTGGTGTAATCGATTTTTCACCATTTTTAATACCTTGTTTTTCTCCTTGTTCTTGAGCTCCAAATTAACCCTTCAATGGTGGAGTAATCCCCTTCTTGATTCAAGGGTGAGAATCCCTCTTAAAAGCTTCAAAAAGGTAAACCCTAACTTTGTGTTCTAGCCCTTTGATTGAATTGAGATATTCCAAGGGTTTAGATAATTAATTGAGTATGTTTTGTGTTCTTGAATGTTGGGATGGAGTTTGGAAACTCCATGCCCTCTTAACCGATTTTGGAGAAGATGAGGAGCAAGAGGAGAATTAAGGAGACTTGTGAAATTAAGGTAAGAAATTCACCTTAAACCTTGTCTATAATTGTTTAAGTGTTTGGGGATGGGTAAACAAATTAATGAACCCAAATTGTGGATTAAAATCTGTGTTGTAATGTGTTTAGTAGGTGATTGGAGAGGTGTGTGAATTAATAGTTGAGTTGAGGGCCTTAAGAGCCAAATGTTTTAAGTTGGGTGATATATTGTGGTTGTGGAGTTTATGGTGACTATGTTGTTGTTGATGGAATTTGAGGATTTGTTATGTACTGTTAGGACCCTAAAAAGGGTGTGGCTAGATTAGGAATGAGAAGGATGAAAATCGATGGTTTGGATGTATAAGGTTTATGGGGAGGTTATGGCAAAATTCTAATGGAAAACGAGTGTTTGATGATGGTTTAATGGATGGGAGGATCTAGGTGTTCAATTGGGATGTTAATGTTGAGTAGAGGGGAGTTTTGGCCCTGTAATGGTGAATGAATAATGGAGTTAAGAGAGTGGTGAGAAAAATCTGTAGCATAACACTTGATAGAACTAAGCATTAGTTCTGTAAGAGAGAGAGAGTGAGAAATTTGGGTGAATTTGGTTAAGAATTGAGTAACAAGCGTAGGTGATGAGTTAGGTGAGTTTAAGAGGTAGTAATGGTGATGGAAAATGCCCAAATACATGTAGGAACCTTGGAGCAACAATGGGAAGAAGTTTGGAGTTGAATGGGCATTTAGAAACAAGGGTCTGGAGCCGACCGACCTTAGGACCGGACTTACAAGGTCGGTCGAGCCCAGTTTAACCCGTCGGAAACCTTTCTGGAATCGACCGACCTTGGGACCGGACTTGCAAGGTCGGTCGGACTCAAATTTGTGCGCGGAAATCTTTCTGGAATGGGACCGACCTTAGGACCGGACTTGCAAGGTCGGTCGGGGTAAAATTTTCAAACGGGAAGTCTTCTGGAATGGACCGACCTTGGGACCGGACTTGGCAAGGTCGGTCGAAGTGAAAAATTTTGAACTCGGACGTTACTGGAATGGACCGACCTTGGGTAAGTTCGGTCGGTAAGGTCGGTCGGCCACTTATAAAAAAAAATTAAGTTGTCTAATGATGAGGATTGGTATGTAAAGATGTTATAAGGTTGTTAAGGATATTTTAAGTGAGTAATAATGACCATTGAGTGGTGAAGAGTTGTAATAAAAATGTGAAAGTAATCAAGTTAAGAATGTGAAGTTATAAAACTACTGAACGGGGTTAACCATGGGTGCATTAGTCTTTAAATAGCTATACTACCCCGATGTAAATGGAGGTAGTTATAATGTTACCAGTTGTTCAAAGGGTTTCGAGAGAAACATGCGATGGGACGTTGGCGTGGACCTTCGGTGACAGGTATGGTTTTCTTGCAACCTGTGTCCTACGGATTACACCGGCTTGTATGCCAATGTGTTTTTCTGTGTGTTTGCCACCTTGCAAGATAAAGCATGAAATGAGTTTATAGTAATTCATTATTGTGGCGTAACTAATTCCGATACCGCTTAACCCTAGTTATGTGTTAAATAATAGTTAACCGACCTTAGGTTCACATAAGAGATCGGTAGTCGGAATAAACGTCCCAACCCACGGGAACGTTCTAACTATGGCTATCCGTGCGTTAGTGTATGTTGTGACTATGTGTGATGTATGTGACTTTGTTTTGTGTGTTGTTGCTATCAGATACAGTTATCCATGTTTGTTAAAAAGGGATGTTACTCCCCTTCTGGTCTAACAGAGTTAGTAACACTATGTGATGTATGTATGTGATGAGTTCCATAAAGGAACCTTTAACTAATATGTATATGATGTATGGTGGGGAATCCGGCCGTTCCGGTCGCGCGTATTGTTTGGGAGTTGATGTATATATGTAAATTAACTCCCATCCTGTTATGTTAGGGTTTTTCCTTCATTGGATTTCGACCTCCCATTAGCTTAGCCAAAGCTTACCTACCCAACTTCCAATCGGGTAGGGGAAATTATGTGTAATGTTGGTAGGGTGTTGATGCCTAAGTTCGCTTCGACTCCCTCTTTATTATGTTACGGTTGTTTTTCCCCCTTGAATTACAACCACCCACAAGCTTAACCAAGGCTTACCTACCTCATCACTATTGGAGCTAGGGGAAATTGTGTAAGGTGTGATCGGTCCTATATGAGGCCGCCACTCCTAAGTGAAGATAATGTATGTATGTTGTGCTCGGGCTTATATCACCCCGGCACTCCCTAAGTAAAAGTTTATGTTCTCTAAGAAGTATGGAAATAAGTTTGTGTATGATAATAAGTGAAGTGTGTTGTTATGTTGTGTGTCCTAACCTTGTGTTTGTGTTCTATTAATGGATGTGTGCTTTTAAGCATGAAGTACGTGTGTATATGTGCATGTTTTAAATAAAATCAACCGCATGCTAAGACGACAATTAGTTGTGCATGGCCCGGTAGCACGCGGGTTGCGGGATTACCATACTAGCAAAGGTGCTGAGCCCCCTGGGGGGCCACCCTTTCTTCTTTTCCTGTTTCAGGTACAAGGAACTGAAAGTCGTTCGAGAGTAGGACGGGGTAGTTGTTTGCATGTGGTAGTCACGAGAATTGTGTATGTATGGTAGGTGTAGTAAGACCGAAAATGTATCGGCGTTAGTTGGTAATTACTCGGTACAGTTGTAATGTAAGTGTATAACGATTGTTGGACATGGAATGGATTTATGTGTAGTTGCTCGGGTGTTTAGTCCATCAGACCGGTACAATGTATGTATGTTAGCCTTGTTAGCCATGTGGGTGGCTAACGGCGTGTAACACCAAGGAGTTAAGTTATGTTGTGAGTTGTGATTTCCGCTGCAAGGTGTTGTTAAGTGTGTTGTTAGTAGTTGGGGTGTTACAAATATGCATGACTTGTGTATTAATGCTGCTTATTATTATTACTGTTGTGCAATAACAGTACCGTTAGTATATATGAACATATTTATAAAACGAACTAGCGACTATGATGCTAACACCCCTACCGGTAATCACACCATTATCTCCTAACCCGTCTCAATTACTAATAACCATGCAGCGGAAATTCAACCTACAACCGATGGGTGATACATGCCGTTAGTCACCCACGTGATTAACAAGGCCAAATCCAATCCCAACAAACAATACAATACAATATCGTTCTGATGGGTCTTACACCGAGTATACTAAGCAACAATACATCCCAATTCCTTAATCAAATCTCAATTACAAACCTCAAATCCATATTATACAATACAATATCCATTCTGTTCTATATCGAGTATCTTCCATTCCCAAGTCTATTGATGACCTTTCGGTCTTACAATTCCAAAGTACAAACAAATACAATTATTAAAAAACTACCCATATCAATAACAAACCCGTCCTACTCTCGAACGGTTGACGGCTTCGTTGTACCTGGAAAATAAAAACGATGCCCCTAGGGGCTCAGCAAAATTGCTGCATATGAAATTCGCATACCCCGCGTACTAGCGAGGGTACGCCGACTATTTGGTCGAGAGCATGCGGTTCATTTTAATTCAAACAGCATGCAAGGCAACAATACATTACATATGTATATTGGCACAATCAAAGTTCAGCATTGAACGCAACACTAACAGACACACATCAAGAGGTTAGTTTAGTTTGTTGTATACTTAGGCTTTGAGGGTTATACCTCACTATGCCTCAATTCATTCTACATTGTCACCCACTCACTAGGGTTACACTTACTCAAATACTCTTACTCTCAATCTCAAACTCAATACTCAAATTACAGCTCAACTCTCTCGAGTCTCAACTCAATACTCAATACTCAATACTCACTTGCTCAATTCTCAATACTCAACACTCATGTTCTCAAAACAATACTCAAAGGCATCTTTTAAGTCTTAGCCACGACCTCCGGTCAGGGTCATACACAGTCCCACCACCGGGCTTACAAATACAAAAGGGCTATGCATTTAGCTCCTCAAGTTCACAAATGTCCAGTTCTCTACCGGATTACTCAAATTCTTAAAACTCCCCTCTCGGAGTCATTTCACAATCTCATGGATTAGCCTAGAGGTATCTTTCTCGATAACATCTATTGGCTTAGGGAATTCCTCAATGTCTAGTATTCTAAGGTTTAGGTTTTACCCAACTTATCGAATACTCTCATGTTCGTGACATCGTTCATTTTAGTCGGTTCCTCTCATTGGGGTTGACTATCTCTCTAAGGGGTTTGGTGATTCCTTACCATGCTTTACTTTACTCAAGGTTCATATTTTGAACAATTATCAATTCTCTAGATAGAGGTTACTCATATACTTCCACTATCATTTATTGTGTGGATTAAATCAATTCGGTTCTCTAACCGTTATCGAGAGTTTACTAATTCCCGTACAATTCTCTCACTTTCTAATGAGTTCGTAGTTTGTGTTATCATTTCTTGGTTCGATAGTTTTAGTGGGTTTCCCCATTTTTGTTAATTTCACAACTTGACTCGTTCTTCGAGTCTCTAATCAAACAAGACTCAACTATGAGTCGAACTACCATGCACAATCCCCATTCAAGCAGTTCATTCATAAACACCCTTTTCATGAATTATACAAACTTCAGTTTAAATTATAATCCAACAAGCAACAATATAATACAAGCACTAATGAGTGCAAACAATCCGATTCATGCATTTATCTTGTTAGGTGGTCACACAATCAAACAAGCACACAAATTGGGTAACCAAGTTAGGGTACAGAGCATGAGAAAATCATACCTTTCACCGGGGTTAACTTTATCGGGTGTTCTCACGTTCCTTGGTTCACACTTGTTCCTCGTGTCTTACTCTTGAACCACTGATTACATGTCAAATGGTTCTATTAATATTAAGGCGTTACAGTACGTACATAATTGCTACTCCCGTACTTACCTCGTTATCCCGTTATCTCGGTTTACTTAAGTGTTCTTAAACTCACCACTTCCTCACTCACTTCTCAAACTTGTTTACACTTCTTAGGACCTTTAAAGGTCACCAAACAACTCCTAAACATCATCTAAAACCAAAACCAATCAATCCCCCATTTAGAACCCTTTAAAAAACACTTTCTGGGCATTTTTGGGGGTGGTCCGGGACTTGGTCCGGACCCAAGGTCCCGGACTAATGCAGAAACTAACTCTCGGCCTATTTTTACTAGTGGTCCGGGACTTGGTCCTGGACCTAGGTCCCGGACCAATGTCAATTTTCTGTCTCGGGCTTATTTTCGATGCGGTTGGGACTTGGTTCCTATCCCAAGTCTCGGACCCTGCTAAAAACTGCTATTAATGTCATTTTTCAACCCAAATCTACCCTTAATCCAACCCTAATCATTCCATAAACTTTCCATAAGTTTCCTACATAATTAAACCTCAAAACATGCTCTAAACCACTCCAAATCTTTGGTTTAATCCACTACCCAATTCTTGCTCAAATTCAACAAATTCAATTTTCACATTCTTGCATTTTGCACCCTTGTGCATTTCTACTTCCTTTTGGTGTTTTCTACCACCTACCAATCTCACCAAATCACTTAATGACCATCCCAAATCATTCCTAGACAAATGCCCCTCTAAAAACCCAAGTTCGCTCCTTGTTTCACAAGTTATAATCACTAACTCTTTTCTAGTTATTCCAAAGCACTATAACACCCTTTTGCTACAAATTTTTGTCTCTCCCCAATCCATTGTCATTTTGCCACATCAAGATTACCAAACATCTCTACTCAACCCAACTACACACTTAAGTTTCCCCCACTTACCAAGCCACTTAAAACACTATTTCCTACTAAAATTTTGTCATAACCTCCCCATAAATCTAACATGTCCCAATCCATCATCTCTCATCAAATTTCTTTCCTAATCTAGCCACACCCAATAAGGGTCCTACCAGCACATAATATATCCTCAAAGTCCATGAACAACAACATAAGCACTAAACATAAAAGTGCATGGCTCAAAGGCCCTTAATTCAATCAACTTTCACAAATTCTCTCTAAAATCAAATATACACACATTCCCACATAGATTTCAATTCATAATTTGGGTTCATTAATTAATTACCCAACCCAAAACCTAAAGCAATTAAAACAAGTTTCAAGGTAGATTTCTTACCTTAATTTCACAAGTTCTCTTTTAATTCTCCTCTTGCTCTTCCTCTTCCCAAATTCGGTCAAATGGGCAATGAAGTTGCCACACTCCATTCCCAACATTCAAGAACACAAAAAGTGTAATTAAAACTCTAAATCCTTAGAATCACTCAAATTCAATGGAAGGGGCTTAAAACACAAAGTTAGGGTTTTTACCTTTGAAGTTTTAGGAGGAGTTTTCACCCATGAATCAAGAAGGGGGTTACTCCACCATTGGAGGGTTGAAACAAAGCTCCAACACAAGGGAAAAAAAATGCATGAGAATGGCAAAAATTGGTCAAGAGGGAAAGATGAGGAAAAATGAGTTTTTCTTGAATATTCTTACCTTAGGAGAGAGAGGAGACTCCAAGCTACACATTGATGCCATTTTCTCTTCAAATGGGAAAACCCATGGAGATGAAGTTCTTCATTTTTGGATTTTGAAAAGAGAGAAGTGTAGAGCTTGAGGAGGAGAAGAAGAATATGTAATTTTTTCTTGATTTGGAGCCTTGGTGTGGCTTAGGCAAGCTTGGAAAGAGGGACTGCCATGGAGGAGGCTCAAAACGTTCAAAACCAGAAGATAGGGATGGGGGAGCCGGCTAGAGGAAGGATAAAAGAAGAAAGAGAGGAGGAAGAGAGAAATGAGGGAGGAGAGAGAAGAAAAGTTACAAGTAACTTTTCTCTTTTTGCTTTTTCCCTCTTCTTTAATTAATTAGCTAGCTAGTGTTGTGAGAGGGCTGATTACTCTTTAAAAACCGGCCCCATATATATGTACAGCTGGAGCGTTTTTTCGTCTTTTATAGAAAACGCTCGTTTATTTACCCGGTTTTAGCACTATTCACTAACCGGGCTGTTTTCCAGAATTTTCTCGTTTCTTTAATTTTAATGGTTATTAAGATTCCATTAATGTTTATTTATAGTTATTTAATGAACTATAATTTTTATGGGTTCATTTGACCACTTAAAGTCACGTTTTGGTTTTTCTCGAAAAACGTGCGTTAAAGCTTTATTAGCGTTTTAATTCATTTTATGGTTCCGTTTTCTTCGGGAATTGTTCCCCATATTATTTAGGCCTTATTAAGCCTTTAAAATCCATCCAATACCACTCTCGAGGTTGTATTCCTCCTAGGGTCACTTAATGCTCAATTTAGCGTTATTCGCTTTTTAAGTGTTTCCTCTTTTCTTTTGGATTTTTTCTTACCAAAATTTATTAGGCACTAATAGGCCCTCAATATCGTATTAGAGTAATTTAATCACCCTAATTAAGTTCAGGGTATTTCATGCTATCTTATACGTGTAATATAAGGAACGTAAGAAAAACATTGTAGCATTAGGATAATAAGATGTATATATTATCCGAGACTTATATACGGAGCCTTGACCTTTTAAACGCCACTCTCGTATCTAACACTGGATCCCGAGTCGACATACTCAGGATTGGACTAACGACCTTAGTCTGCAGTGTTAGGAAAATGGTAATGCGATGCGATGATATAGATGAGTTAATCAAGAGGATATGGCTCTTGGTGAGAATTGTGATAAATTAACGATACTAGGATGCCGTGTGGGTATCTGTAAGTATCAAGACAAATTCTAACGGACTATAGATGGTTCGTCGGTCGGAACCTCTACCGCTGGAGTGGCTACTGCCGTGGGTGACCCGCCATAAGAGATGGGTAACTTAGAGACACATCATATTAATGAGACGTTGTCATTAGATATAACTGAACAATTACGAACAACTATATTAGCTCGTACAGTAGGCGAACATTATTTGGGCTTGTATGCCAAAGACGGGAATCTACACCTGTTTACAATTCTCGTTGTTTCGCTTTTTGTTCATCGGTTATGCTATGTGGTTATATGATGTATGTGAATTATTGTGGATTGATTGGTTGAATTGAGTTGCTGTACTCGTATGTATGTTTGAGGATTGTTGAATTGAGTCGCTGTACTCATATGTATATTGTGAATTGGTTGAGTCAAGTCGCTGTACTCGTGTGTGGATTATTGTGTATTTGGTCGAGTTGAGTCGCGTGTACTCTAATATGGATTATTAAGTGTTTGGTTGAGTGGAGTCTTCGTACTCATATATGCGTTGTGACGTTTTCAGTTGGTTTATTGTGGTGTGATATATGAAGCCGATGGCTTGTTTGCTATTTGAGTTTACTGCAATATATTTATTGCTTTACTGTTTTATATTAAACTACATGCATGAAAACGAACTACATGCTCTCGACCAATTAACTGAGGGTCTGAGAGGACATGATAGTTATGTAGTAGCATACTCAGTAAGGGCTGATTCCATACCACAAACAAACATTTTTCAGGTATGCAGCTTCCGGTGTCGGCAGAGAGCGGGACGCGCTGGGTAGTTAATTACAGTTGTGTAAATATGTACTGTCATATTTCGATATGAACATAGAAACGTGTATAGGACTGGAATACTTAGAATGCTCACTAGGGTTGTATTTATGTCGGAATGGAAAGTTAAGTCTATCTCTTGTTGTCACTGTGGGAAATTGTTTCATATTATGAATATATCAACAAGTGCGTTATTACTCGTATGGGCGAGTGAGAACGGTGACACCAGTAGTTCGATTGTTTTAGATTACCGCTGTGATTATTATGTTAAGTACGACGATTATGAGTCGATTTGAGTAGGGGTGTTACAATAATGGTTACTTATTGGAATGGTGTAATAATGTAATAATTTCGTAATTTTTTTATTGATGATCGGTGTATTTTTGAAGCTGGTGGAAGGTTGAACTTGGTCTTGGTTAGATCAAAAGAAAGCTAGACACAAAATGGGGTGGAAAGGTAATTCAATTTTGGCACTGGCTATGTAAGGGTTGGATGATGATTGAAGCTCCTTAAAATTTGGCATTAAAAATGACTAGATATGGTATTGTTTTGGTTATGAAACTTTTGGAAATGAAATGGACTACTTACGAGAACGTAGTTAGCGTGACTTGCATTGTCACATAGATTGGGAGCAATTAGAAAATGATAATGATACGTGATAGCACCAATGTGTGACTTTTGAGTTTAGTAGATCTTGAACCTTATTTGGGGAATTTAAGCTTTGGGGACGAAGCTTTCTATTCAGGGGGTAGGGAAATATTTCACAATTTTATTTCCGAGCTTTAAGACCTCAAAGCACAGTTTTGATAGTTTTTTAGGGTAAAATGGGAATAGATCCTGTTGGAAGAAGCTTTGAGGGTTGGAATGTGTTCCACTAGGAGTAGAATTCCTTTTTCCTTGAGTTGGCCCAAAAGGGTATTTTGATCATTTGACCCTAAAGTTTACTTTGACCACTCAAGGGTATTTCAGTAATTAGCCCTGGTGGAAAATTGACCTATCATGTTATGGGTGGAAAATTGACCTATCATGTTGGCAATTATTCTATATGTTTGATGGATTTATATACTCTTAACTAATTAGGAAAGCTTTGGGATTAGTTGTTCACTTGTTTGATTAATACATATAATAAGTTTGACAACCTATTTGCAAAGGCTAGTTAATTTAGTTCACGCATCAGATATACATATTAACTAATTAAATAAAATTTTAATTAAACACAATATTAATTAGGTAAAATTCATAAAATACCCCTAAAACTTTAGTAATTCACAATATACCCATTTTTCGAAATACGTTCACAAGATACCTCTAAAAAGTCAAATTTCACAAAATATTTATTTTTCCTAACGAATGTTAACTTCTCCATTAACCTCCCTGAAGAATGACATGTTTTCCCTTAACAAAAGCTGATTGTAAATCACAATATACCCTAATTTCAAAACTCGTTCGTCATACCCATCCTGAAATGACCTGGAAAAATGACTATTTTATCTCCATTACAGATCATGTTTCTTGTTCACAATAAACTACCTTTATTTAGGGGCATTTTATGAAATTTTATTTAAAAAATTAAATACTAAAAAATATAAATAACTAAAAAAACATTCACAAAAATAATAATATAATAATAAAGAACTAAGACATATATAAAATTAAAACAAAATAAATAATTCTTAAATATTTTTTTAAAAAATAATTCTTTAATATTAAACGTACATTAAACTTCAAACAGTTTAACATTTGTCTTCTCATTATTTTACATTCTTTGACTATTTATCAATCTTCATCATCGTTCAAATATTTGTTGTTATGGTTAGATAATGATTAAATATTATATTAAGCACATATATATATATATGTCAATTTGTAAAAAAATATTAATCCAATATTAGATGAGGTAATTGTATATAATTTTAGTTAGTTACCTCATTTTATATTGGATTAGTTTATAAACTAACATATATATATACTTATAATATAATATTTAATCATTATCTAAACATGACTTCAAATATTTGAATGAAGAACAAGACTGATAAATAGTCAAGGAAGGCAAGAAAATGTGAAGAAAAAAATTAATTTGTTTGAAGTTTTGTGTATATTTAATATTTAGGAATTATTAGTGTTATTTCAATTTTATATATGTTTTAGTTATTTTTGAAACTTTCTAGAGATATATTTTGAAAATTTCCCACTTTTTATAATTTTAATACTCGTTTATATTTTTTGTAATTTTTTTATAATTTTAAATAGTTTTTTTGTAAAATTTCATAAAATGTACCTGAATATAAAAAAGTGGCATATTATGAAATTGAAACATGATCTACAATGCCAGGGGTAAAATAGTTATTATTCAAGGTCATTTCACACATTAGAGACATAATGTGAATTTAAAATATTTTAAGGGTATATGAAGAATGAGTTTTGAAATTGGGTATTTTATGAATTATGAAACTTTTTTTGGGACATAATGTGAATTTCCCCTATAATTTATAAGAAAATTAAGTTTATTTCAGTTTTATACATGTTTTGGTTATTTTTATTATTTTATTATTTTTCAAATATTTTTGTGATTATATATATTTTTGTAATATTTTAATTTTTTGTAAAATTTCATAAAATTCCTCTGATTAAAAAAGGTGGCCTGTTTTGAACTTAAATCTGATCTGCAATGAGAGAGGTAAAATGGTCATTATTCAATGTCATTTCATAGGATGAAGGTATATTGTGAATTTCAAACTTTTTAGGGGTTTTAGAAGGAACTAGTTTTGAAATTGGGGTATATATTGAATTATGGAACTTTTTAGAGGTAAATTTTGAATTTATTGCAAGTTTTCTTCAAGGCAAAAAATGTCATTCTCTAGGGGGTTAACATATAAGTTAACGTCAGTTACAAAAAAAGGATATTTTATGATTTTTGAAACTTTTTAGAGGTATCTTGTGAACGTGTTTTGAAAGGAGTGTATTATAATTACGAAAGGATATATAATAAATTTTCCCTATTAATTAATATGATCAATAAAAATAGAAACACTTTAATCAAAATAAAACAAGTTCATATTATTCTCAAAAACAGTACCTATTCTCTAATGCACCGGTCCCAAGTTTAGTCTCTCTAAATTGAACATTTTTTAAAGGTGTTCCCACCCAAGCCGCTTCCTCTATCTTCCTATCTTGTAAGTCTCTATGAGAGAAAGTTTCCCTTCCATTACCTTGGGATCCACACTATGCTTAGACAACCCACGACATTTGAATTTAGTTCCCTCTAGGAAAACATCTGCATGAGGTCATCTCCTACCGAGGGTAGTGCCCTTCTTATACTGACCTTCTCACTTATATCCAAGTTGTATATTTTGGAATAGTTGGATTTTGGCCTCCTGGATAAGGATTTTAAAGAATGTTATCAAGTTCATCAACAAGATCTTATGCTTGTGTCTCATTTAGAGATGCTGATGGTCCTAACACCCTCCTATTGCCTAAAGTACAGTCACAACAAAAGAAAAGGCTTGGAGTCTTTGGACTCAAGGACATATAAAAGGACATCTTGTCAGAGGTGACAATACTTGAAAAGCCATTATGCACTAGAGATTGTTAGATCCAATCTTGTGTATCCAATTAATGAAGCATATGCTCCGTTCTCCAATCCTACCCTAATTTCCCTCCCCTAATCTAGTTGTTTGAGGACTTCTTCCCCTACCTCTTCCTTTGGTACGAGTTTTGATGGAAAGCTTGGATTATCCCCAAAACTAATTTTATATTTAGGTGTCTTAAAACTTCTGATAAGCTCCAATCTTGGGGTATCATACTTGCTACAGATGTTGGTAGTGTGAGCTTACTTGAAATAGTAGTTATCATCTATTATTTTCTTGTAGGTTATCATGCAGTGCCCCGTGAGCTTTGTGCAAATGACTAAGGATCCCACAAATTTCTCCAACTTACTCAATTATTTCAGTTTTATATCATGCTACTTCAAGAATAAAAGACCCGTGATTTTGTGTGACAAAAAACTATTGCATCACGGTATATGAAAGTTGAATTGAACAACGCAAACAACTCATAATAACCAGAGTCGAAAGATGTGTCTTCAATATCAATTCTTCATTAAGTATGTCTTATGGGTGAGAAAACATTCTACCCTTTATTTTTCTTGAGTGTATCCACATCACATAAAGTTTTAGGGGTGGGGGGGGGGGGGTGTAGTTTACACCCGTCCTTTTTGACATCTTTCATCATGTGTAGGCTCTTGGTCTCTAATTTAGTGCATGATTAGTTGACAACTTCCCATTCTTCATCATATAATCCTAGCACTGGGCTTCAAACATGGGAATCCTTTTTCATATCCTTACTAGTTTTTGGTTTTATTTATACATATATATATCATTGACTCACAATTAACTAGATTTAACTTCACGCTATCCGGTTACACACAAAAACTTCACGTTGTGTATGAGTAGCTTTTTATTATTACCTGGATACCCAGGTAGAGATGATACCAAGGTTCATAAGAGCATTGCTCTCTAAAAATACAAGACAAATTAACGAAGAAAAAAAATTATACGGACAGCAAAACAAAACATGCGCAAGCAAACTCCAGTAGTTGCAGTAGGTTCATGGAAGATAGGAGCAGTTGCCCCGACATCATGAAAAGGGAGATTAGTCTCTTGTTCCATTGAATAACCCATCTTTTGATCTAAGTAGAAGTAAAATTCTAGTCCGGATTGGTTCCTTCAAAGATCAACTTGTTATAGGCAGACCAAGTTGCTTCAAGAGAAATGAAATAGGGTGAGAGAGCTGATGCCTTGCCAGGATAACAGAGTTTTGTACCTATGTATGGGAATACAAAAATGATTCCCCACCAGTATAGGATGATGGACTAGAGATTTCTTATGGTTGAACAGTGGATGAAGGGATTGTTGATGGTTTCCACGTCACTGTTACAAAGAGGGCATAGGAGCCGACTCACTGGAATGTGATTCTTAATATAGAGGATGTCTTTTATATTTAATTTGTCATGAAGAAAGAACCATAGGAACAATTCAATGCGTGGGGAGCAAGGTTTCACCAAAAACTTTCGTGCCAAAGTTTAAGAGATCGGAATTAGATTACATGATCTTATAACAGATAGATTTTAAAGAGAATACCTTGTCACCTGTTGCTAACCATATGCATGCTTATTAGGCTGACTGGTATCGGTCGGATAATGATATTCGATCTGAGAGAGAAGCTCATCTACCTGTTGCGATTCATATAACAAACGATGTCTCCCGGTAAAATTCCACGACCACTAACTGTCGTTCCACCATCCCATTGGGAATCTGACTTAGTTTAGGGAAACTAAATTTTAAGGGATGAGATTTGGTCCAATGATTTAGCCAGAAGTTCATCGTGGAGCCACTGCCTAGAAATCTCAAACATATTTTCTTTGATTACCTGTCTGATGATTGGGTTCCATGTCTTTTTCAGAAGTATGAATTCCACAAACCTTTCCTTCTTGTCAAAGATCACTTTTCATCTGTGATGGGCAAGAACATATATATTCCATGAATTGAGCAAATTTCATTTTCCAAGGTTCACGCCACCATTGTTTTGGAATTTCCACCAACATTTAGATAATAAGGCAACATTTTTGGTTTCTACATCTGCAATTCCCAGGCCTCCCAACTCTTTAGGTTTTGAAAATGAGCTCCATGTCATTAATGGAATCCCTCTCCGTGTCTAGTTTCCTCAAAAGAATTTTCATTGAAGTTTATTAATCTTTTAAATCACTACTTTTGGAATTTTGAAATAACGAGATAGTATATCAACATACTGTTCATTACTACATGAATTATAACCAATATGCTTGCCTTTGAGAGAGAGAATCCAGCTAGCGAGTTTCTTTTCAACTTTTGATACTACTAGTACCCACGAGTTGATTCGGTTTGGGCTGCACCAAAAAAATGGTGGGAGATGCTACATCCTAAGATATTCTGTATTCTGGCCATTTGGAACGTAGACATATTGATAGGAATGGCTGATGATTTCCTCCAATTAATTTCTAGATCCGGCATCTCAAAGAATATTGTTAGGCACTATTTGACTGAATCTAACTCTAATTCACCGATATCGGTGAAAATCAGCATGTCATCAGTGAATTGTAAATGCGAGAGTGTTACCTAATTTGCTCATATCCGTAAACCATCTTTTTTTTTATCTTGATGAAGTGCTTCCTTTAGTAACCAACTTAGTGCTTCCACATGAAGGATGAAAAGAAGCGGAGATAACGGGTCTCCTTGTTGAACTCCTCTTGTTGGTTTAATCGAGGATGTGGGTACACCATTTACAAGTATTGATATTTCAGTAGTTGTGAGCCTCGATTAAACCCTATCCTATGTTGACTAAAGTTGATTAGGATCTAGTCGGGTTTTAGGTCCACTTAAAACCTAAGATTAATAACTATGTCATAAAACAATAATTATTAAAACCTAAGCTAGCTCACTGGAACCTATTATGAGTCGCCACCTAATTTTAACCTAGATCAAATTAGGAAAGGAGAGTTCGGGTTCGGGGCTTGTTGATATTGACTTAATTAGGGTTCAAATTACTTTCATTACCCCTAGAAGTCGTTTTCCTCTACTTAGTTTAATTACGGCTTATACGAGTCGTTTTTAACCTAAGTGCGCGCTTCTGTTTTTTTTATTTTTTAACGTTTTTTTTTTGACAGAAAATTAAAGTGGAATTAAGATACCTAAACTAGGGATTCGGAGGCAGAATTAGGTCAAATTTTGTTTCCGTCCGTGGCTACGGACCTAATGTCCGAAACCACGGACCCTAATTAACCTAATTACACAGAAAAATCGAATTTGAACAGAAACGAGATTTTGAAAAGTCTGGGGCCACGGACAGGATGTCCGTGGGCCCGGACATGTTTTATAAAACCCTAAATTTTGAAAATAAAAATATCCCGCCACAGTCCGAGGGCGTCCGGCTTTCGGACAGCGTCCGGGACCCTGGACATAGCGTCCGTGGGTGCGGATCGACCTCGGACGACGGCGTTGAGGCAGTTCCCGGCGGTGTTTTTGGCTCAAAATTTATGGGTACGTATCCTGAAAGATTCTAAACATGTTAGTGATCCAAAGTTTTCAATTTGACTACGATTAAGGACGAAACTTATTGAACAAGTTAGTGGACAGAAACACAAACAAACCTTAATTCAGAAGCAAAAAAAAGTCAGTTCGAATAGGAATTTCAACCAGAAGCGTATTGTGATCAATGGAGTTAAAGAACTCGAATTCTAACCTGTTTTGGCTTCGGGATTTGGTTGTTCCTTCACATCGGGAAACTTCGAACGCGTCGTTGATAGCCGATCCGGTTCAACCTCGACCGAGTTTCTGATTTCTTCTTCCTTGTATGATTAAGGACGGTTTGCTTCTGTTTTTGTGGTGTTTTGGTGCTTGGAAGTTTAGGAGAAGGAGAAGAAAGGATGAGTTTTTGGTGATTTTGGGGTGATTTCTGCAGTGTTTCGGTATTGATTTGAGGCTTGGAAGTGTAAAAACGTGGGAAGAAGGTTTGTGGCTGTGTTCTCTGACTTTGGAGGTGTTCTCCTCTGCCCTAGGTCGTTTTTGGAAGGTCCTTTTATAGAAAGAGCAAGGTCATGTTGATAGAACAAGATTTTTGTCTAAAACCCTGATTTTGTGCTCTAAGGGAATATGATTTTTTAAAATATGTTTGCAGGCCGATAAAAATTATGAAATTTTAACTTAAGGTAAAGGATGATTTTTAAGAATTGTTAGAGTTGGAATCGGGTTATTTTGATAAATAACCGATTAGATAAAAATCTCACAATCTGGAATCTCCCATAATTCATAACTTATTATTGGAAAGTCTAAATAACGAAATTCCAACGGCATTAGTCTCTAATATCATCCTCTATCTTGTGTTAAAATTTCATGATGTTTTGGTTCGATTTCGGTATTTTCCATAGGAGAGAGAAAATTGCAAAAATGATTGAATTTCTCTTTAAATTTTGGGTTAAGGTTCCAAATAAGAATTCGGTTTATGACTGTATGTAGTCATGCTAACCATGTGACAATTTTATTTTAATTTTGGAAACCTTTTAATTTCTATTTTGAGGCTATTTCATGCGTTAATTATTAAAGAAATTAGCTTATAATATGAATTAAAAGCTAAATTTCCAGAATAAATATTATCAGAGAATCATGAAATACCTTCATAATGACCATGATATTTGGAAGTGTTTGGAGATAATGAACAAGTCATATGAAAAATAGAAAATCCCGAGAATGTCCTTGGAAAATCCTGCATTGGTGCATTTTGACCACTTTGCCCTTTGTAAACGTATGCCTTAGAGACCACTCCGGGGGGTTGAAATTTGGGTATAAGAGATTGCCCCCCGTCAACTAGGCTTTGTAATGAAGATGAAAAGACTAGTTGATGCCTGAGTGATACCCCAAAATTTTGGATCTTAAAAGGCCCTATATGCAGATTGCGTCGAGCTATTCTAAGGCGCTGACTACCTATGAGTGAGAATGATGAGAAGATGTCAAGCGATTCTAAGGCGTTGACTACCTATAAGATGAAGTAATGTCAAGCGATTCTAAGGCGTTGACTACCTATAAGATGAAGTAATGTCAAGCGATTCTAAGGCGTTGACTACCTAAACGATGAAAATGATGTCAAGCTATTCTAAGGTGCTGACTACCTATAATGAGTGAAATGTGCTTAATGTGATGATGAATTGTATGACCTAGGTGCATCTAGGGACCGGAACCTATTCCGAAGCGTGTGTTAAAAGGTAAAGGACTGAGAGTGCCAAAATAGGAAGGTGCTAATGAAGTGGGTTAAGACTTATGACAAGCTTGAGGGTGAGTTCTTCTGTACTCAGGTGAGAATTTGTATCTGTAAAGAATCTGCATCTTGTGGTGAAGAATTCTGTATCGCAATCTACGGGGTGAGAATCTGTATCTCTGAAGAGTCGTGTATCTATGGATGAGAATTTGTATCTCTGAAGAATCTGTATCTTCGTGGTGAGAATCTGTATCTCTGAAGAATCTGTATCTTCGGGGCGAGAATCTGTATCTCTGAAGAATCTGTATCTTCGGGGTGAGAATCTGTATCTCTGAAGAATCTGTATCTCCGGGGCGAGAATCTGTATCTCTGAAGAATCTGTATCTTCGGGGTGAGAATATGTATCTCTGAAGAATCTGTATCTCCGGGGCGAGAATCTATATCTCTGAAGAGTCTGTATCTTCAGGGTGAGAATCTGTATCTCTAGTCTATGATGAGGAGTTTCGTGCAGACGGATGCAAGGCAAACTTTATGCAAATGATCATGATGAAAGTTGATTATGAAAGTGCCAAACGTGGCTATGATGATGTGCATGTCAAAATACAATCAAAGTGTATGTAGGAAACTTGTCCAAAACAAGAAATCGTTGGAAAATGTGCCAAGCATGGCAATGTTAAGGATCAAAATTGTCCAAAGCAAGACTTGCTAGAAAGTGTGCCGAATGTGGCCATGATGAGGTTTATGAAACCGAAGTGCTTAAAGGAAAGTTGTTCAAGACAAGAAAATCGTTGAAAGAGGTGCCAAACGTGGTAGTGTTTGAAGAAAATTCTGTTTAGTGAAAAGGAAAGTGAAATTATCATCTCCTAACTATAGACTTCGGACTTGTAATTTATCTCCTACGAGATGAACATGCCGCCGGTGGGGTATGGTGTATGATGTGAAGGTAAGGGCTTATGTGGGCCTGTGGTGTTTGATGTGCAGGTAAGGGCTTATGTGGGCCTGTGTAGTGGAGGTGAAGGTAAGGGCTTATGTGGGCCTGTGGTGTTTGATGTGGTAGTAAGGGCTTATGTGTGCCTGTGGTGGGATGATGGTGGTGATGTTTGAACTTTGGGTTCCAATTGGTGTTGTCATAGCAATTGTTGGAACCAACAATTGCCCCTAGTATTTTTCCCTTAAGACACTCTGAGCTAGAGTTCATGGCAATCGATCATTCCGATCGATTGCCCCCAGTATTTTCTTTGATCAAACGTGCGAACGAGTCTCGTCCTTACAGGGTCAAGGCTTATGTTCTGATTTGGTGCTTCCTAACCTACACTCGACGTGTTTGGTGTTTACACTCGTTTCTCACTTACGGTCACAACTTCTAGACCATTGAATTTGATATTTGATGAATTTACGCACTCGATCTGTTACTTTCACGTAATTGGATACACAACTATCAAGTCGGAAGTCTTTGAGGCTTATAACGTGGCCATAGGGTGTGATTAAAGACAACTGGACCATGGGGGGATGTATGAGGTATTTGGAGCTTAAATGGGTGACCAAAGCTGCACTTTGTGTCTTCTCTCAGATTCATCTTCCTTGTCTTGAAGTTGTCTAGCTGCTTTGTGTTGACGTCGTTTTCGAGCTTCTGGACCTGGACTTTTAAAGTTGTCCTTTACACTGTTTCTCCTTTTTTGTCATTTGGACTTCTTCGAGGCACTTTGGGTTTGCCTTTTGTTTTATCCTTTCTTGACTTTGCCTTCGGGGTTCTTGTGTTCCCGGTTTTAGGCTTCGAGAGCTGTTTTGATGTGAGCTCTTTTGATCCTGTGTCACTCTGGGACCATTTACGGATCGCTTCGTCATGCTGATAGCGGCATTGCTTCTTTGGACTGATGAGAATGTTATCTGAGAGTCGGGCTCCTCGCTTCCTTTGATCACCAGGTCGGACATTCATCATTGGCTGGGTTATTTTGTGGAGCTCATAATATTGAAAAGGGATATACGAAAGGCTCAACGGGGGTGCCTAGGGTTTAATGATAGGGTTTACAAGCTTTTGGCTATGTGGCGCTGTACCTAGGTGCTTCATCATTCCTGATAGTTGTGTATCCGTTCTTTGTTACTTTTCACAGGTCTAAGAGTAAATTTACAAATCATCTCCTTCGGTCGGAGTTATGCCGTTTACCTCACCTTTGAATGTGGTCTCACCAGAATCATGTAAAAATGACACGCTCGTTCACTCATGGTTTTTCCACTCAAGACACTCTCGTGAATTTCACTCAGAGACTAGTTCGCACGCGTAAACGAAAGATTAAGATGACGATCCTGAACTCAGATTGCCCCCAGTATTGATCTGGGGTTTATGACAACACTTAAACAGATGTGGATTTTGGAATGCTTTGTGGATATTATGGGATAGTGTATGGTGTGAGGACGGACATATTCACCCTTTTAGAAACAAAAGACAAGTCGTTCCATTCCATAGTCGGGAAATGATTACTCTGTGATCCCTTAATAAAAACATGTTTTTTGTTTTTTGTTTTGTTGAATGAATACACACAAAATTACGAAAATAGAACTATGCTCTAATTCACGAATGGAAAGATAACGTCAAAGTTGTGATCTAAAATGACAAAGGAAGCTAACTACCATAAAATTTAGAAGAATGATTGAGAAAGAAACTACTAAATTGAGAAAACTTCTGAAATAGTGATGTTGAACATCTGATGCCAACGTGTTGAAGACTCGAGCTGTTGACCGTCGGGCCACCATTGACCATGATTGTCTTTGTAACACCCCTAAAACCGGCCTAAGAGTTAAGGGTATTACACGCCGCGTATTACTACCAATAACGCAAGGCTCTAATCGATCAAAAACAATAAAGGCCCAAAACAGAGTTCACTTAACATTGTAAACCAAAGTATTCAAATACAGCGGAAGAAATACCAATCCTAATACAAAACCGAGTCAGAAACAGAAGTCAGCATAAGGCCAGAAGGATACAACATCTCAAGTAACAAACTGAATGAATATAAAAGCTAATTGCTAAGCTCCAGAACTTAGGATGATCCTCGCTGATCAATCTGCAAAAATGTTAGAAGTAGGGGAATGAGCACACAACTATGCCCAGTAAGCAGCGACCGTCATCAGTAGGTCGCTCAAAACAATTGAAATCAGAAGATGGAAAAGAAAACACTTATCCACAATTCTCAATATTCAGAAGCTTTCAGAACAGAAACAGAGTGGAACTCAAGGGGTTCCCACATCAGAAATAGTCGGAGCACTTAAACAGAAAGGGGACAAAACACAATGCACACACTCAGAAGGGTCGAAGACCCATAGACCATACCAGGTCTCTCGGCAACGCAGAAATGACTCGAAAGAGCCAAAGGGTTCGTCAACCCCACAGAACAGAAAGGGAATGACCCACACTCAGAACGACGTCTACATGGTATACCACGGAATAGCTCGACCCAGCCATTCACGGCTCAGAAACAAAGTGCAATGTCCCAAAACAGAAAGGTTGCTTAAACAGAAGCAAAGTTGCATTTAAATATGCCAAGCACTCCTAAATCAATAGCACAGATCATAAGGAAACCAATGCCGCAGACGGCACTCAAATCGGAGTTCAAACGAAGAAGTTATGTTGAAAACAGAGGGGTGTCCGAACTTGTGTCCGGACGTCGAAGTTCGGACACAAGTCGAGACTCAGAAACCAGAGAAAGCCAAATGTCCGAACTTGTGTCCGGACATCGATGTTCGGACACAAGTCGAGTTGAAATCAGATAGAGGAGTTCAGCATGTCCGAACATCCAAGTTCGGACGGATGTTCGGACAGGTTTTACGGGAAACACGCGGAAGGTCCGACCTTGTGTCCGGACGTCGAAGTTCGGACACAGGTCGAACTTAAACCAGAGGGAAAACTGAGGGTGTGTCCGAACATCCATGTTCGGACAGATGTTCGGACATACCCGAACTCGCAAATCAGAAAGGCAGAAACGCACTGTCCGAACTTCAAAGCCCGACGGAAGTTCGGACAGTGCGAAAAATGCAGTTTCCAGAAGACGAACAGAGCAGAAAAACAACACGAAACAATGCCTTAAAATGCCAATTAAGCACACACACCAAATCAGACATTAAAACAGGAAACCATGGGGGTTTAGCCATCCAAAATCACAACAAAACGCTAATAGAATCACACACAAAAACCAGACAACGCTCTTGCAACACCCATGGCTGAACTTCCAACTGAATCGAGTAACCACCTACCTCAATTATCAGCCGAAACCACAACGAACTGAGGCAGCAGGCACAATCCACGCAGAGCAACAATCCGGACAGATCAACAGCCACTGATTAACCAAACCAATTGACACAAAATCAGAAACTGAAAAGAAGAACCCTAGATTATCCAAACCCAAAATCTGCAACACCAACCTGATTCAAAGTGAAAGATCTCCACAATCTGCAGCAGTTCCACAGCCCACACAATCACAATTCAACAGCGACGAAGCCTTCTGATTTAATCAAGAACAACGGCTCAAAATCAGAAAACAGAGAGAGAAGAAAACCATCAACGCAGACCCGAATTCCTGAACACACACCTGAACCGATCAGAGAACACAGTAGCAAGACCCTCCAATTCGGTTGAAGCAGCAGCCTTCACGATCCTTAGCGACAGAGAGAATAGAGAGAGAGAAGAAAGGAAGAACGCTCGCTCTGAACGCACGATGACAACTGATGGAGGAAGACCGATCGTGATGCAAATAAATTAGATGAAAAATAATTAAATAAGGCTCCCACTCCTTATTAATAAAGAAAACAATTACCTTAATTGTTTTAATAGATGGACCTCCTTGCCCTCTGCAATTAAAACAATGCCGCCGGTGTCCCAACTGATAATAAAGAATAGATAATCCAACTTAGAACAACATTGCAACTGATATAATACAAGGTAGGAATTATACGGGTTATAACATCACCTCCCCCTTAAAAGAATCTCGTCCTCGAGATTAACTCACCTTACTGCTCGAACAGGGAGGAAACTTGGCACGCAGCTCATCTTCGAGCTCCCACGTAGCTTCACTCTCTAACTGATCTGACCACTGGACCTTCACCATAGGCAGGGTCTTACTACGAAGCCGACGGACATCCCTGGCTAAAATGCGAGTAGGCACCGCCTCGAAACTGCAATCCTCTCTCAGCTGAAGCTGGCTGTAGTCGATCACGTGAGACGGATCATGCAGATACTTCCTCAACATAGACACGTGGAAAACTCCGTGGACAGCAGACAACGCAGGTGGCAAAGCCAAACGGTAAGCCACAGGGCCAATCCTCTCCAGAATCTCAAACGGTCCAACGAACCTTGGGCTAAGCTTTCCACGCTTCCCAAACCGGACCACACCTCTGACCGGCGACACTCGCAGATAGACATGATCTCCCACCTCAAACTCAAGCGGCCTACGCCTCTGATCTGCATAGCACTTCTGTCTGCTCTGAGCAACAAGCAAACGCTCCCGAATCGTCCTGATCTTCTCTACGCTCCCTGTACCAGCTCGGGTCCAACTAAGACCCTCTCCTTCAGGTCATCCCAACAGATGGGGGACCTGCACCTCCTACCGTACAACGCTTCAAACGGAGCCATACCAATGCTCGCCTGAAAGCTGTTGTTGTAGGCGAACTCAATCAGAGTCACATGCTGCTCCCAGCTACCACCAAAGTCCAGGACACATGCGCGAAGCATGTTCTCCAAAACCTGATTAGTCCTCTCCGTCTGGCCATCCGACTGAGGATGGTAAGCTGAACTGAACGCTAAATTCGTACCCAAGGCCTTATGCAAACTGCGCCAAAATCTCGAAACAAAACGTGGGTCACGATCAGACACAATAGTAGTAGGCACACCGTGAAGCCTCACTATCTCATCCAGATATAAACGAGCTAGGCGCTCCAGACTGAAGGTCTTCTTCACCGGCAGAAAATGAGCAGACTTCGTCAGACGATCAACTATCACCCAAACAGCATCACAACCCGAAGGAGTCCTGGGCAAACCCATGACGAAATCCATCCCCACACTCTCCCACTTCCACTCAAGAATGGGAAGGGGCTGAAGCAAACCCGCTGCCTCTGGTGCTCAGCCTTAATCTGCTGACAGGTCTGGCACTTCGAGACAAACTCTGAGATATCACGCTTCATCCCAGACCACCAAATGACTCTCTGAGGTCTCGATACATCTTCACCCCTCCTGGGTGAACTGAATAAGGCGCTCCATGGGCCTCCTGAAGGATCTCTCTGCGCAGCACTGCATCGTCTGGCACACATACACGGCCTCTGAAACGCAGACAACCATCGCTAGAGACACTGAAATCTGAACTCTGCTCTGAAGACAGCCCCTCTCTAATCCGACATAAAGCTGAGTCTGAATCCTGACCAACCCGAATCCTGTCGACCAACGAAGACTGCACCTGAAGCGCTGCTATCACACTGGCACTGGCTGGTCTGACTACCCAAACTCCCATACGCTGAAGCTCTAAGGCGGACCTCTGAACTCCTGACAAGGCACAAGCTACACCCGAAGCACCTCTCCGGCTCAAGGCATCTGCAACAACATTCGCTCTACCCGGGTGGTAGAGGATCTCTAAATCGTAGTCATGAAGTAGCTCCAACCACCTCCTCTGTCTCAAGTTCAGCTCCTTCTGAGTGAACAAATACTTGAGGCTCTTGTGGTCAGTGTAAACCTTACACGACGCTCCATATAAATAATGTCTCCAAATCTTCAGCGCGAACACTACAGCTGCCAACTCCAGATCGTGGGTAGGGTAGTTCTTCTCATAGGGCTTAAGCTGTCGGGAGCCATAAGCCACTACCTTACCCTGCTGCATCAAAACATCCCAGTCCCTTATGGGACGCATCACAGAAGACCTCAATCCCTCAGTCCCAGAAGGCAAAGTCAGAATCGGTGCCGTCGTCAGTCTCTTCTTAATCTCCTGGAAACTCTGCTCGCAAGCCTCGCTCCACTCATACTTGATCTCCTTCCTCAACAGACGGGTCAGCGGGGATACAATCTTAGAGAACCCCTCAACGAACTTCCTGTAGTACCCAGCTAACCCAAGGAAACTGCGAATCTCGGCAACATTCGTGGGCCTCGCCCACTCCATAACTGCTCTAACTTCTCAGGATCCACTGAAATACCGTCCTTCGAGACCACATGTCCCAAGAATACTACGCGGTCAAGCCAGAAGTCGCACTTCTTCAACTTAGCATACAACTCATGATCCTTCAACGTCTGCAAAACAATCCTCAGATGCTCCTCATGCTCCTCTGCGCTCCTGGAGTACACCAATATCATCTATGAAGACCACTACGAACTGATCCAAATAGGGTTTGAAAACCCGGTTCATCATGTCCATGAATACTGACGGAGCATTAGTCAAACCAAACGGCATGACTAGGAACTCGTAATGACCATAACGAGTCCTAAAAGCGGACTTAGGCACATCCTCGGCCTTAATCCTCAACTGATGGTAGCCTGAACGAAGATCTATCTTCGAGAACACTGTGGCCCCCGCCAACTGGTCAAACAAATCGTCGATGCGCGGAAGGGGATAGCGATTCTTGATGGTCACCTTGTTCAGCTCTCTGTAGTCGATGCACAAACGGAAGGTCCCATCCTTCTTCTTCACAAACAGCACTGGCGCTCCCCAAGGCGAAACACTAGGGCGTATGAAGCCCTTATCCAACAGCTCCTGAAGCTGGACCTTTAGCTCCTTCAACTCCGCCGGACTCATACGGTAAGGGGCCCTAGAGATGGGCTGAGTCTCTGGCGCTAAATCGATGGTGAACTCCACCTCTCGCACTGGTGGAAGTCCGGGCACGTCGTCCTGGAAGACCTCAGGAAACTCTCTGACAATCGGGATGCTCTCCAAGCTAGATCCCTCACGCACCTCTGGCAGATAACATAAGAAGCCCTGGCAGCCCTTCCTCAAGAAACTGGCTGCCTGCATCGCTGACACAATCACCGGCGCACATGGAACTGCATTCCCAGAGAAAGCAAAACGAGACCCGTCTGGCAAGTCGAACACCACCCTCTTCGCTGCACAATCTATATGGGCATGGTGCTCTGCTAGCCAATCCATGCCCAGAATCACATCAAAACAGGTCATCCGCATCGGGATGAGGTCAGCAAAGAAAGTCTTGTCCCTAACTACTATGGGACAAGCCTTACACACAGAATCCAGCACACAAGGGGCAACCCCACCTAATGGACTACTCACACACAAGTCTATCTCACTAGGCACAGCAGTCAGTCCAAGGTCACCCAACAAATCACAGCAGATAAAGGAGTGCGTAGCTCCAGAATCAAACAGACAAAACACATCTCGAGAATGGATCTGGAGAATACCTGAGATGACGCGATCACCAGCTCGATCACGCTCTCCCGCCATAGCATAAACCCGGCCTGAGTCTGAGGCTTCTTCTGATCGGACCTCGCCCCTGAATCTGAGCCGGTACCTCTATCCCCTGAGCCTCTACTGGACGCCTGAGGGCACTGAGCAATCCGGTGCTCCATCGACCCGCACTTAAAGCAGGCACCAGTCTTCTTATAGCACTCCCTACCAGGATGGGAGCGACCACAAGACCCACACTTCGTCCCAGCTGACGAAGATGAAGAAGCTCCCCGCGATCTCCATAGGTCTGCTTCTTCTGAGGAGGGGCAGCCTCCTTCTTCTGAGGCTCCTCAGCACGCCTCTTCCCTTTATGGTCCTTGCCAGCCTGTCTGCCCTTGATGTCCGCCTCTACCAGCAAGGCGACATCCGCCACATCTCTGAAGGTCGTGACGAAGAGGTGTCACCGCCGACCTGATGTCTGGCCTCAATCCGCTCTCAAACTTACGAGCCTTCCTGTGCTCATCCGGCTCTGGAGCATACTTCGACAGCGTCACAAACTTCCTCACATACTCCTCTACAGTCATCTCTCTCCCCTGGCGCAGCCGGTTTGTACTCATTGATCTTCTGGTCTTTGTACACATCCGGATAGAACTGCTTGTTGAACTCCAAGCAGAACTGATCCCAGGTCCAAGGCTGGGGATGCCTACCCATCACCATGCGCCACCACTCCTTCGCCTCCCCCTTAAAGAGGAACGTAGCGAAGTCCACCTTCTGGTCATCCTCCGACCCCATCACTCTCAGCAGGTCCTCGACCTCTGTAATCCAGTGGCTCGCCTCCTGAGGGTCACCACAGCCATCAAAGGATGGAGGCTTAAGCTTCATGAACTCCTGGAGAGCTCGGACTCGGCCTCCCACAGCATTCGCTCCTGCTGGGCCAGCACCACCAGCTCCTCCACAGCTCCCCCAGCAGCTGCAGCCATCGTCTGCATCAACTGCGTCACAAACTGCTGCACTACATCCGCAGCATCTCCCTGAGGGTCACTGGTGTCCTACGAGGAGCCATTCTGAGATATACAAATCCAAAACTTGTCAGAACTAACTCATACTGTCAACCACTGTCACAACTGACTCTCACACAAGCAAACACACCCACAGACACCAAAGAAAGCCAAACCTGGCTCTGATACCACTAAATGTAACACCCCTAAAACCGGCCTAAGAGTAAGGGTATTACACGCCGCGTATTACTACCCTTAACTCTTAGGCCGGTTTTAGGGGTGGTTACAGTCTTCCTTCCAAACTTTCGAGTAGGCCCTGTAAAATGTCTGAACTAGGATGCCTATGGGTTATGTAGGAAGTAACTGGGCCTGAGTCGTCGCCAAACTGAGAGTGAAGTGCATAGATTAAAGTGATATATTCCTAGACTAGAGCGGACATGTAGGTGTGACTCAAAATTGAGCAAACAAGCTGAAAGAAATCACAAGGACCGTGAATGGGCCACTGGCCGAGGGATAAGCCTTGAGGTCTAATTCGTTTGATGCTCTTGTTGGGCCATGAAGCCGGAAACTGAGATGAATGAGTTATGCAAACCATCTTGGATTCAAATGTTTTATGGGCCAAAATTCTGGATTGAGAACGAAGCTCATGGGCCAAAACTATGAATTGGTCTATGGGCTCAAATGGATGAGTTATGAGTGTGGTACTTGGGCCAGAATGACTGCTCTATATGTGAACTGGAATTCGGGCCGAGTGATTTTGGTTGGGCCTAAAATGACACCTAGATCTAGGGCTTTGGGTTAGGGTCATGATAAGAAGTCTACCTAGACTAGAATGAGCCCTTGGGCCGGAATGTGTTTGGGCTTGAAGTAAAGCACATGAGCTGGAATGGTCCCTAAATCACAAATGGCTTAACTTTCTTCGGGCCAGAGAAGATGGTTGTTAAGCCGAAAAAATTTTAGTTTCAGGACTTGTGAGATATTTCAAGTTCAGGTGGATTTCCTTTTTATGGCCTAGAACTAATTGGATAATTCAAATTGGGCCAGAAGAGAAATCACCTAAGTCTAGGCTTTTGGGCCGAAGCCCGAACGACTCACATGTTAAACCAAACAGGGCCTCTGGGCCGCAAACAAATAGAGCTGCCAATTCGTGTTGGGCTAGGTCGATGTAGGAGAAGTTCCTATCAATCTCTAAGCTGGGTAGTGGGCCGATCATACAAGCAAACAAGGCCCACACAAATTCAACATGTCCTCACTAGACGTTTAAATCAACTGGTATGGATCGATCCGGAGGGTGCTTGGGGCGCGGGCCCAGGTCACCACAAAGGAATAGGGCTTGTACGCTATTCTCTTTGGGCTTCCCCACTCTTTTCACATCACCTGAAGGTGTGCGTCTACGGTCGGGTCTTTGACTGACCAAACAAAAGGCTAGGTAAGGGCACTGCCAGGAAAACGCTTGGGGCTAAAGCCCAGGTATTAAGGGGGTGTGGTTAGACGACACCCTCCTCTTTTCCCCCGCTTATTCACATCACCTAAAGGTGTGAGTCCCTGACAGGGGACCCTCAAACGGGTCCCGGGGTGAAATTGGTTTGTGTGGACCCTCGCTCTCATATGATGCAAGGTGCAGAAAATTAAAGTGCGCACGAAGGTAAACAACCAGAGTAATAAAGCCATAAATAAACATTTTCGAGTTAAACCCTCTTTCTTAAAATTAAAACAAGTTAAAATTAAGAAGTATGTCCCCAGCAGAGTCGCCAGTCTGTGAGCCTCGATTTAAACCCTATCCTATGTTGACTAAAGTTGATTAGGATCTAGTCGGGTTTTAGGTCCACTTATAACCTAAGATTAATAACTATGTCATAAAACAATAATTATTAAAACCTAAGCTAGCTCACTGGAACCTATTATGAGTCTCCACCTAATTTTAACCTAGATCAAATTAGGAAAGGAGAGTTCGGGTTCGGGGGCTTGATATTCGACTTAATTAGGGTTCAAATTACTTTCATTACCCCTAGAAGTCGTTTTATTACGGCTTATTACGAGTCGTTTTTTAACCTAAGTGTGCGCTTCTGTTTTTTTTTTAACGTTTTTTTTTGACAGAAAATTAAAGTGGAAATTAAGATACCTAAACTAGGGATTCGGAGGCAGAATTAGGTCAAATTTTATTTCCGTCCGTGGCTACGGACCTAATGTCCGAAACCACGGACCTAATTAACCTAATTACACAGAAAAGTCGAATTTGAACAGAAACGAGATTTTGAAAAGTCCGGGCCACGGACAGGAGTCCGTGGGCCCGGACATGTTTTATAAAACCCTAAATTTTGAAAATAAAAATATCCCGCCACCGTCCGGGGCGTCCGGCTTTTGGACAGAGCGTCCGGGACCCCGGACATAGCGTCCGTGGGTGCGGATCACCTCGGACGGCGGCGTTGAGGCAGTTCCCGGCGGTGTTTTTTGCTCAAAATTTATGGGTACGTAGCCTGAAAGATTCTAAACATGTTAGTGATCAAAAGTTTTCAATTTGACTACGAATTAAGGATGAAACTTATTGAACAAGTTAGTGGACAGAAACACAAACAAACCTTAATTCAGAAGCAAAGAAAAGTCAGTTCGAATAGGAATTTCAACCAGAAGCGTATTGTGATCTGGAGTTAAAGAATTGAATTCTAACCTGTTTTGGCTTCGGGATTTGGTTGTTCCTTCACATCGGGAAACTTCGAACGCGTCGTTGATAGCCGATCCGGTTCACCCTCGACCCGAGTTTCTGATTTCTTCTTCCTTGTATGATTAAGGACGGTTTGATTCTGTTTTTGTGGTGTTTTGGTGCTTGGAAGTTCAATAGGAGAAGAAAGGATGAGTTTTTGGTGTTTTTTGGGTGATTTCTGCAGTGTTTCGGTATTGATTTGAGGCTTGGAAGTGTAAAAACGTGGGAAGAAGGTTTGTGGCTGTGTTCTCTGACTTTGGAGGTGTTCTCCTCTGCCCTAGGTCGTTTTTGGAAGGTCCTTTTATAGAAAGAGCAGGTCATGTTGATAGAACAAGATTTTTGTCTAAAACCCTGATTTTGTGCTCTAAGGGAATATGATTTTTTAAAATTTGTTGCAGGTCGATAAAATTATGAAATTTTAACTGAAGGTAAAGGATGATATTTAAGAGTTGTTAGAGTTGAATCGGGTTATTTTGATAAATACCTATTAGATAAAAATCTCACAATCTGGAATCTCCCATAATTCATAACTTATTATTAGAAAGTCGAAATAACGAAATTCCAACGGAATTAGTCTCTAATAATCATCCTCTATCTTGTGTTAAAATTTCATGATGTTTTGTTTCGATTTCGGTATTTTCCATAGGAGAGAGAAAATTGCAAAAATGATTGAATTTCTCATTTAAATTTTGGGTTAAGGTTCCAAATAAGATAATTTCAGGTTTATGACTGTATGTAGTCATGCTACCATGCGACAATTTTATTTTAATTTTGGAAGCCTTTTAATTTCTATTTTGAGGCTATTTCATGCGTTAATTATTAAGAAATTAGCTTATAATATGAATTAAAAGCTAAATTTCCAGAATAAATTTTATTAGAGAATCATGAAATACCTTTCATAATGACCATGATATTTGGAAGTGTTTGGAGATAATGAACAAGTCATATGAAAATAGAAAATCCCGAGAATGTCCTTGGAAAATCCTGCATTGGTGCATTTTGACCACTTTGCCCTTTGTAACACGTATGCCTTAGAGACCACTCCGGGGGGTTAAATTTTGGGTATAACAGTAGTAGATAGGCCTTCCCAGATCTAGGATAGCTAGATGTGTTACAAACGAAGATGGCTCACATATGATCGATGAATGACCAAGAGAAACAGCCGAAGGCTTTCGCAAAATTATCTTTCATTAGAAGACCTGGGAGATGTTTGATTTTTAGCTAAGAGATTACCTCATTCACAATGAGAGCCTTAAATGATGTGCCTTCATTTTATAAATGTGGTTTGGGTGCCTGAAACTAATTACTCAGTGACTTGCCCTAGTCTTGATGCTAGAATCTTGGAGATTATTTGATACATTGTCCTTATTACACTGATTGACCTGAAGTCTTCTAGTTTTGATGTGCATTGTGCTTTTGGGATTAGGGTAATCCACATCATTTGCAACATATTGCTAGTTTTCCAGTGGTGAAGTTGAAAGTCCAGCCCCAAAATATTTAAACTCCTCGAATAATGTTAAAATTCAGCCCATCGTACCCCGGGGCCTTGTTTCCATCAGAGGCCAAACTGTTTTTCTAATCTCTTCAAATTTTAGGTTATTGAGTTAGAGCTTTAGCTTCTTCCTCAGAAAGTCGAGGTCGACCCGATAGTGGTGGTGATGACTTGGATTCTGGCTAGGCAGAGAACAATGTCAAAACTAATCATTTCACTTCTCTTTTGATGTCATCTGGTTTATCATCAGATTGTCATCGATCTGAAGTGTTGATATGGAACTACCCTTTCTATTCATTGTTGCACATTGGTGGAAGTATGAGGTATTCCTATCTCTTTCTTTTATAATTCCCCCAAACTTGCTTCCAGTATCATGCTATATCTCGAAGTGCTTGCTAGATTTGATTACAAAGAGTATCCCTCTCTGTGACAAATTAGAAGTCTCTTCATGGCTATTTGTTTTGGTCTAATGTTTCCAACACTAACATTCTGATTCCAAACGCTCATCAAAGTGCTGAAGATTTCATTGTTCCATTGTTTCAATGGGATTTTGATTCTTTTCAACTTGGACGGGAGCGGTACGTTTCCCAACTTCTGCCATTATGATGTAATGAATTTTGCAATCTTTATGTTCCAACCATCCATTCAGTGCTCGAAATGGCCTTGTCCCCAGTTTGTTTATTGGAGTGAAGATCCTCATGGATCTATGGTCAAATAGGTGATAAGGATTGAATTTTAGAGTCAGTTATGGAAATTTTAAAAACCACTTTATCTACACAAAAGTGCGATCGATTTTACTCATCGATCTACTATTTCTCCATCTGTGTTTTACACTAGGATATTGATTTCCTCTAACTCTAGTTGTTTAACCACTCCCTCAGAGTATTCATACCACTGAATTTACCGAAATTTTGTCATGTTTACTTTCTTCTCCTCGTAGAACTTCATTGAATCTCCTGCTATCAATATAGCTTTGTTGGAAGACCTTATGTCTGAAGAGAGGTCCTTGTACATTGCTAATCAATTTTCTAGTTGGGAGGCATACACGAAAATGACAAGACCTAAAAATGGGATAAACATCCATTCTATTTCAACTGTGATCCACCAGTTTCCTTTTTGTGAGTTCATGATTTTCACCAAACTTGGGTCCACATTACTATCAAATTTCCCGATTGGTCTGTTACAAGGATCTCGATCCAATTTAAGTTTGGTCTTGCCCCCATAGTCTATGCTTATTAAAAAAAGGTTTCGTATGGTGCATTTCTTGAATCCTTATGATTTTGATTCAAGATTCTCGCACCTCTTTCTTTAGCTTTGCCCAGCGCTCTGCTCCAAATATGGTCTGCCATTTTGATTTGGAGTTTGCATTCCTTCTACTCTTTTACTGCATCAGAGAATCTGGGACATTGGGATAGAAACTTCTGGTTATGGAAAGTGACAGTTTAGTTTTTGGCCATAGGCTAAACATTTATTTACTTCATCTGAGTTTGGAGTGAAGGAAAGCTTCTTGACAGTATTGGTTAGTGTTTAGTTTTTTGGGGGTGGCAATGAGGGTTGGGCTAAGGGAAGAAGAGGGAGGAGAGTACAAGTGTGGAGAGGATAATTGGCTAGGATTGAGGATAGTTTATGGATTTGTAGAGATATCCAACAGATTAATCTGGTTTGTTGGGTCAAGAAGGAGTTTAGGATTGGAAATCTCAAGGAGCCATTTGGGCAGAGCCGCGATAATGATTTAATGATATTGTCTGAATGAGAAAGGATATATTTATTGGTATTGTCTCGAGAGTTTTGAAGAGGTGCGTGTTAGGGAAAAAATAAGAGGGGTGGGTGATATTTCTCACGTGGTTCATCAGGAAGGAGGAAAAAAATATTATGGCAACAATACTTGATATGCTTCTCTCAAGAATGGAGATAACCTCGTTGGGAGGTGGCTGATGAAAATTCAGGTTTGTCGCTTTTTTCCTTCACATTTCCATGGTTTGTGAGTTCTTCTGACCAAAATTTGACAATTCCAACTGCCCTGTAAATTTCACCAACTAAGACGACCATCTCTTTGTTGATTATCTGCATCAATCTTGTTTCAATTTGAACATAGTCTTCCAAAAAATTTGGCATGTCACGCATGTTAGTTTCTGTGGATAGCACAATTCCAAAAGGTTAGGTGATTGCCAACACAAAATTTTTGGACCAAGCTTGCACAGGTATGTCTTGAATGGCTATATTTGTGGTTCTTTCTTCCATGTGATCATAAAGTGACTAATTGTGGGTATCCCACACTAGATTTCTCCTTGGGTAAGTAGCAATGAAATCGTCCACCTTTTCCATGGATTTGAAGATGGCTATAAACTTAAAGTGAGAAAGGACTATGATTTCCTATATATTCTTTTTCCAGTGAGTGAGGAGACCTCTTATCTCTTCCAAAGAAGTTTTTGTTACATGTTTAAAGATGGTTCGAGGTGGATAGGAGACTTTGCTTCTAGTCTAGCTTTTGGAGTTTGGTTAAGGTGTTTGTGATGTGACAATGTGAGTAGTCTGGGCAGGTAGTGGTCGGGGTTGAAAAGGATGGTTTGTTTGATATGTGGCTACACAAGGTTGTCTCCTTTCCCATTGCTGGAGTTGACAATTTTGGTAGGAGGGTGTTTTGTAGGGCTTAGTTGTTTGTGTTGATAATCCGTTGCCATTGACCATGGTTCCATTTGTAGCAGAGATGGCTTGGACAACCTCTTATCTTGTTTTAAACTCCACCAAAGTGTATATAGATTTGGTGTAGATTCTTGAAGTCTTGGGCATTTGAATGTCTACTATGTGGCCGTATGGGAATTTTTTTTATCTGAGATCATATGTACATTATTAAATGATGTGGTAATAAATTAACTTGAGGTGCAGGGAAGATGGTATAACCATAAACTATTATGGAGTAACAATAAAGATCTCATAAACCATTCGATCGCGCGACTCTTTCCTCATACCAATCTAATTAAGGTTATGTCTAACACATCATCAGCAACAACTCTCCTCAACCACATAGCCAGAAACACCCCCTCAATCCCCGTTCACAAACCTCCTAAGCCATCACACAATATTGACTTTTGAGTCAACATGGTAGCTCCAAAATCAGCTCCAGGGGTGACTGTATTTATCAACAACATCAACCAAATGTTTAGGTTAGGAACTATCGGGAAGATCTTTGATAAGTATGGTTAGATAGTGGGCCTTCGACTCCCAAAAACTCCTAGAATTCGTACCAAGACATGTATGGCTTCGTGGAATACAAGTCAAAGAATGAAGCTGACCAAGCCATCTTGGAGAAAAACGACATGGTAGTCGACAAGAACAAAATAAAAACGTAGACGACAATGAAGAGAAGGTTCACCACAGGCCCTCTACCGCACAATACGAGATGGAACCAAGAGAACAAGGGGAACAAAGCCAAACTCAAGAGCTTTTCCAAAACCCTCCCCCTCCGCCACTCATATCAACACCCCCAGGTGAAACATTCACACAAAAGGCCATCTCAATCTTGACTCCCCTATCTTCATGAAAGAAAGTTTGGCAAGGGGTTTTGTTCTCATCACACCCTTACAAACCGACCGCAAGATTATTAAATGCAAGCTGCTAGAGTGGCAGGAAGAGGTGAAGTGGTCATCTATATGTCGGGGTCTAAATTTTATATTATTTTCAAAACACATGATACTGTTGAAGGATTCAGATCCTCAAATTTTGATGAAGACCTAGGATGGGAAAAGAAGACTTAGCAACCTACCTATCAAATATCAAAAAGGACCACCAGCATAGCAATTTGAAGAATCCCTCTTCATGCATGGTCGGAGAATGCTATCTACATCACTAGACACCTGGGTCGGGTACTCTCAATAGAAACTGATATGCAACAGCTTCCCAGACACCTAGACGCTCACGCCCAATTGGAAATACACAGAATGGCCATTATCAACGAGGAAACTACTGTCGAGGTAGATAACGTATTCTGTTCCGTTGGGATAATCGAATATTGGTCAAAAGAGATTGGTCAACATAGACAGGCTAAAAGTCCAGAGAAGCCACTTCCTCTAGTTACCCAGGCGCTGGCAACATCAAACAACATGAATAAAGAAGCGCCACACATGCGCAAAACGTCAAGTATGCTCGAATCGTCGAACATGCAGCTTCAATTGAAAATGACGTCGCCTCCAGGTATTTTGACATTTTCAAATAGGAAAAATAATCGCACAAGAAAAGAATCAAACCAGCCTCGGCAATCTTCCCCGACTTCATTATATACCCTGCTGGCAACTGTGAGAGAAACATAATTATTATGGAAAAATGGAAACCTTTTAAGCTCCCCGACACAACCCCTGGCATAATCCCAAGGTAGGTAGACTCTCTCACATTCTTTGAAATAACGCAAAATAGCAGCATCGCTGCTGTCATTTATTCAAATAAACTAATCCCGAAAATGCTCTGGGATCAAGAGCCGCCTACCGCTTTGAATAATACCAACCTTGACAAAATTGTCTCATCAACAAATCCCCAATCATTCCCCCCTGCGGCCAATAGTCATTAATGAAATAGAGGATACTGACACCTCACTTCCTCAAATATTCTAGACATTAACCTATCCCCCACTATCCCCTCCTTCCACCTATCAGACGCCAAATTTTCCTGTCTTCTCTCACTCTCCCCTGGTCCCCCCATAAAGGCTCTCCGATAATTATTCCACAAACCCTAACCCCCACTCACACGTCGTGACTGAAATCTAAACCCTTCCCACCTTTACCCATCCAACTCTCCTCCTCCTCTCCATCCCTCTCATCGCCGAAAACGTCACAATCCTAACCTTCTCATGATTCCTTTTCCAAACTTCCAGGAATTAATTTAAAAGTTATTCTACACTGCCATTACCCAAACCCCCGAAGCCTCAATTCAAAACTTTGCTCAAATCCTAAGGCGAAGCAAAAGAGTAGAGGAAAGACACACTGCATAACATTGGACTTTACCCTTTTGGTTGTCTACGCTAGGAATAACCCTACTCATAAGACCCAACTTTGGGTGGATATCATAAGTCTCAGTCAAAGTCTTACTAGCCCCTGGGTGGTGCCTAGGGACTTCAATAATATCCTCTATGCCCAAGATAGGCTTAGCTACCGTAATCCTCACCCTAGAGACTATTAGGACTTTGCTGAATGTGTCTCCATGGCTGAACTACAGGATCTTCATTTTTATGGGCGTTTTTTCACTTGGTGGAATAACCAATATGATCATGGGTGCATTTTGGGGAAGATCGATCGGGTCTTAGTCAATGAAGAATGGATCCTCACTTTCCCCACCAGTTTTGCCTCCTTTCTTCCTCCCCTAGGTTCGGATCATAGCCCCATGGTCATTTCCCTTCCCGCTCCTACTCCTCGCAATCGTAAATTTAAGTTTCTCAACCTATGGACCAAAGACCCCTCCTTCCTCCCCCTCATTCGGGATACTTGGGATCTTCCTCCAAGGGGAAGTCGCCTATTTTCTATTGTTCAAAGGCTTCGCCACCTCAGATCTGACCTCATTAAGTTACATAAAACTGAATATGGATCCCTTGGTGACAAAGGTCAAATCATCAGAAATGATCTCATTAATGTCCAGAGGAGCTTGGACCTGGACCTATGGAATCCGGCACTTATCTCCCAGGAGAAATCTCTAAGGCACAGGCTCCTTGTTAGGGACTCCCAAGAACTCATGTTCCTTCGCTAGCTCTCGAAAACTCGCTGGCTTAAGCTAGCGGACTCAAGTACCTTCGTTTTTCATAGAGCCATTAAAACTAGAAGGAATAAAAACTCCATTGCGTCTATTACGAACGATCTAGGGAGATTCTCAATACTCCTTTTGACATTGAAAACTATCTACTGGCCCACTTTTGTCAATCTCTAGGCTCTAGGGCTCCCCCTCAGGGGTCCCTGGCTGATCTTAACCTGGACAATGTTAGAACTCTTGACCAATCATCATGGGCTCAATTAACCAGGCTGGTTGATAACAATGACATTAAATTTGCCCTTCTCTTCATTGGAGATGATAAGGCCCCGGGCCGGATGGCTACACCGCCAAATTCTTCAAAGCTACCTGGGACATCATTGGTGAGGATATTTGTGGAGCTATAAAAAGCTTCTTCCATAGTGGTAGGCTCCTCAAAGAAATTAATGCCACTATAATCATCCTTATCCCCAAAACGGACAATGCCTCATCCCCTAGTGACTATAGGCCCATTTCATGTTGCAATACCTTGTACAATATCATTAGCAAAATTCTGGCTAAAAGGCTTAAGTCAGTCCTACCCTCCATTGTGAATTCTAGCCAAGGTGTCTTCATCAAAGACCATTTTATCTCAGATAACATTCAGCTGTGCTCGTGCCTTATGAAAAATTACCAAAGAGCTCATGTCTCCCGCTGGTGCACTGTGAAAATGGATATTAGAAAGGCTTTTGACATAGTTAACTGGAACTTCCTCCATGATACCCTCTATTTCCTAAACTTCCCCCCTGAATTTAAGAACTGGATCACCTAGTGTGTCACCACCACCTCCTAGTCGATCAACATTAATGGCTCCCCCTTGGCAACTTTCAAAGGCGAGCGAGGGCTGCGTCAAGGTGACCCCCTTTCCCCTACCTATTTACGCTTGCTATGGATATGCTTTCCCGGCTGCTCGATCAGCTCCTCATCAGCCCAGGCTTTCACTACCACCTATCATGCAAATCCTTCCGTATCACTCGCCTTTTCTTTGCTGATGATGCCCTGTTGTTCTGTAAAGGGGACCAAACCTCCATCACCCTCATGCTCAACAAAGTCAACCTCTTCTCTAGAGTCTCCGGTCTTAGGCATAACCCCTCAAAATCTGACTTGTTCCTCAGAGGGATGAACCCCACCCTCGTTGAGTCGTTCCTCCATCTTACGGGGTTTAACCAGGGGTCATTTCCATTCCGCTATCTTGGCATCCTAATCACTTTTAGGAAGCCTAGAGCTACAGATTTCAACCCCCTTATTGACAGCATCCACAAAGCTATCACATCTTGGGGAAGTGAATCCCTCTCTTTTGCGGACAGACTCTCCCTCATCCAGAGTACGATCTTTGGTATAGTTGGCTTTTGGGCCTCCTGCATCACTATTCCAAAGAATGTTATCAAAAGAATTATCAAATCCTTTCGTTCATTTCTGTGGTCGGGAGAGACGGACAGTAATGCCGCCCCATCCGTGGCCTGGAGTGCAATCACAAATCCTAAGAGAAATGGGGGCCTTGGGCTAAAGGACATTCACACATGGAATATGTGCTTCATGCTCAAGACCATCTCAGCCATCGCCCACGACACAGAGCGCCTTTGGATCCAATGGATCCATAAGCTCTTCCTCCCAGATCCTATCACCATCTGGATAACTTCTGCTAAAGGGAATGATCCCTGGACCTGGAAAGCTATCCTTCATGCTAGGGACTGGTGGATAGAGTAATACGGGTCTTCTAATGATGCCATTTCCCTCTTCAGTTCCTACCCTTCCCGCCCTAGGGTCAGTTCCTTCTATAATGATGTCTCCATCCCCACCCAGAGCTTTAACTGGTATAATGTATGCTGAAAAACGTGGTCTATCCCCAAAGCAAAATTTATCTTGTGGATAACTCTAAAAGGTAGAGTTAAAACCTGTGATAAGCTTCAATCATGAGGCATATGTCTTGCTAACGTGATGCTGGCTCTGGGAGCGTGCTCAAGAGACAAGCAACCATTTTTTTTCCATTGCAGGTACTCTTGCAGGGTCTAGCGGACTATCAGCAACTGGCTGGGAATCCCTACGAACCGGACAAGTCTTCGCAGCTGCTCATCCTGGATCATTCGCTACTGTAAGAGGCATCGCCCAATCGACTTAGTGAGAAGAGCTGCAGTCGCCAACGTCGTTTATCATATCTGGATAGAAAGATGCAAGTGAGCTATGACCAACCAAGCTAGAGACACAACTCTCATTATTGCCGATATCAAAGCCGCAATCAAAGCTATCATCGGGACAAAGATGATAAACACCAGTGCAGACCACGATTGACTTAATAGAGTACTTTACTCCTAGGAGATTTGTGTATCGTTGGTATTTTGGACAGATGTAATTGTACATCGAGGTTTGTGTATATTGTTTTTTGGGCGGGGTTAATTTTGCCAGCGCTCAGCTGTTTTGTCCACTAGACATCTGTTATCTCCTATATGTTAAGTAGTTACTATTATGTTTTTCATTTTGAATCAGTGAGATGGACACTATCTGGGTTTCCAGCAATTATAAAAAAAAATGTGGCCGTATGGGTCAAAGATCTGACACAGGGTGCCGAGACGAGTTCCTTGGCTCTGGTTGTCCACAAAAATCGTGGCACCGGGTTCTGATTTTTGGTCCACATGGATTAGAGTTTGGGATCTTCCCTGAGAGTTTAAGCAGTTGAGAGAAGAGAAGGGGGGAAGGAGATGGGATAGCGGGAAGGAAGTGGGGAGGAGGGGATTAGAGGCGAAGGGAAGGTGCTTTCCATGGTGATTGGGGGCGGAGGGGGAGCGTCGCCGAGGTGAAGTTAGGAGAGAGGAGAGAACACAGCATTGCTGAATTGGATGTTCACTCGAATCAACAAACATTCTCCCAAACTCAATCGGCTTCTTATCAAGGCTCAAAGTACTCAACGTTTCTGGCAATATGTATCCTTAGCTCGCTCACAAGTAGCATCGATGATTGTAGGTACGCTGTCTAGGAGTAGTACTCGGGCAAGTATGCGATCAGCTTGTGACTTTTTTTTTTTTTACCGCAGTTCTTTTTCATACTAATCGACTTTCCTTTTTTTTTAGTATACTAATCAACTTTCCTGTAAATATTTTAGGTAACTAAGATGCTTGTACTAGTAGCTAGGCATGCCAGTTGCAGGATGATCACTTGGTTCTGATGAGGCCGTCAATAAAGCATGATGTGGAGGAGGTTCGATGACAGGTAATTGTAGAGAATTAGAACAGGAAACAAAGTAAAGAGAGCGTGAGATGAATAGGTCATCAATGGAACAAATAAGGGGCACTGAAAGCTTCTCAATATCACATGGATGAGTTTGTTGGGATTTGAGAAGAAAGGTCTACCGTCCAAAGCAATACTCTCTGCCTTAGGGATTATGACGGGTATCCCCCCCTAGACTAGAAACTGAAAAAACCCTAAAATAAAACCATCTGTATATCCTTCCGCCATTGTTGCAAATCTTGAAGCTGAAAATTTTGCAATTGCGAAGACATATCAAACTGATACCAAAGCTGGGTCGCTCATACACCATGAAACAGGCAAAAGAGATAATTAATTTTGGTATGTAACACACAATATTTTTCATTAAGTAAAACCAGACTGACCACAATATTCTGACTTAACTTACCTAGAGCTAACAGTCTACTCCGATCCCTAATTAGACAAAGACTCCTGAAAGAAAAGAAATGAAAACTAACCTAAGCAGAATTTATAGAAATACTGCAGATTATTAGCTTTTTTTAGCAAACCTAAACGACCACTACTACTACTACAAGGGATGGATCTTTTTAATTGCAAGAAGGAGTCCTATTAAGATCAATTGAATCAGGAGAATCGTTATCATCCCTTGATCTTCCTCTGCCAGCCGGCTTGTTCAAATCAATAGAACCAGATGAATCATCAGTTGAACCCTTATCTCCTCCAGCTGTCTCATCTTCTATCTTGGAAGCTTCACCAGTAGCGCCTCCATCTCCTCCCTTCACCACCTCACCCTCTCCCACCTTCTCTTTTCCCTTCCCTCCTCCATCTGTGACTGGAACCTCACGAGCCTCAACTGCCCTAATCTCCTCATTCACATGCTGTTCATCGTCATCTTCATCTACAAGATCAATAAGAAACCCTATCCCCTCACTGCTCCCGCCTTCATCTTTACTCCTCTTATGCACATGCAAATGCCCATACATAGCTTTTGGTGAATGGAAAACCCTCTGGCATCTGGGACAGGTTCTGTCCCTTATATCCTGAGAGTCGATCGTCCAATAGTTTGATCTGTTTGACTGCTGCTGATCTCCTGATCCTTCCCCAAACCCAACCCATGGATTATCACCTCCTCCGGACCCAAAGAAACCGCTACCAGCTGGACCAACTTGAATAGTCAAACCGCTACCTCCACGTGGCGGGGTAGCCATTCCATGGTGTGTGTCCTTTGCGGATGTTCGATCTCGATGGACCCACGAATGTCCCCACATCGCCTTTGGACTGTCGAACAGCTTCTTGCAGACGGAGCATGTTCGCCGTACCAGAGGATCCTCCTCTGCCGCTGCCACATCCGGGTTGACGACGGGAACTTGATGTCCATAGTGATGATCATCAGGGATGACAATCAGTGGCCAGTAACTGGCTGAAGCCGCCGGTTGTGATGGTCCGCTGCCAACAGCAGCAACAGCACCACCAATGGCTTGAGGAGGTGAACGACTTCGATCTCTCTGCAATTCTGGGGATCCAGCAGCCTTAGGGCTTCCAGTATCACAGTCATGTTTGTTCTCCATATTTCAGCAAGGTAAGGTGTTTTCTCTTGATGGATAGTGTGGAAAAAAAACCTGCAACTCTTGGCAGGTGCAAGTAACAGAGAAGAAGAGACCGCTTGGATTTGAATGCAAAAAAAGAGAGAGAGAGAGAGAGAGCTGAGGAAACTGGGAAATGGAAGTTGAAGTGGTGAAGCTGAAACGAATTGTTGGCTGTAATTAGCATAGTAGTGCGACTGAAGAGGGACGAATACCAGGCTGATATATAAGCAAGTAATTTAACTTCTTATTGAATGTGCAACGGATACCTAGACCTGGGAGGTTTGTATGCGAGGGAAAATGAGAACCAATTCAATCTTTGCTTGACTGAATTTCATTTGACCACAGCTCTGAGTTGTGATAGATCAAGAGAGAGGATTGCTATTTTTAAGGAAATTTATAACAAAGAGGAAGCTATTAATTACTTTTACAGATTATAGAAGATACCGTTTCACTGGCGACGTTTCCGATCATTCTTATTTTTTCCATAAAAAGAATCCTAAACAAGTTAAGTAAATATTTTTTAAGATAATAACTTTTTGAATGTTTACTCAAGACCAAAAAGTTTAAAAAGCAATTTTAATACTGTATGAGGAAAATAATTAAATGACTAAACATATTCGAGTCTAAAATCATTACCTTTTAAAAAAAACAGTTCACCAAATTGACCAGATCTGTTCAGGCCAGCAAGAAATTTTAATTACATTTTCATGGCTGAGTTTAAATATTATTTTATTATATATATATTATTATTTTGCTTACTTTCATCTTAATTAGTTTGCTCGTAATTTACAATCTTTTATATATCAAACGATGATATAGAAGTTTCAAAACAATCTCAATTTAACTCAATTTTATATTAAAAATGAAAATTTTATAGCTATAATGAATAGAGGATAATATACTTGTTCATTTACAACTAACTACAAAATATAGTATATGTGCTCTAATCGTGTTGTCCATAAGCTTCTTTGTGTTTATATAAGTACATATATATTTAGGCATCCTATGCATCATCTTTTGTAAAAACTCATTATTCTCTATATATCATTACCTTTACAAAAAAAAAGTACATATATAATGTCCTATTCATCCTAGTCTCGTGTGAGCTCATACTATCATGATGTCACTCACCCCTCCCACCCCTTAGGCAATTATAGATATTAAGTGGTATTACCTAAGGGGTTGTGAACCTTAGTGTCCTTCGTTATGAGACCAATGTGTCCGTGTGTGATTATAGAGATAGAGTGGAGGTTACCTAAAGGGTTGTGGACCTTAGTGTCCTTCATCATTAGACCGGTGTGCCCGAGGGTATTGTTGTATTTGTTTCCCAAGGGGCCGTAGACCTCAATGTTCTTTGTCATAAGACCGGTGTCCCTGTGGGTATTTGTGGATGGTTGTGAACTCAGAAAATTCTTTTGCTATGGTCTTCACCATTGGCTCTTAGAGGCTCCATACAATAAAATGGATTGATCTCTATTATATATATATATATATCATATATATAGTATGAAAATTATAGGATGGGAACTATAATACCCCTAAAGTATACTTACATACCAAGAATTCAAAACTGATATTCATGGTGTGGATGGATCACTTATATTGTGATTGTATGTGCATTTGTATTGCACTGGTTAGTTTATGTGCAATGTTGTTGCACTTTGGTTGGATTTGATATGCACTCTTGTTGCACTTTTGTTGGAGTGTGTGCACTTTTGTTGCACTTTGTGGTTATTGTGCACTGGGGTTGCACTGGTTAGTTTATGTGCACTACTGTTACACTATATTTGGATTTTATGATGTATCTTGTATGGTACTAGTTGATTACACTTTATTGCATTTGTGGTTATTGTTGTGGAAATTATTGAGATGCCACTATAGTTAGATATGTGCTAGACATGCACTATGAGATTGAGTTGTTGAGATACGGGTAAAGTTTTCTAGGACCAACTTATTTGAGAAATGAGACTTCGGGACGAAGTCCTTTTAAGGGGGGTAGCTTGAAATACCCCCAAACCTTAATTACATTAATTAAACATGAATTAATTAAATAAAAAAGATAATCAATGGTTAATCATTGCATAATGAGGCTAAAGAGTGCCTTAAGATTATTGAGGAATAATCTAAGATCATATATAAGCAAAAATGTGATTTAAGATCATAGAGGGCAAAAATGTGCTTTAAGAAACCTAAGGAATTCTGTAACCTTGATTAGGGTCCAAAGTGGATTCCTAAATCTCATATCTAAGGTAATAAAAATATAAAATAATTACCAAAGAAAACCAAGTCATAAAATGTGTTATAACACAAAAAGGAGCCTTAAGACTCTTTAAAAACACATTTTTATGAAATTGCCTAAAAGTAAAACATTTACTTTGGGAGGTTATTAAGGCTTGTTTACATCATAGGGGACTAAGGAAATATAATGTAATACATGGAGAAGCTTAATATAGAAAAAAAAAGTTAGAAATGTGCACCAAATTATGAATAGTGCCAAACAAGGCCTTATTCTCATTTGACTTGGTCAATGGTCAAACTAACCTAGACAAATATCTAAGAGGGAGCCAGCTGTCTATCTTAACTCACCTCATCAATATCAAATTTTCTTCCTTAAGTGAGAAAGACTCAAATGATAAGTCTCCACTTTACTTTTCTTACATTTCTCAAACCTCACCAAACTCTCCCACCTCTCTCCTCTCATTTCTATCTCCACTCCCATTTTTATACCTTTTATTTCTTCCTCTTTTTCTTTATAAATCCAAGAACTCAATAATGGCTACAACGGTGAAGTGAGTTCCTTGCCCATTTTCACTTAATTTCTTCTCTTTTCTGCATCTACTAGCCAAGGAGATCATGTAACACCCCTATTTAATGAAAATGCAGCGGAAATAAAATACTAAGGCGATTACAGATCATCGGGTTCCAAACACCCGGCACCAAACCTCACCAATTTTAACCTAGGACATTACAAATGCTACGGTCTGAACTCGAGAAAACATAACATAAACCTAACAATAGAAAAATACGCCAACGCTCCACAAATCCTAATTCCCATCCCAATCACCCATGCTCTTCGTGGCCACCTGTATAACAACTCATACCTGCAAGATAAAACCAAGCAGCCCACCCCGGGAGGGATGAGTCAGTTCCCTGGAATGGAACTGGTACAATTCTCATAACAGAAATTAAAACATAATCTTTAAACAATATAGTGACTTGGGAAGAAACTCTTAAAAACAAAACAGAGGAACAAGGCACTTCAAAATCACCAAGTCAAAGTAACAAGCAAAGAATAGAGATAAACAACAGAAAAGGTAAAGTTAGTCAATTAAAACCACACCATGAGTTAGTGAACATCCCATACTTAAGTTAGATTAAATTCCAGTTAAGAGTAGAAAGACCCAAGTAGTCACAAGTACTAGGAAAGAAAGGAAGAAATCCAAGAACCAACAACTCAAGAGTGGAATGAAACCAATTGGAAGAGATGGCTCCGCTGCCAATTATGTCCCTTTGGGGACAGGGGATATACAGCCCCTCGCTGTTAACTACGTCCGATAGGACAGGGGATATACAGCCCCTCGCTGTTTACAACGTCCGATTGGACAGGGGATATACAACCCCTCGCTGTTTACCGGTGAAGATGTGCGCACATCACAACAAAGACTCAGCTCATGGTTGAACAATATCCAGAGTCAACAGAAGAAATTACCAAGATTGACATTTCCCATATCCCCACTAGATTATTACCTGTACAAGTGTAATACCAAAACACTCAGTCCTACAGAGTGCAGAGGCGTAAACCCTCAACAGTCAGTATCTAATGAGGCAACCAGATAAGAGGAACCAAGGATCATGTGAGTTTTACATTCAAGGCTCAGTTAGTCACATCAAGCTGAGTTAGTCACACAAACAGTTTCCTTTCGAGACTCATTCAAGCTCAGTTAGCGTTTCTCAAAACATTCCATAAAGTTCGTCAACAAAAGTATCTGAGTACGAGAAATCGTACCTGGTATGTGTAGAAGCAGTAACCAAACTTGAAAATGCGAACTACTTCCACTAATCACCTATAATTAAAGTATTCCAAGCATTGATTAGTTAAGGCACTATAATGCTACACATCTTTCATTCTTACTAGTCTATAGTTTTGGTTTACAGTTACTCTCTCCTAAGGATCTGGCTAGATCTCGTAATTAAATCTTTAATGTATATTTTAACTTATTCCATTTACCTACTCCTGAATATAGGTTTAGCTTAATTAAACTCTTTAGTTACGCTTGGCTAACTTACTTTAATACCTATTTAAGGTTTAGGATATGTATTTCCCCCTAATAGTCCCCCTAGATGTCACATTAACATTTAATATTTTTAATTGTCACGTATGAGTTAGGTTTATCCTAATTTTTCCCTCTTATTATGTTTCCTATAAGGTATGTTACTTCTTTTATTTACTTCTAATGTATTTATATATACACTTATATTTTCCTTAGGATTTATCCAAAACATTCTTTAAGAAATTCTTATTGTATCTAATTATATTTATTATCTTTTAGACATATCCACAACTGATATATGGTTTATAAAATAAAGTATTTTTCCTAGTTTTAATTAAGCATATTAACCTCCATATTATATAAAAATAAAATGTAGTTTAGTTTAATTCCTTGATTTAATATAAGTTTCTATTTTATTTCTCTCATATAAGAATATATGTATATATGTAACAATTTTTACTTCACTTAAAGTTAATACCCAAAATATTTAACAACATTTAGCTATTAGATGTTAACTTAGTCTTCTCATATTTTCCCAACCTAAAAAGTTTATTAACAGACTATACTTTAATTTTTGTTACATTAAAAACCTTATATTATAAGATAACTTATGAAAAACCTTAGCATTACAATTTTTAAACCTATTTCCCCTTGTCCAAAAATTCCCAAATTAAGTATATAGTAGCTATAACATTTTAGACATATTATAAAATTTTTATTTCATTAAAATATCTTTTTAAATTATCCAAATAATTCCATAATACTAGTAACTTGCAAAAATCATAAATTACGTTTAAAAACTCAAAATCCATATTAATTTATATCAAAATAAACTAGATTTTATAAGGAATCTATAGTTAAAATTTCAAGTCAAAATACATTCGGGAAGTCCATTAAATAAATCTAGCAATTTAGGACTTTATTCTGAAAAACATATTAATTTATTACAACTTAAACCCCCACGATCTAATCTTGGCCGTCCATTTCTATTAACCACAATCGGACGGTCTACAACTCGTGAGTTCATCAGGAATTCCCAAATCGCACCCGAGTACTAATCCCTTGATATCTCACAATCTACAGAACGAAATTCGATGATTCTTGTTCCTATCGATTCGAAATTAAATTCCGGTTCTAATGGTACCGATTTCCCCAATTATCATGTGATAAGTGTCTAAATGAGCATGTTTTATGGGTGTATTTCATATATAATATTAGCACTTTTCTTGCTCATTTCTCACTTATCGTATGTTTTTCCTCTAGTTTATGTTTTATTGGTTATCTCACAAATTCATTGGTTAAACATGAGGAAAACCAAGCTAGGAACAAAGTAGACAAAGAGACGAACGCATAGGCGCAGACGGCTCGAAAAACGGAGTCCAAACGAAGAATTTAGAGCCGGTCAAAGTTCACAAAAGAAAACAAGTCAAAGACACGTCCGTGTCTCGTCCGCATTAAAAAGGCCGGACGTGGGATATGCGTCCGTGTATGTGTCCGGGTATATAAACCCGGACGTGAGATAGGTGTCCGCCCAACCAGGGCCGGACAAGGCACGGACAAGAAGGGAAGATTGGCTTGAGTCACGTCCGCGGAAAGAAAGGCGGACAGAGGGCGGACGTGAGTAACAACCGTGGCACGTCCGCGGAAATAAACCCGGACAAGAGACAGAGCAGCGTGTGAGACGTCCGGCCCTAAAAGGGTGGACACAAACCCGGACGCGGCAAAACTGAAGCCCAGTTCGTGGAATTAAGCCAGGATAGAGGACCGACAAAAGCACGGACAGGAAATAATTAACGCGACAGAGCTGTTTATCTTCTTCGTTGCGGCGCCTACAGACAACAAGATCAGGCGCGGCCGACAGTCCTGAAAATCCTCACGCGTTCTGCAGCCCCAATCCATCTACCTCCCTTATCTTGTTCATCCACTAGCACGCATGCTCCAGCTCTTCATCTTCATCCTACCTCTATATAAACCCAGTCCTTCTACCATAAATAAACTGCACCACGACGGGAGACTGAAGAAATCATTCACCACACTCATCCATTCTCTTCCATTCATTTTCTCCCGTAACACCACAACATTCCATACTCACGCAGAAACAAAAGAAATAGAAGAGCAGCAGTGAGAGCGAGAGCAGACCCGTTCTTTCTCATCTTCTTATTCCCGTTAATGTCTGAGTAATTTTCTTTTGTATCCTAGGATGGGGGTTTGATTCTAATATTACGTAAATCAGTATTTATTACCTGTCTCTCTAATTAAACCTGTTTTAATTCCTTTCAGCAAATATTGTTAAATGCTTTGCGTGACAAACAACTGCATTTTTATGGTAACTATCAACATATGATTTTGAGATAGTCTAAGTACCACAAAGGAATTAACCTTGGTGTTTACACTCCGGATTGAGCAGGAAAATACTGAGGCTATAACTAAGAGTTCGTAACTGACAATTATTAACTCTAATAGACAATAAATAATTGAGACAAGGTTATAAATCTGTTTAAGTAATTTAGGTAATTCCCCCGCTATCCTAGGATACCATTTCCATCCATATCAATCAATTCACCTTATTTTACTGTTTTTATTATTTCTGTACTAATCCAACAACAAATCAAGCTTGCCTCCGGCTAAACCCCTTTTTTTTACAGTTTTTATTAACTACCAAGACTAGGATAATTGAACAATTTCCCTGTGGATACGACACTTGTTATACTACTCCGAATAGGTGCACTTGCCTTTTAGTTTGCTGTAAATCTATATATATTAATGTGTAGTTTTATCCCAACAAGTTTTTGGCGCTGTTGCCGGGGAGATTGATTCCATCAATTTCCCTAGTTTCCGGTAGTTCACTTGCTATACTGTAATATTTTGTTTATATTATTTTGTTGTTTGTTTAATTTCGGACATCTAACTTCGGACATCTAACTTCGGACATCTAACCTCGGACATCTAATCTCTGACATTTAATTTCAGCTCGTTATTTTATTGTCATTTATTTTTGAGTCATTTAATTTCCATTGTCCTTTAAATTTCAGTAATTAACTTCTAACATTTTAATTTTCAGTCTCTAACTATTAACCTTAAATTTCTGTCATTTAATTTTCTGTACACTAATTACTAACATTAAATTTCTGTCATTTAATTTTCTGTACACTAATTACTAACATTAAATTTCTGTCATTTAAATTCCAGTACTCTAACTACTAACATTTAAATTCAGTTCTTTAAATTCCCTTGTCACTTATTTTCTGTCATTTTACTCTTGTTAAAAAAAAATAGAAAAAAAATTAATTAAAAAAAAAATATATCAGTGTTGTTTAATTAACGTTTATCAGCCTAACCAATATCTCTGCCTTTCTTTATCTATTTACTAATTAATTTCGCAGTTTCTGACGAACCACAAAGTATCTTCTGTGCATGCCAAACACTCGAACCCGAGGTTCTCCACCTATCAGTCCGAGACCCGAACTCGAGCGCACTTTATTTGACGCACGAAGAAACCTGAGAAATCAAGACATGGCTAATAACCAAGTTATAGAAGAAATAGACCATGAAAATCAACCAAATCAACCAGAACACCGTGCCCTCTCTGATTACCACCAACCAGATACCGAAGGAAGGGCATCAGCCATAGTTCTCCCCGAACTAACACCGCAAGAAGCCAAACGATGGGCTTTCAAAACCCACTACATCACCGCCGTCCGGGATTTAGGCAAGTTTAGTGGAGCAAATCCTGATGAAGCCCCAAATCATTTAAGTCTCTTCCTAGACTTCTGTAATTCCTTTGGTCAAACCGGCAATGTCAAAGAAAGAATCCGACTACAACTATTTCCTCACTCGTTGTCAGATTCAGCAAACAGGTGGTACCGAAGTCTTCCCTCCCGATCAATCCATACATGGCTGCAAATGGCCCAGAAGTTCCTTGCCAAATACTACCCAACCAGTAGAACAAGGCAATTGATCGGAGAAATCAACACATTCGGTCAAGAACCGGGAGAAACGTTATACGACGCATGGGATAGATTTAAAGATATGCTGATGAAGTGTTCCCACCATGGTCTAGACGATTAATCCCTCTGCCTGTCATTCTTCAATGGCCTGGATGATGGAAACCGACTACTCGTAAATTCCTCTGAAGGAGGAAGTTTCATGATGAAATCTCCTCAAGAAGGGATGAACCTCCTCGAAACCATGACGAGCAATACAAGACAGTGGACGAGATCTAAAGGAAGAACACCACGAGCAGCAGGCCTACTCCATGTTGAGCCTATGGATCATTTATCTGCTCAGATCTCGTCCCTTTCAAAGATGGTGGAAAAGCTAACAACATCACAGAACGAAATTGTAAAGACAATAGCTTCCCCACCTACAAATTCATCACCTGTGCCATATGCGCCGGTCCTCATGAAACTCATCAATGCGAAGGTAAAAACCAGTACGAAGATGTGAATTTCATAGGAAATCGCCCCGGTAATTCCTACAACAATAACTTCAACAACAACTACCCATGGAGAAATCACCCGAATTTCTCATGGAAGAACAATGATCAGAACCAAGGAGGGCAGAACAACAGTTCCAATACCTATCAGGGAAACAGACCCCAACCAAACTCTAATATGGGTTATAGAGCACAAGGTGCCCCTCCAGGTTTCCAGCAACAGCAACAACCATCTTCATCCTCTGTTGATCCAAACGCAGAACTCAAAGAGATGATGAAGGGTTACATGTCTATGACTCAGAACCAGCTTTCTGCGCAAGAAGCCTTCAACCAAAAAATCGAAGGTAAATTCAATCAAATTGCAGAACATCTTGCTCGAAGACCGCCTAGGGCTCTCCCAAGCCAAACGGAGCCAAATCCAAGAGAGCAAGCCAAATGCATCTATGTGAAGGAACACAATGAAGAAAAGATGGAGGTGGCCAAAACAGCTAAGGTTCCAGAACTTCACCCTTCCCTTCAAGAGTGGGTAGTAGCAATCGAAACCTCAAAAAGGAATGTAGCTGAACTGGAAAGCACCGCTAAAGTCTATAAAAATCATATTCAGTCCGAGAATACCTACCTTAAGGACTTGGTGGCCGGCTACGAAAATGAAAAGCTCGATTTTGAAGAAGAAGAAGAGGAGGTTAAGGCGATAACCTTGAGAAGCGGTAGAAAAACCGACGAGATTCACATCCCGCAAAGGTCAGAAGAATCCAAAGACGATAGTGAAGGAACAGTTGAGGTCCCAGTAGAAAAAACATCTCCCACCATCCTCACTATTCCACCAGCTTCAAAACCTTCTCCACAAGAACCGCCTATACCATTTCCCCACCGACTTCAAAAGTAGAAATTGGATAATGAATATGGTAAGTTTCTGGCAATGCTGAAACAACTAAACGTTAACATCCAGTTTGTAGACCTCATTGCCAAAATGCCAAACTACGCCAAATTCCTCAAACACCTTATCTCCAACAAAACTAAATTAGCCGAGTACTAATCCCTTGATATCTCACAATCTACAGAACGAAATTCGATGATTCTTGTTCCTATCGATTCGAAATTAAATTCTGGTTTTAATGGTACCGATTTCCCCAATTATCATGCAGAATTGAAGATTTTCGAATCTGGGTTCGAAGTTAGGGTTTATAGTTGGGTTTCGGTTTGAATTCGACAAATTCCCCTATTGTAATCCGTAATAGACTAAATTGGCATGTGGGTTTGACCGATAATGAAGTTACGATTGGCAACAACGGAGCAATTTGATCAGAAACTCACCGGAATTGCATTAACGGGGAGAATCAAATCGGAAATTCTGGAAACTTGTTATTTTATGTGCAGTTCAGGTAGGCAACTTCTCGAATCAACTCGCGCCAACTAAGAGGGATTTGATTCATGAAACCTATCACAATCCAAACTAGACATGTAACTCTAGACGTTAGTGGAAGAATCATTGAATTTGATGAACTAGGGAGAAAGTTACAGATCCCATAAGATCTTTGTTTACCTAGTCGGTTTCGGAATAATCTGGGCAGAAATACCACCGTGATCGAGTAGCCAACGTTAGACAGCTTTATCTCCCAAACCAGTGCGAATCAGCCTTGGTCATTAACATGAAAGCTGTAGAGGGATTAGAGATCTTCAAAACAAGCTGAAGAACACGAAATTTGGCTGAGAAACAAAGAAGTTATGGCGAGACGAAGTTTACCTGATTTCAGGAAAAACTGGAATTCTGAGTTACGAATTCGCAAGGAGGCAACTTTGGATCAATTTTCCGGTCATTGTAGAAGGAGTTAGATGGTGTGTGAGTAATGGTTGGAAAGAGGAATGATAGGAGAATCGAATGAAACAGACGGCATACCAAATGGTGGAGTAGAGAAAAAGATATAGGCGTCTAAAGATCGACCCCTGACATGCCAAAACCGAAGGAAACTTAACCGATTAAGTAACTTTGGTGCTGACTGGGCGCGACACGTGTCCCGAGGCGCACGGCTGAGTCAGCTAGTCCTGGACACGTCAGTAACCTCCAAAATTTTGGCTCTAAACTTCAATTTATCATAACTTTGGCTAGGATGATCCGTTTTCAACGTTCTTTTTATCAATATTCTTGGTTTTCCATAACCTTTTTATTGGTATAGTTTTCATGGCCTGATTTGACCATTCTCAAAAAGTCAATCCTAGCAAGGCTTTTGAACCTTTAAGGTTTCTATGATTTTATTTTGACTTTTAAGCCTTAAATCAATGTTCAAAATATTTCTAAAATCTTTATAATATAATTGGAGTGTCTTGAAATTTTCCCAAGATTTATTGACTTATAAATCTCACTATTAAATTCATAATACCTTATAATAAATTAATATTTAATAGTATTATTTAGGGTTTACTAAAAGAAATCCCCTAAATTAATTTATATTAATTTATGGGGTATTTCAGATCATAGATATACCTTCTTTACACAAAAAGCTGAAATAGTTACCATCCTTGAAGGTAAACATTTCATCACTCACTCAAATATGGAGCCAAGCTAAGCTACTTCATCTTTAAGGTATAAAATGTGCTTTAAGCACTTAAGCTTCTTCTGATCTATTTACAGCTGAAACTTTGGGCTATCTTTTAACCTATTTTATCCACTCCTTTCATATACAAATTTTTTTCATCTTCCACTATCAAGAATTTCAAGAACAACTAGGTTTCTTCCTAAGGTAAATTCTTCCAAAATTGTGTTTTAAGAGCTCAAACCTTGTCCTAATCATGGATCTGCATAAAATTGCTCATTCCCTACATCTTTGTAGTTTGGCCAAACTCTTGGAAGAGAAAATTCAGCATTTCTAAGCTACAAGGTAAAGTTTCAACCTTAGAGTACATTTTAGGCATTAAAGCCTCATATTCTTCCTTTGAATTATTATGGTGTTCAAAGACCTTAACATTGTACTTCATTCTCTTCTTGTTCATGTGGTCAAAGTATGGTTTCAATACCTTTAAAAGGCTGGCCAAAAGTGCATCAAATTTCATGAGAAAATCTATTTTAAGAAAGTAAGCTACTAATCCAAGTCCTTAATGCTTCAAACCTTCACTAATCATCTTGGTTTGTGCAAAAACTCATCTTAGAACCCTTATATTACTTAGGGCCAAGAGTGGAGCTCGGGAAATTTAATTTTGGGCATAAAGAGGTAAGTCCCAAAGTTATTTTTATGTTTGTAAGTTCATTATGTTAGACATTGAATCATGGCCGAAAGCCGAAAAAGATAATGGTCAAACTTGACCAAGGAAATCAGCTTAAAACTATGCTGGAACAATTGACTAAGTTAAGTGGTGATTAATGTACAACAGATTAAGTTAAAGGGGTAAAATGATTTTTTTTGAAACTTTGGGGTATGAATTTGTAACACCCCTACTGAACTTAAACAACAAATCAAATTGCAGCGGAAATATTTAACAACTTAACATTAACTAAACGGTTTGGTGTTACAAGCCGTTAGCCACCCATGTGGCTAACAAGGCAGAATACATACAAAAACGTATCGGTCTGATGCACAGACTCCCGAGCATAAGTACTAAACCATAAATACAACAACATTACCGAGTATTAATATTTACATCCATAACTGTATAACTGTCAACCCATAATATACCACCACAGGAGCACAGGCGCATCCCGGGTCCGAACAATCCATCAAAAATACTTCACAAACCTAGAACCTAGAGCCTCTCCGCCTCTTCGATCCTCATCGTGCAACATAGGAAACAATATGGTGCCCCAAAGGGGCTCAGCAACTCATGGCTGGTATGGCTAACGTGCAGCACATCGACTACCGGGATACACACAACCAATTGTCATGATAACATGGCATTGATTATTAACATACAAATAACATAACATAGCAACAAGAATTTTATCACCACATTAACACATAACATAACAAGAACGGTTCTCTTTTGGAACCGAACCAAAACATAGTCAGTTCACCCGAAGAGCCTAGAGATTGTTGCCAAACTCATGCTAAGCTCGTTACATAACTCGTTACCGTCCTGTAAGATGAACGATTAACTTAACCCAAAGGTGCGTCGGATATAGTAATCCAAGCACACCGAACATAGTATGCCCCTGCGGCCCGACGTGAGTCAGTAAAATAGCCTTCGATAAGCTAAAGGGAGGTTGAAAACCAAAAAGGAAAACAACCATAACATACGGAGAGGATCGAACCTGATATGACAACGACCCCCATACTACACACGCGTGGCCAGAACACTCCGGACTCCTCACTCCCCCTGTTAGTACTTATTAGAAGTCCCATTATTGAAACTTAATAAGTTAATTCACAAACAAGTGTTTAGGTCTAGTTAGACACACACACAAGGGAGATGAGACATAACTTACCAACACAATAATATTAACAACTGTAAACTCATTTCATGACTTAAGTCTTACAAGGTCATAAACACACTGAAAAAAAACAACACACAAGCCGGTGTAAACCGGTAGGCAACAGACTGCAAGAAAACCATACCTTGGTCCCTGCTTCGATTGGTTTCCACCGTAGGCAACTCCTATACATAATTAATAATGTCGGTCAATTACCTTACTCAACTTACAATTTACTAAGTGTTTACATGTTTTCATGACATATTTTTACCCTTAAACTTACACTTATTTATCTTCATTATACACACTAGGGTCTACTACATAAGTCTCACTTCCTTTCTTAAATTTAAAGAATTTTTTTTTTAAGTTTCTGGTCTGGACCGCCCCACTGGGGAGGTCCCAGGGGCGGTCCACAACAGAGGCACCCACGCATGCAGCAAACAACTGGACCTCCCCACAGGGGCGGTCCACAGCAAAACCTATTTTCCCAAGTGCTTTTCTCCTCATTTTGAACTCCAAATTAAACCCAATTTTTTCCTAACCATTCCACATGTTTTCCCACATGTTTTAACACCTTTTTGGCACACTAAAACCCTCTCTAACACCCTTTAGCTCCTTAAACATTTACTCAACCCTTACCAACTCCTTAACACTTAGAACATTTTTTTTTACACTTGTAACTTGTATTTTTGCCTAAAACTTCACCTAACCAAAGTATTTCCTCACTACTTTATAAGCACTCCTTAAAACATCATTTTGCACTACAATCATCCCCTTTATACAAACTTCCTAGGTCCTTCCCACAAGCTCTTATTTTTAAACCTTCACGAGGCATTACCCTTCCATTGTTCACCAAACCTTGCACAAGACTAAAACACACTCTTACCACTACTTTGGTATACCTAAAATCACCCATTTGATTCTCTAAACTTCCATGAACTATGCCCAAGTCATTCTCATACTTATGAACACATAAATTCCCTTTTCTTCACCAAATCAACCCTTAACAATTCCTAGTGCAACCTAGGTCTCTAAACATCATTTAAACATCTAAACTTTCTTGTTTTCTACTCAAATTTTGACATAGTTTTGTTAGTATTTCCTTACACCCAAAACACAAGGTTTCTCACCTTTGAACACTTAAGAACATTTATTCACACAAAAATGTTCTTTACACACAACTAAGCCTCAAACTACACTACATCACAATATAGTGCATATTTTAAATTGCTTGGCACTTAGGCCCTTAAATTGCATAAACCATAAACACTGAATTTCCCACATTACATTTGCCTTTCACCTGCAAATACATACAACAACACATATGCCTTTAATAACCACTTTGAGGATAGTTTACTAGCTCATTTACCATTGGCTCCTTAAGTAGCTTATTAGCATTTAAAGCTCAATTTTCCTAAGGCACATTAGGTTAGTTTGTTTACCTCTTTTCCTTCCAACTTCTTTCTTGTTTCCTTGGATTGAAAATTAGCAAGGAACTTGATCACTTGTCAACCTTCTATACATACACAAGTAAAGATAATGAGCATTAAGCTTCATGCTTATACTCATTAATAAACCTTAGGTTATTTAATGTCTTAAAACACATAAATGAATGTTTTACCTTAGAATTGAATAGGAATTGGATTAAGTAGCAAGAGAGGACTCCACCTAGCCCTTTGAAGATTGGAATGAAGCTATGAATGAGCAAAAGAAAGCACCATGAAGAGGTGATTTTCGGTCACACATAAAAACAAGAGGAAATGACGTTTTTCTTTGGCTTTCCTTACCTTGAAGCAAAGGAGAACAATGAGATGTAAAAAGATGAGTTCAAGCTCCTTCCATGGTGATTCCTCTTGGCACCGAAATGAAGGTTTTGGAGATTTGAAAAGACAAGATTGTAGAGCTTGACTAAACTAAGAGAATGTGGTCTTGGAATTAATTTTGGTACATGGAGCTAGGAGATATAAGCAATGGAAGATGGAGATGGTGTGTGAGTTGTAGCAAAGCCGCAATGGAGAAGGGAGGAGAGGATGAAGACGGTGGGAAATCAAGAGGGAAGTGAAAAGTGAGGTGAGAGGTTACTTTGTTAAGATATTATAAGTAAAAGGTAAATAGTGAATTTACTTACTTTTTCCTTTCTTCTTTACTTAACTAGCTAAGTGTGGTGAGTCACACTTAAAAACCGGCCCCCTTAGTCAAATGAGGTATTTTATGGTCTTTGTTGACCATTTAGTTGACTTACATTGACTAATGTCTTAAACTAGCACTATTTGGTCACTATTCACAAATTAGTGCACAAAATTGTGAAATTTTTGATTTCCCATTGATTTAGACTTCCTAATGTGATACTAAGTAGTACACATGTTGGTTAAAGAGTAATGATGGACATTTAGCCACTCAAAACCCATTTCTAAGACAATTTTTCAAAAATGTGCTTTAAGACACTTTAAAGCACATTTTGTGTTTTAACTTGTTTTCAAGCTTGGTTTTCTTTGGTAATTGGTTTAACATGTTCATTAACATATAAATAAGGTCTTGGTAGGCTCTTAGAGTCTAAACCAAGGTTATCCCCAGCTTAGAGCACATTTTTGCCCTTATTGCCTTTATGGTATTTTATTGTGTTTACTTTAGTTTAAATTGTTCACTAATGTTTCTAAGGCACTTTTTAGCGTTAATAAACCATATTTTAATATTTAAAAAACATATAAAGGTTTGGGGTATTTCAGAATTGAATAAGGCCGAGAGTGTGTTGATTTAAATGGTCTATAATGACCTAATTATGTGTATAAACTTGTGTTAGAATGCTTGGTTAAGTTAAGTTAACTAAGGATTAAGGACAAGTTTATAAAGGTTATGTGGCAAGAATGTAATTTTAGAAAACATTGAGGTATATATATAAATAAGACGAGAAACAAAGCTTATTTTATGTGTATTATTGTCACACTTTAAGCTTACATTATGTTGGTATTATATCCACTTGTTTAGGTTTGTATTTCTAAGGTTTTTGTAACATAAAATGCTATAAGAGCATAGGTTATAAAATCTGGTGCTATGTGCAAAAATTTAGGGGTCATTTAATAATTTAAGACATTTTGAGGACTGAGGAAATTTAAGTGATTAGAAAGTGTTTGGTATACTTAAGTACAAAAATGACCTTAAGAGGAATTATAAGTTTATATAATGATTTGATGAGCTTAATACTAGAGAATGATTAAATGAAAGTAAAAAAAAATTGGGGTGCTAAGAATGATAATAGGCCGAAACCATAAGGGTTTGTTTGGTAGGAAGTGGAAAATGTAGTTTTAAGGAATCTAAGGGGTAAATTGTAAATTCTAGAAAAATTAGGGGCAATTCGTAAATTTTATAAGTTCTGGGTACTTATGAATAAATGAGGTTAAATATAATATGGGTCAAAGTGTTGACCAAGTTTGAGGAAAAAATGATAAAATATGAAATTAATAAGAGATATGGTATAAATGTAAAGATTATAAAGTTTGTGGGGTGAGTTTGTAATTAAGGAAAAGTGTGGGTAAAAACCGAATGGTATGAGGGTCTGCATGGTAATTGTTTAAAAAATAAGGGGTGAGTTGGAAGTTATTAAATATAAGAGTTAAAACTATAAATTAAAGATTATAACATAATTGTAAAGGTTGTAAAACTTATGAGGTCAAAGCATAAATATGGGAAATGCTGGGTAGGACCGAAATTGACATTGTGGTCTGGCGGTAATTACTGAAAGTATAGGGGAAATTTGGAGTTTACTAAAGTAAGAAATAAAAATATAAGATAAATGTAATTAGTGGTAAATTGTAAGATTATATGAATTTTTGGGGTTAACTTGTAATATCCAAAAACACTTAGTAGGAATCCAAATTTGAGGAAAAATAGGTTCGGTTTGGAGGTTGGAAGAAATTAGAAGTGGAATTTCGGAATGAGTAAGTAAGGAATGAAAACTATAGGTTATACAAGTATAAGGATTTAACTTGTAAACATTAAATGATTTTTGGGGTTAGAATGTAATAAACAAAAGTGTAGGAAGAATAGTAATGCTACGTGTGACCAATTGACGAATATCAAGGATTAGTAAAGCTATTATGTTATTAAGGATCCAAAGTATATAATATACATAATATAATTATATGTATATATAAGGATTATATTATATATATTAAGAGGATAATACAATGTATGGTGGTATACGTAATATAAAAACATACCATTATATATATATATGAACACATATGTATATATTACATGAACAAGGGATATTAATGCTATATAATGATAAGAATTATAATAGCATACAATAATAGAGAAGATTATTGTATAAGTGACTATATATATATATACATCTATATATATATAAGTTGGTGGAATGAGCAAAGAGAAACCTATAAAGAGGTATGCTTATAATATAAGATTATAATTCTTGAATAATAAGATTACATGGTTTAAGGTATATAAAATAATGCCTTAAGTATGACATGGCTATGGGATAAGAGAGTTAACAACGATTAAATGATAATCTTGTAACTCGCATGAAATTACGAACATGAAATACTAAAACATTTCATAAATACGATTAAACCTTATACGGGAGTGATAAGTAATTAACGTTCTCGGTTAATCAGATTATAAGATTGTCATAGTTGGGACGTCAGTCGAGACTATGCGAGTGTCGTCTTCGGTGAACAGTATGATTTCTTGCAGCTTGTTTGCTACCGAGGTACAACGGCTTGTGTGTTATGTGCTTGGGTGAAATGGCTATAAGATTAAGCATGGAAAATGATTGTTAAGTGATATTTTATGTGATGTATTCTTACTCTATGTTATATGTGATGTGCTACGAACAAGAACTTAGTAGATTAAATCTCACATAAGAACCTTATAACAAAATGATTAAGTAAGTGGAATTACCTAACGGTTGATAACATATGAGAATTATCTTACTAACTTTCCTTCAATATATAGTCGACATCTGGATTAGCGATGTTCAAACTTACACTCTAGAAGTAGGATGATTGATGCAATGTGACTTCTAACGAGTTTGGGTTACTAGGGGGAGAGTCAGAAGTCCAGTAAGTTCTGGCCATGCATACTGAGTTTAGGAGGTCGTTATCTGCATCAGGTCGACTTCCATATGAAATATACGTCATTCTTGACAGTGGTTGTGGGTGAAGTTTCATACTCGCCCATCGGGTTTAAATGTATTCGATTCAATATACGTCTTAAAAGACGATGGCTAAGGGAGTTTTATGCTCACTTGCGGGTTTAAAAGTACCCAGTTATATATATACATACAAGAGTCTTAATCTCATTCAACAGAGTTCATACATACTCGATTCAATATACATCACTACGATGATGGTTTATTAGATAGGTCACTACTCTTCTAACAGGGTTTAAATATACCCGAAACAAGTTAAATATTAACTAAAGTAAATGGTGATCCCATTGTATTGACCAATGATAACTAGAGATTCCAAAATAATCTCAAGGCCTGGGAATGAACAGATTACTGACTTATTATATTGATGTCTTGTTTTCTGTTAGGTTGGATTGTTATGTTTGATTGGATGTTTGTGATACATGTTGTATGTTGTGTGTTTACAACATTTATATATATTATTGTAATAAATCAACTGCAGGTTATCGACCAAGTAGTCGTGCATGGCCCGGTAGCTTACGAGCTGCACGTTATAATACTTTTCGATCAAGATTTCTTTTAGCGAATCTTTTTGGTGGTGGCTTATGAAGTTATAGCACTAAACTCATAAGAGTGTTTGTAAGAGAGAAGAGAAGCTGATTTTATGCTCACAGAGATTAGAGAGTTTAAGGGTGGTGTGTGACTAGAATAAAACTCTCATTGCCCTTTTAGAGTATCAGGTAATGGTCGGGTACCGTTCCCTGTCCGCTCACAGACAGATTGTAATGATACTATTTATAACAGACATTGGTCGTGAACGTTCTATCATTGATCCGTTGTGGTTTTGGGGATTCTTTTTGCTACGTCCCCTATTCTAGACTTACTTTTGAGAAGTAGCTGCCATATCTGTTTCAAGTAGTCGTTTGATATAATGTTTAATGTTCATGCATTAAACTGTACAAAGACCATTGAACGACATACTTGAGGTGTTGCTGACAATTCGGTGACTAGTCATAAGAGTTGAAAGATAGCCGAATCGTGATTAATGAATATCATAATCCAAGATCATGAATAATCTTGTAGAATTTTTCTCTATGGCTTGGTGAAGATGTCTGCTAGTTGTTTCTCAGTTGAAATATACTTTAACCCAACTAGTTCCTTTTCACAATAGTCTATAAGGAAATGATGCCTTATATCATTATGTTTAGTACGAGAATGATGTATTGGATTTTCAAAGATAGATATAGCACTAGTATTGTTACACATGATAGGTAGCGTACCTGTTTTAACACCGTAATCACCAATTTGCTATTTAAGCCACAAAATTTGAGCACAGCACCTTGCTGCAGCTATGTATTCTGATCTGCAGTTGAGATTGCCACACTTTATTGTTTCTTTGATCCCCATGCGATCAAGCATGATCCAACAAAGAATGCAGTCCCTGACGTGCTCTTTCGATCAGTTATAGATCTACCATAGTCTACATCTGAATGTCCTGCAATATCACAGTTAGTAAATTTTAGATAAAATAGTCTAAGATTCATAGATCGTTTAAGATAACGTAGGATTCTTTTCACAGCAATGAGGTGACTTTCCCTTGGATTTGCTTGAAACCTAGAACATAGACAGACACTATACGTAATGTCAGGTCTGCTAGCAGTTAAATATAGTAGAGATCCAATCATTTCTCTATATGATCGTTGCTCGACTGGTTGGTCACCAGTCGTGATACCCATCTGTGTGCCAATTGCCATAGGTGTGTCAAAAGGCTTGTCTCCATTCCAGAACTTTTCAGTAAATCCTTTACGTACTTTTGTTGGGATATGATTATCCCTTCATCATCCTGCTTGACTTGAAGTCCTAGAAAGAACTTCAATGCCCCTAGATCACTCATTTCAAATTCTCTTTTCATCAATGTTTCAAACTTCTTGCAATATTTTTCATCAAAAGCTCCAAAGATTATGTCATCAACATATACTTGCACTATCAGGAAGTCCCTTTTGTTATTATATACAAACAGGGTCTTGTTAACTTTAACTCTTTTGAAACCATTTTCTAATAGATAGGAGGACAGATGGTCATACCATGATCTTGGAGCTTGTTTGAGCCCATAGAGAGCTTTTTCAAGCTTAAGTACCACTTCTTTGCCTTCCTCTGTTTCAAAGCCTGGAGGTTGTTCTACGTATACTTGTTCTTTGACATACCCATTGAGAAAGGCATTTTTGATGTCAAGTTGAAAGAGCTTGATTCCTTTATATGCAGCAAATTCTATAAGTAATCGAATAGATTCCATCCTTGCCATGGGGAAAATATTTCATGGAAATCTATCCCCTCTTGTTGACGATGCCACCAAACAAGCTTTGTTTCTAATGACTTATCCCATCTCATGCAGTTTGTTCCTAAAACCCATTTTGTACCAAATACTCCTTGATGTGTAGGACGAGGCACAAGATGCCAGACCTTGCATCTTTCAAACTGGTTTAATTCCTCTTGCATTACTTTAATCCAATCCGAGTCTTGTAAGGCTTCTTTGATGTTTTTGGGTTTGATAGGTGAAACTGTCATGGAGAAGGCCAAAAGTTCATGAGTTTGTGCTCTTGTTTGAATCCCTCTAGAGATATCAGAGATGATATTCTCTAATGAATGAATCTTATACAGGATTCGAGATTAATGGGTAGTTGATGGTGATAGAAGATCTTCGGTACTATTATTTCCTTCGACGTCGTGTTGTGGACCACTCATTGACCTGTCAGGCACGAGTTCTTTGGTCGGTGACTCATTTTTGTTGTTTTCAGTGTGATTTAGCCTGGCTAGATCAAATCCAAAGGCTTCATCCTCTTCAGATTATTTAGTCTTGTGATTTTCAGTTTCATCAAACAATACATGTAAACTCTCCTCTACTCTTAGAGTTCTTTTGTTGTAAACCTTGTATGCCCTACTCCTTTTCGAGTATCCAAGAAATATTACCAAATCACTCCAGACATCGAATTTTCCTAGGGATTTCTTTCCATTTTTATGGACATAGCACTTACAATGGAATATTTATAGGTAGATTATGCTTGGTTTCCTTCCCTTGAGCAACTCATAAGGAGTTTTGTTGAGGATAGGTCGAATGAGCGTTCTATTTGTGATGTAACATGCGGTTTCCACTACTTATGCCCAAAAAACTTGAGGAAGACTACTCCCCAACAGATAGCTCTAGCTACTTCCTGTAACGTTCTATTTTTGCGCTCAACCACCCCATTTTGTTGAGGTGTTATGGGTGCTGAAAAGGTGTGTTTGATTCCATGTTTATCACTCATTTCCATGAATTGTTGATTTTCATATTCTGACCCATGAGCAGACCGTAGGACCTTGATTTTGAGATTAAGTAGTATTTGGACTTGTCCTGCAAATGCTTGTAATTTCTAAAGACTTCATCCTTGGAAGCAATAAAGATTGTCCACACAAATCGTGAGTAATCACCAACAATAACAAACACAAACCAATTTCCTCCAAAACTCCTAATTCTCATTGGTCCACATAAGTCCATATGAAGTAGCTCAAGTGGCAGTGATGTACTTACCATGTTCTTTGTTTTAAAAGAAGCTTTTGTTTGTTTACTTCTCACATAGGCATCAGATAGATTTGTCTCAGATTTCTTAATCTCAAGGAGACGTCTAACCAGCTGATTTTTGACTAGTTTTCTTAGCAATGATATGCTGACATGCCCTAGTCTTTTGTGCCATAATGTGGAGTCATCTATTAAAGCATTTAAGTAGGAAAGATGTAGACTGTCAATATCCTCCAGACTTGTTACATATACATTTTTCCCTCTCTTACCTCTTAACAACTTTTTTCCATCACTCATACTCACTATGCTACAATGTGTAGAATAGAAGTGAGCTGAGTTTCCTTTGTCACAAATTTGAGATACACTAAAAAAAATTGAATTTTAATCCATTAACTTATCAATGACATAACTTGAAGTAAAACCAAACTTACCTACACCGATGATTTCTCCCTTTTTGTTGTCACCAAAGGAAACTGTTCCTTGGCTTCTTGATTTTAGTGAGAGGAACTTCCACTTGTCTCCTGTCATAAGTTTAGAGCACCCACTGACAATGTACCAGCAGGGATCCCTTCCTACTCGATTTTACACTTAACAAGTTAGTTGAGTGGGATTAGGGTCCCAAAAGCATTTTGACCCATTTCCACCAAAAGCTTTTATTCTATGATCGTTTTTTATTACCCATTTTAGCCCATTTTTTTAATTGCCATCGTCGCATAAAGCGTGTTTTGTAACATTTGGCCTCGTGATGGCTAGGTTGTCTGCATAGATGACAGACTCCTCTTTGATTGGTTCCCGATAGGTGCCCGATCGGTCGTTTGTTAAAGAATGCTAGTTCTTTCTCTTTCTTCTTGAGAGCGGAAATCAATTCATCGATCTCAGGTTGTTTACCTAGTTTCATTTTCTCATGAACATCAAGAATTTCACAATAATCATTTTGAAGTTTCTTTAGTGCATTGGTAAGTTTTACTGCCTTATCTTTGTCTGAACTTTTCTCTAGTTTACCATTTTCCTCCAAAAGCTCCTATTTTCAATTTCTAGTGCCTTTAGTTGATCAACCAATATAAGGGAGAATTTTCTGAGTCCTAGAAGTTCAGCTTTCTGAACTTTCCTTCTAAGTTGAGGATAGTTTACTTTAGTTTACTCTTCTTCCTCATTTGACTTCTTGTCTTGAGCCATCAAGCACATTTCCTCAAGGCAAAAATGAGCCTTTTCATCTCCAGAGAGATCACTGTCTGCGGTTTGATTGTCGCCACTAAGCTCTGAATCTCCTCATGCAGCAATGAAGGTTTCTTTCTTTGGTTTTTCATTGAACGTTTTTTTGGAAAGGTCGCCTGACCCCGTCGTTATCCTCTCGGGGTCGTTATGGGCAATCTTTGATGTGTTGTCCATGTTTTGAACACCCAAAACACTTGTCATTACTTTTTCTTTGGTGATCATCATATTCCCTTAAGACTTTTCCTCGTCTTATATTATTTTTAAGAAATTTTAGAAAGTACCGAATGGCATAAAGAACCATCTCATCATCGTCCTTTTCTGACTTGAACCCTTCTTTTTTGGCTACTTGAAGGGCTATACCTTTTTCTTGTTCTCTTTTTGAGTTTTCTGAACTTCTCTATTGTAATTTTGCTCAAATGCCATCAAGGACCCTAGCATATCTGCCAGGGACATCTTTGAGAGATCATGAACTTCTTGCATAGCATTGATTTTGCTGTCAAAGGAAGTAGGAAGTGATCTGAGAAATTTTTGAATTTGATTCTCATTTGAGATAGTTCATCCAAGCATAAGCATCTCATTGATCATCTTGGTGAACCTAGTGTGCATTTCAGAAGTGCTCTCCTTCTTTTCCTTCTTGAACAGCTCCCAATGAGTAAGTAGTCGTTCTATGCGGGTCTTCTTGATCTCATAATTTCCTTTATAGGTAACTTCCAATGTTGCCCAAATTTCTTTGGTTGTTTTAGCAGAGAGGCTACCTTGGAATATTGTTCAGGTAGTAATGCATAGTGTAAGATTCTTACCGCTCGTGCATTGAATATCAATTTCTTGATTTGATCGTCTATCATGTTAGCGACAAATATATTATTTCCTTGACCATCTTGGAAGGTGTATTCGCCTCGTGATATTACCCTCCACATTCTAGGATCGTCATACTTGATGTGGAACTCCATCTTGTTCTTTCAGTTAGTGTAGTTATCTCCATTGAATAGTGGTGGTCGATTTGGTGCAGAACCTTCTTCTGATGCTAGTAGGTTTGAGTGAGACATTTTGATTGTCTTCCAAAGCAGTTAGCTTTTTAGAAGAGACCCACTTTGCTACCAATTGAAATTAGCAACCTCTTCCAGATATGTCCTTGACTTGACGTTGACGTGTCATTTGTGCTGAAAAAATGACTTGGTAGTTTATGAGAGAACGTGATAAACTCAAACTGGAACTTCCTTTTCGATTGAGAATTTACACCCTAGAAATTCACTCAATCTCCCTCCCTCCAACCTATGAATTCTGTGATAGTTCTGGACTTATCACCAAAGTCCTTTACCCTTCTGACAGTAGGCCTACGGTTTCTCAACCGCTCCCTGACTGGTCAGTCTACCAAATACTCACAGTGTTAACTTAATGGCCCATTCCTACCAAGCTCACTAACTTCCTAGTCCTTATACACACTCAGATACACTCAGTTTGGCTCATAGTTGCTCTTCATTATCTCTCTTCGTATGTATGACCTCGTCTTTTAGTATGTGACATTATACATCATATTTATACACATAAGTTTGTTAGACTTATAACAACCGATCTATATCTTTGCTAGACTAACCGTTTGTCCCTTGTCCTTAACAGAGTGGCTAAGCTCGTACATAAGCTGATTCTCAACTTGTTTTGGTTGGTGCAGTCAGGGCACGTGTCATCCTATGGTTGGACACGTTGAAGGCAAGGGCAAGTGGTCGGTTACCACTTGTGCTCTCCACTTGCCTGCTCTTAACAGCTTCATTAATGCTACCGAGGGCTTCACTAATGTTGTGTAATGAGTGCCTCTTAATTGCCCTGACCTTGTCTTGTTATCTTGTTCATTAATGAGCAAGACTTTGTCATGAGCTAGTTACTTGTGTTGATGCATGAGCTTGTCAGTTCACTTGATGTATTTTATGCCTGAGTGTAACACCCCTACCGCTAATCCAAACATTATCTCCTAATCTATCTCAATTGCCAATATTAAGCAGCGGAATTCTTACTCCAACGGTGGGTGAAACAATGTCGTTAGTCACCCACGTGACTAACAAGGCCTAATCCAATACAAAAATCCAATTACAGTATCGGTCTGATGAATAAATATACCGAGTACTCTATATCAACTTTACATTTCATTCCTTAACCAAATCAAATACAAATACAACCTCGATTCAAGTCTATACCGAGTCTACTACAATTCCCAAACTCGTCGATAACATATAGATCTTACAATTCCACAATACAAACAAATACAATTTATTAGTCAACTACCCATGCTTAAATACAACCCCGTCCTACTCTTGAACGGTAACCGGCTCCAATGTACCTGTAAAGTAAAAACAGCACCCCAAGGGGCTCAGCAAAAGTTGCATATGAAATTCGCATACCCCGTGTGCTAACGAGGGTACGCAGACTACTTGATCGAGAACATGCAATTCATTTTAATTCAATAAACATGCTTGCATTCAAAGCATTCGACAAGGAATACAATCACACTAACACAACAAGTTGTCAGCTAGTATTAACTTGCTCTTAGGCCTCGAGGGTTTCTACCTCACTATGCCTTTGCTACTCATTCATCGTCTTACCCATTATCTTGGGTTACTCTACCTCAAGTTCTCTTATTCTCAATCTTAATACTCTATTCTCAACTCTCAAGTTCAATTCTTAAATTCTCAAGTTCAGTTCTCAAATCTTTGTATCAATTTCTCAAATCTTAAGTTCTCAATGGGATATCTTTTAAGTCCTTACCCATGACCTTCGAGTAGAGTCATACGCAAGACTCACCACCGGGCTTTCAAATACAAGTCTTACTTCCCCATTTTCGACCCTACTCTGGGTCTAGCATGGTGGGAAGGTTCGACTATCAAATGGAACTATCCTCCTAGTTCCTCAAATTCTCAAGGGTCCGTTTCTCTACCGGACTACTCAAATTCCCAAAACCTGTCTCTCTGAGTTATTTCATTATCTCATAGACTAGCCTAGAAGTATCTCTCTCGATATCATCTATTAGGTTAGGGAAGTTCTCAATGTCTTGTATTCTCAAATTTAAGGTTTTTCCCAACTTATCGAATACTTTTATGTTCGGGACATTTTCTCAAATTAGGTCAGATCCTCATGTTGTGGATCGACTATCTCTAAAGGAGTTGGATGGTCCTTTATATGTACTTTACTTTTCTCTTGAGTTCTCTTCTTAGAACTATCATCATCCTCTAACTAGAGGTTTACTATATCTTTCCACTCTTGTTTGTGTTCATGGGTTATTTCAATTCGGTTCTCTCACCGTTATCGGGGTTTACTACTCCCGTACAACTCTCTCACCTTATAGTGAGTTCATAGGTTGCATTATCGTTTCTTGGTTCGATAGTTTTCGAGTGCTTCTACGTTTTCGTTATTTCGAGAAATGACTCTTTCTACGAGTCACTAACCACACAACACTCATCTACGAGTCGGCCCATATCACCAGGTTAGACCACACAATCATACAAGGGTGGTTAGTACACACATCATGCATCAAAATATACAAACAAGCAATATAACGTTTTTCATGCTTTTATCTTGATTAAGCCGGCACACAAGCACACAAATCAACGTAGCACCGTTAGCATACAGGGCATGAGAAAATCATACCTTTCACCATGGATTAACATTACCATGTTACCTTACACTCCTCGGGTTGTTCTTGAACCATTGATAACATTTCAAGTGGTTATATTAATATCAAGATATTACGGTATGTAAAACTAATACTCCCGTAATTAACCCCGTTATCCGTTTAATCGTAGGTTCTTAGGGACATATTCATCTTACCACAATTACCCTATCAATGGCCTACCACTAATGCCATTTTTTTTTATGAAGGCCGACCGACCCACTCTGGGGTAGGTCGCCTGGGTGGGTCGGGTGCAGAGAGCATCCGAGTTAACTAATTCAGCCCGACCGACCCAGACTAGGTCGGTCCCCTAGGTAGGTCGGCTACAGAACCCCTTCCCAAAGTGCTTATTTCACCCCAATCGCTTCCACAAGTGTCCTAATATGTTCCTAACATGTTTTAGCACCCTAAAACCTTCCCAAATCATTGGTCATACTCATACTCCACTCTTGCTCAATTCTACAACTTAAATCCTCATTTTCGCACTTATGCACTCTAGTGCATTTTCCAAACTCCTCATGACAACTTACCTCTTGTTCTCACCCATCTTGGACCATTCCAAATCCTTTTAACCATTTGCACACTCATTACTCAAGTGCACTCACCAATCACAAGGTTAACACTCTAGTTCTTCTCTAACATGTCCAAGGCACTTATCCATCATTTTCGCTACAGATTTTACACTACTTTTCCAAATCCTTCAATCACCATTCACAGGTGACTACTAACCCAATTAAATCTCTTACAACACCTAGTAATTCTCTAGGTCATTCTTTGCTCTTGTAATCACCTAAAACACTCCATTTCCTATTAAAATTTTGCCATAGTTTCCCCACAAATCTAACATATCCAAACTCATCAATTATCACCTTTTTCAATCCTAAACTAGCCACACCCTTAAAGGTTCCTACCAGCACACAAAACTTCATCAAAATTTACCAAACCAACAATATAAACATATATTCAAGTAACTTGGCTCGAAGGCCCTTAATTCAAACAACAATTTCACAAATTCTCTCCAACTTCAATCCAACGCATTATCCCTCACATTTTGGGTTCATTCATTAATTTACCCATCCCATATTCTAAAACATATAAGATTAGCATTAAGGTAGGTTTCTTACCTTAAGCTCACAAGTTCCTCTTTTACTCCTCTTCCTTTCTTTCTTCTTTCTTCCTTCTTCTTTCCTTTCTTTGTTTCTTGTTTGCAATTTGGCCAAGCTAAAGCCCATGTCCAAAGGTATACAAAACATTACTAAACGATTAACTAACTCTAGAATTTAACCCTGGAATTATAGAGTTAGTTTAAGGCTTTAAAGTAAGAGATTACCTTCCAATCTCTAGATGAGTGTTTGGTACATCCCACACAAGATTCCAGCACCCTTTTGAGGACTAAAACCGGCTGGAACATGAAGTATAAGAGGGCTTAAAATCTGGAGAATTTCAGTTGTATAGAAAGGATAGAAAAAAGAGGTTTTTGAGTTCCTTTTTACCTTAAGAAGTAAGGGAGTGGTTCTAGCTCACCATGAGCTTCTTCTTTCTTCAAATAAAGGTCCTTCCATGGAGATGAAGGTTGGAGTTTTCAGATTTTGAAAAGAGAGAAATAATCTCCAAGATGAGGGGAGTATTAATATGTAATTTTTGTAGAGTTTCCACTTTGTTTAGGCCATGAGAAATGAAGAAGAAGAGAGGGTTGAGAAGGGGCTGTAAAATCGCCATTACCAGCACAAGGAGGAAGAAGAAGGTCTGGAGGGAGGGGGAAAACGTGAGAATGAAGAAGAGTGGGAGGGGAGAGACTACACTTTGCTTTTTACTTTTCACTTTATGGTTTTGTCTTTTGGAGAGTAAGAGTGAGCAAATAAAAGGGGGAGAGGCTGAATCGTCCCACACCAACACACAATTGGATTTCTGATTTTTTTTATTTACAATGGGGAGGTTAGTTTGGTTTTATTACACTTAACACCCCACAAGTTCTCGTTTTTGCACTATTCACTAACCGGAACCCGTTTTCCTGGAATTTCTCATTTCTTTGATTTTAATGGTTCTTAAGCTTCCATTAATGTTTAATTATAGTTATATAGTAAACCATAATTTTTACGGGTCTGTTTGACCACTTAAGTTCACGTTTTCGGGTTTTCTCAAAAAACATGCTTTAAGGCTCCGTTAGCGTTTTAACACATTATTCGGATCCGTTTTCTTCGGAAATCGTTCCCGTATATCAATTAGGCCTAAATTATCCTTAGGAATTCATCTAAGACCCTTTTCGAGGTCGTATTCCTCCTATGGTCACATAACGCTCATTTTTGTGATTTTCGCTTTTTAAGCGTTTTCTCTTTTCTTTTGGATTTATTTTCTTTACCAAACTTATTTAGGCACTAATAGGCCCTCAAATATCATATTAGAATTATTTAATCACCATTTTTAAGTTCAGGGTATTTCAATCTACCCCCCTTAAAGAACTTTGCCCTTAAAGTTGGTGAATCTAATATTGTTAGTCTCATAGGTATTCTATGCTAAGGTTATAACCTCTATATAACCTCACAGACTCACAGGTCTGACTCTATATACGCTACACATACACACACATATCACAGCATGTATAGCAATGAAAAATACTCTTGTATTCTCTCCATGGGGTCGATCCGAAGACAAGATGGCACTACAGTCCTCGAGTCCCATATCAAGTGATACACTACCGATCCCTCAGGTACCGGTCACGTTGAACACTTACTCTTTCTGGTTAACGGCTGTTTCATGACAAATGGGCACTTACTCTCTCTGGCCCACGGTCCCTTTGGTTCTGATCAAAACATTTGCATCTCTAAATATCCTCAGGCACTCTAGGTCATCCAGACACAGGACATCTCTACATCCCGCTGCCCTTGGAAAATACACACACTGCCCCCGTCCTACCGGTCAACTTAGGACCGTTGCTCGTCCGGTGCAATGGTTTCAAAACTAATCCTCACTCCCACCGTCCTAACGGTCAACTTAGGACCGTTGCTCGCCTAGTGTAGTGGTTTCAAAACCATTACTCATTCTCGAGTTCGAAGGAAAATATTTTTCAAAATCAGTTGGAAATTCTTTTGAGAACTCAATACAACTCCAACATCCAACTTATATTACTAGCACCTATTCTTAGCGTGATTACTTGTGACCACTTGTAGGGAGCTTCAAGAGTCATTCAATCTTAATGTGATCAGCATCGGTGTTGAACTATCCTTCCACCCCAATTTGTTTTTGGTTTCCCTTGATCGCTAGCAAATCAAGTTCCACCTCCCACTCCCATTCAAACAATCAAATAGTCAATCATTTTCATTTTCTATCTTTTACTCTTTCTAGTCATAATCACAAAACAACCCGCTTCAATTTATCTTCAGATCCTAAAACTTAGGTCATCCATCATTCTCAATTTACTTCCAAATAATTTCCTGGGAATCAATACTTGTGGAACTCATTCTATCAAATATTTACTCAAGCATAACATACATCACACAACTCCAAAGGATGGAACTCACTCCATCACTCGTTCCCAAATCGAACCACCTAGGGAACTCAATTCCAACTAGGTTCTACACCGGTTTCATACCGATTCATACTCATCGTATCTCATGTCTAATCTCAAATAGACAATATCATAGGGATTAGTTCCCCCAGAGTACATATGTTTATGTAACATAGGTACCAATCATCAAAACAAATTCTTTTGCACTATGCGCATTGCAGTTTATGCATTTATTACGTCAAATGTGCACTTTGCGGTTTTTCCTCTACCCCTTAAAAGGGATTACGCCCACGTAATATACCATGTGTCAATGTTGGACATTGATCTAAGGCATTCAGCTGTCATGGAGTGTTTCAGCTTCCATGCGATCTATCGTACAATGTTCCTTGGTTAAAGGGTCTTAACCGTATTGCCGGTTAGTCTCTGCACCAAGAATTTCCATTGGAGTTTGTTTAACTCTTAACCGGGTTCGGTTCTAGCCTCATAGGCTTCAAGGCATCGATAATTAGCCATTCATTCACTAGGTATATCTAACCTTAGAATTCTGGGCCCACTAGCTTCTGCTGCGCCACCCTGATAACTTGGGGTTTGTTCACCCTTCTCGTTATCCTTAATGTGTTACACATCACCTTTTTATCCTTTTATCTTGGGAATAAGGTTTCTCAATCATGCGTGGTATTTCTTACCGTACGCGGACTCGATGAGTTATAAATTTTCTATTCAGCTCTCTGAAATCTATGTACATATTGTTTTGTACTTTCGTAATCATTCATTTGATTCTCCCGATGTGTTGTCGGTTGAGGTCGAGCCCCTACTTATTATGTAGTGCTTCCTCTATTGTTAGTGGCATCTGAGTTATGCCCACTCATTTGATTCTATGTAAGTGTTCTTCTACTTGCACGACCTTGCCTCTTCTATGCATCGGTCCTCATAACTTCCATAAGTTTTCTTCCGCTTTATTCCGACGGAATTCACTTCTTGTGATTGTTGGGTGTTCCACACCCTTCGTGCTTCTTTGGCCTTAGGCTGCACGGTTTGTTTCTAAGCTTTTGTTTAATTGGCTTGTGCTATGTTCATTGTAGTGTTTATAACACTTCCGTATCCGTACGGTTGATATCTATCAACTGGGTGCTCTAGTCCCAAAGTTATTACTTCACTTATCAATTTGATTCATCAAGGATTTGCTTTCAGTTCCTTATGCAACTACAATAGGAATGAGCATTGCCTTCTCTGTGAGGTCTCTCCTAATATGGTACAGACTCCTAGCTTATTACTCGGTCTGTCTACAATCTCTTATTAACATCTCTATATCATTGTGTGATTATCTAGATACATTGGCCGCTTGTTGTGCACCATGTTTGTATTCATTTCCAACGTTGGTTTCCATGGCATCGCTATTACATTAGCTTCTATTCATGTATTTCCACCATTTATACAATGGTTCGCCATTTACTTGGCTGATTATGGAATATGATATTCTTTTGTGTCTCTGAGTTCCTTGAGCGTTATTGACTTTACACTTCATGTTTACACCTACAATTTTTCTTCTGAACCGATTACTCTTCGGTTTTTGACAATTGTAATCAAAGCTTCCTTCAGTTCCCTCTTGTTCAAGTTGTTGCTTTGCAATGACTATATGCTCAAGCTTCACTACATTAGTAGTTCTGAAAGAGATGTATTTTCAGACTTCCACTGATGACATCCTCTTCTTTGGAATATGTCCACCGCTCTTGCGGTCTCACAATAACAAGTGGTATCCTCGGTTGTTAGTTATTAAACAATCATACTGGTGCCGTTCTTGGCAACTCTCCATATGGTTCACAATAGGTTTTGCAATCGTTGGATCTATGTATTGTTGTAGGTTCATGGCATACTAGCCACATTGCCTAGAGCTCTGCTCATCTTAGGCTGTTCACAAGTACTGCCTCCCGTATACCATCCAATAGCTTGGAGGTATTATTAGGCTTCATGACCGAATCATCACATCACGCTTTTGTTCATTGGAGACCCTTCAAGTATCTTGGTATTGATCAGTACCATTTATTAATTTAAGGCATCCCCTGGTAAGTGGGATCCCTTCGATATTTTAACCGAGTGTTCATTCTAGCTCTATATTATTATCACGATATTTCGTTCTACACCCTTCAAGGATTGCTTCTGGGTGTTGTTACGTGATGCCACTTCATTTGGCTCATACTTGGGTGCGTTTAGTTTACTACCCCGCTTTGTGGTTCTGAATTTCGAATTGTCCCGTTTAGGGTTACAGCGTCTCCCGTTCCTATGGTAGACCATGGGTACTTCTCTTATGTTTTTGACCAATTTGATATCCTCTTCGGTGATGAACGGTATTCTCCCGTACCTTATATGATCACTCTGGGTTTTTACCTTGTCCATTGAACATTGGCGTGTTCATGTTAGGCATTTGCCTTACCGGGTTTAGACCAGGTATTCATTCTGGCTATTTCATGCATTTACTTTAAGATTTTTGGAGACATATCCAATGTCTTTGCTCAATTGTTAGTGCTTCTCACACTTCTTAACTCTAAATCGTTCTCCTGGAGTGAGTTCTTGACTCTTTTAGCTTTGTATGCTTATTTAGGTTCTTTGATCGTTCGAGGTGTCCAGCTGTTCTGGTTTGAATTTACTTTATGGTCCGTAGAACGGAGTCGACTACTTCCCGTGTTTCGTACACCACTTGTATACATACGTGGTTACCTTATTGATACATTGCTACTTACCTGACTAACTCATATGTAGGTCTGTCAGGCCCGCATGCTCACTCGGAGTGTGGTCGTCCCACCTCCTATATTTGGGTACACTCATAGTGCTCGACACACGCTTACTCGCTTAGGTGAAGTATTCTATTGTCAACTCCTCTTGTATCATCCTATGATAACTTACCGTGATTCTCTGGTTTGGTTTTTAAAAATCTAAGGTTTAAAAAGAAAGGTTTGTGTTTGAAAGAAAAATTATGGGTTTGAAAGAAAATTTTCATGGTGTTGCCATGTCTGAGGTCTAGAACAAGTCCAGCTTTTTCCTGACTTGTATGTTCTTAATACAAGGGCCAGGCCGTTAGGCCTTTCCAAGATTCTGTTCTTCAAGTTGTTAGGATTGGTGATCCTATGTTTGCTTCTTGGTCATAGCAGAACTTGGTAAGTACTTGTTAGTCATTAAAAGTTTCCCAAATAGTCTTGTTGTTACTGCACTTGCCCTGGCAAGTGCGCGGGTAGGTCAGGTTTTCAGGTTAACGTATACCGGTTACGGTATTGTTTCCATCCGTATTTGGTGGTTTTATTGGATCTTCCTTTAATCTTAGTGATCGATCTTGAAATACCCAAGAATGAGAAAAACCCTAAGTCTTGAAATGTAAGAAACCTTAGGAGTTAGGAAAGCACTGAAAGCCCTGGAAGTGCCGGGAATGGTTCTGGAAAGCCTTAGAAAGTATTTTTAAGGATGGAAACTTAAATTAAGACATTAGAATCTATGAGAATTGGTAGAGAACCCTAGAGAACCTTAGAGAACCCAAAAATATGCTTTAAGGTATTTTAGGTCATTTTCCTCCTTAGGGTGTATAGTTTGTAACTTGTAAATTATAGAAATGGTTATTTAGTAAGAGTTACACATGCCTAACACTTTAGTACATAATTTACATTAACTTTAGGCATTTATATGAAATTAAACTTTAGAATTATTAATAAGTATTATATGTACAAATATAAGGCAATTTAGGTACCTTTAACATCAAGAAAAATGACCTTGTGATCATGGCTAGAGGTGGCAAAAATCAAGGGATTAAAATGCTTCATTTTAGCTCTAAGTTACACTTTGGAGTCAAATTTTTGAGTAACCAAACAAGGCCTTAGTTGGTGGGACCCACAAATCCTAAAAACTTACTTTTTCTCTCAAGAATTAACCAGCTTATTCTAGGACCTTCTTGGCTGGTTTCTTAGTGCCACATAACCCCCTTAGTTGTCCTAATATGATTGCCTTAGAAGCTAGATCAATTAGAAGTAGAAAAGTGGTGTAAAGTAATAATTAAGTTAAGTTAGAAAAGTAACTTTAAGGGATAAGGGGCAACCGACTTTGGCTGTGTATCTGGCCTTATTTTAACCCCCTAACACGTGGGTAATGAGAGAAAAAAGAACAGAACACTTAATTAGCCAAAAGAGAGCAAAGGAAGAAGAGAAAACTTGAAGGAAAGTAAAGGAAAGTGAAGGAAAGTGACCACGGTGGTGGGTTCTATAGAAGGAGCTCGTGGTCCCTAATTTCCAAGGTGTTAGTGAAGTAAAGTTAAGGGAAATGGCTAGAGGAAACCAGGTAAATCCTATGTTCAACACTTGTTTGTTGTAAGTGCTGAATTTGCTCAAAAAGATGTTTTAAGGCCTTAGTGTTCAAACGGTTTGGATTTTCTCAATAAAATTTTAATAGGTGATAACTAACATCTCTTAAGACGTTTTGGTGAAGGAATAATTAGAAAATCATTTATAGAACTCCTTAAACAAGAAAAATGGCCAAAGATGATTTTAGGGCTTTTTTGGTAATTTTTCTTGGAAGAAATTTTATGAAAGTTCTTCTTGAGTGGGGAACATATATTTGAGCTTAAAATGGTGAATAAACATTATTAAAAGCTATCCAAGCTCGTGGGTAGGCCTATAGTGCAATATTTGACAAGTTATAAGGAAAAAAGGTTATTTAAGGCTTATTTGTGTCTACTGAGACATTGTGTGTGAAACTGAGTGTATGAACTCATTATTTCGTGGGTAAATGACCCTAATATAATACTATTGAACTTATATGAAGGTGGGGTTTGAAGTCAACTTGGTTTGACTTAAAGTTTGTATTGTTTCAAGCATGAAATATAAGTATGTTAAGTAAGGAACTGAGCTTGTTTATTGCTCTTGTGGTAGTGAACGAATATTAATGGTGATTTTGTGTGTGATTTGATGTTTGAATATCATTATAAAGGTGACTAATTTACTTTGAAACTTGTGATGATTATGGAACATGTGATCATGGATACTGGTGAGCCAATTTGGCCGATTACTGATTATTTCCCCACTACCAATGAATTGTGGGCTAAGCTTTATGATCTACTCTAGGAGTTCTCTACCCTAGGGGGTGTGCACACTTAAGGACATAAGGTGAGGTGGTATTTGTTCAAGGGGCCGAGAGCCTTGAAGCTTTTTGTCGAAAGACCGGTGTGCCCGAGGATTGGTGGAACTATTTTGTTGGAAACTATTATATATAACATGGCACAAGGTGGAATAAGTGGAACTATAACTTTGGTGGAACAAGTGGAATTATATCTTTGGTGGTATTACTGTGATAATGATTTATATCATTATTTTTATAACAAGTGGAATTATGTCTTTGGTGGAATTATTGTGAATGTGATTAATATCATTGTTCTTGTAACAGGTGGACTGTGAAAGGTAAATTAGGGTTATACTAATGAATTAATTGTGATGATTCTGATGAATCAATTATGGTGGTTCTTAAAGGAATATTGTGTGTGTGAATTATTGTGTGTTCTTATATTGTATCAAAGGATTTATTCAAATGTATTTTACAAGGTGATGGAGGATTTACTCAGCGTCGCTGATGTTTTCTGGTTTATGCCCTGTGGCCCCTTTGTGTGATTGTTTGTTGGCCACAGATTAAGGTGAAGATGGATTCTCTACTTGGATTGCTTGAGCATAAAGTATGGGACGCGGGGAACGATCACATAGAGTTTTAGAAGTTTGATATCTTGTATAATGCTGATGAGTTGTGTAAAATAATTATGCAAAATTTAAAATTTGTATACAGTCATATGTTTTGTAATGATTAGGTGAGTGGTGAGTAGCCTTAGCATCCATAGTTGGTGTGGATGTGGCAGTAGCACTCCGGTTTAGTAAGACTTCCGCTGCAGTATTCATGTAAAATATAAATAAAATTTAGGGTGTGAAAATCGGGGTGTTACAGAGTGGTATCAGAGCAGGTTAGAGCTCTAGAGTTATTTAAAACCCTAGAGTCAGATTAGAATAATACAAAGAGTCTAAGTTTAAAATTTGACAAGCTGGGTGAGGAAGGGAACTTCTGTGTATTTAGCAGATTGGATGCTTGATTGTTTGAATGATTGTTTGTTTGTTGTGTGTGATTGATATATTTATAGAGTAGAAAAAAACTCGAGGAAAGACTGTAGACATGGTCAAGGTATTGTGGACACACCATGGTGAGGGTGAAGCAACTTGGGAGCTGGATAGCAAAATGAAAGAACAATACCCATAATTATTTGGTGGAGGTTGGTAACTGAGTTTAGGGGAAATATTATTTAAGGAGGGGAGGAAACATATATTCATGAGAAGTATGACTCAATGGTGGAGTGATATTATGAAGTGATGGTGTGCTTGAATCGTGTTATATTGTGTTGGTTAATGACTTGTTTGCGAAATTATGTCGTGGTATATGTGAACCTGAGCATTGTGTTAATAATTGGTTGAATTATTACTTGATGTGGTGGTATGATTGCTTGGTATTTTGGTTGAACTACTATCTGATGTGGTAATGTGGTTTGATATAAACCTATGGATGGTGGATACTCACTCATCGTGATAATTGGTGGAATTACATTGAGTTAAATGCATTGCTGTGTATTGTTATGCTTTGACATGTGATAAATTGGTGGTATTATGTGGTTAAGTTTTGTAGTAAGTCCAGCTTCAAGAACGGAGCTTTTATTTAAGGAGGGGAGAATGAAATACCCAAGAATGAGAAAAACCCTAAGTCTTGAAATGTTAGAAACCTTAGGAGTCAAGAAAGCACTGAAAGCCCCGGAAGTGCCAGGAATGGTTCTGGAAAGCCTTAGAAAGTATTTTTAAGGATGGAAACTTAAATTAAGACATTAGAATCAATGATAATTGATATAGAACCCTAGAGAACCTTAGAGAACCCAAAAATATGTTTTAAGGCATTTTAGGTGATTTTCCTCCTTAGGGTGTATAGTTTGTAACTTGTAAATTACAGAAATGGTTATTTAGTAAGAGTTACACATTACTAACACTTTAGTACATAATTTACATCAACTATAGGCATTTATATGCAATTAAACTTTAGAATTATTAATAGGTATTATATGTACAAATATAAGGCAATTTAGGTACCTTTAACATAAAGAAAATGACCTTGTGATCATGGCTAGGGGTGGTAAAAATCAAGGGATTAAAATGCTTCATTTTAGCCCTAAGTTACACTTTGGAGTCAAATTTTTAAGTAACCAAACAAGGCCTTAATTGGTGGGACCCACAAAATCCTTAAGAGTTACTTTTTCTCTCAAGAATTAACCAGCTTATTATAGGACCTTCTTGGCCGGTTTCTTAGTGCCACATAACCCCCTTAGTTGTCCTAATGTGATTACCTTAGAAGCTAGACCAATTAGGAGTAGAAAAATGGTGTAAAGTAATAATTAAGTTAAGTTAGAAAAGTAACTTTAAGGGATAAGGGGAAACCGACTTTGGCTGTGTATCTGGCCTTATTTTAACCCCCTAACACGTGGGTAATGAGAGCAAAAAGGTGAGAACACTTAATTAGCCAAAAGAGAGCAAAGGAAGAAGAGAAAACTTGAAGTAAAGAAAAGTGAATGAAAGTGACCAAGGTGGTGGGTTCTACTGAAGGAGCTCGTGGTCCCTAATTTCCAAGGTGTTAGTGAAGTAAAGTTAAGGGAAAATGGCTAGAGGAAACCAGGTAAATCCTATGCTCAACAATTGTTTGTTATAAGTGCTGAATTTTGCTCAAAAAGGTGTTTTAAGGTCTTAGTGTTCAAACGGTTTGGATTTTCTCCATAAATTTTTGATAGGTGATAACTAACATCTTTTAAGACGTTTTGGTGAAGGAATCATTGGAAAAGCATTTATAGAACTCCTTAAACAAGAAAAATGGCCAAAGATGATTTCTGGGTTTTTCTGGTAATTTTTCTTGGAAGAAATTGTTATGAAAGTTCTTCTTGAGTGGGGAACGTGTATTTGTGCTTTTAATGGTAAATAAACATTATTAAAAGCTATCCAAGCTCGTGGGTAGGCCTATAGTGCAATATTGACAAGTTATAAGGAAAAAAGGTGATTTAAGGCTTATTTGTGTCTACTGAGACTTTGTGGGTGAAACTGAGTGTATGAACTCATTATTTCGTGGGTAAATGACCCTAAGATAATATTATTGAACTTATATGAAGGTGGGGTTCGAAGTCAACTTGGTTTGTGTAACACCCCACTCGTAAACTCGTAATAATCACTCACGTAGCAGAGTTATATACGTCTCGCAGCGGTAGTTAAAACATTAATAAGCCTCACTTGGTGTCACATGATTACTCGTCCACATGAGTAAAGAAGTAGAAATAGAAATAACGAAACGATGCTGACAATATATACACAACCGCAGTGATAACGAGATACTAACCTATACATCATTCTAAATCCATAACCAAAACTCCATGACAAGTGAGCATCTAATATCCCGATTGTATACAACGTCTACAACTTAATAAACTAACAACCATCCTAATACAACATAATCTTTCGTACAGTAAGGTGGAAACTCTACTACCCGGTCCCCCCACTTCGGCTTCAACGGTAAACACCACCTGCACATATGCCATAAAGGCTCGGCGATAACGCTGAGTATGTTGAGCCTGGACCCTATTAGTCACTTAATAGTCATGGTCGCCATTATTAAGTTCGTTACATGCTTTACCGGTGTACATGTATGATAAGCAGTAAACTCATGAATGGCTGTAATTTAAACAATTAGAGCAGTCACTACAATCACACACAACAGTCATTCCAGTTATACAAACATCACAACATTACATCAAACAATGCAACAAAGGCGATAATTCATGCACGTTTATTAATTACCTCATACCACATCGGTCGGCCCCCCGGGCCCCCACATAACTCTTTAATTGGTTAGCACTATCGAACGTCAGTTAGGACAACCCGAAATAAACTCACTTGGATGGTAGTCCCATGTACACGAGGTGCCTATTCACTTAGCCTTTCTAAAGGCGTCCATACTTTGCCTTTCTAAAGACGCTCATGTTATCACCATGCCTGTCGATCTATCTAGGATCGATCAGGTTAAACCAGAGTAAGCCTGATCCTGGTTAACTCAAGAGATCTCAACGTGCGACCAGTAGCCAATGACTAACTGGATTAAGGTAAACCATTCACTCATACACTCTCCAACATTTGACTTAGTCAGTCAGTTACCCAGTTACAGTTTTAGGTATGTAGAATATCACTTATTTGTTGGCCGTCCTATGGGTCTTACGCATGCCTAGAATCATTCTAGGTAGTATTCATGTTCGAGTCAAAGCTCTAGAGATCGACCATGTCGTATCTCGTCCCTAGGTAATTTACTTAGGTTATAATTTACATAACTTATAATACTTAGAGTATTAAGTCAAATAACATCAGTCACAATCACATTGTTCATATATGTAGATTTATATAAGTCAATCTATAGTCGACGTAGTATTAGTCCCGTAGGACGTTCGCGCATAATTAAATAATGCGGAAAGATAAACAATTAACATCCCACATTCATCTTAATAAACCATACTTTAATATGTAGTTATATGACTTATAATATATATATTCATACTAATGTCATAACACTTGTCATTTACCATTTCATGACATTATAACCATATTGTATATACTTATACATATATACATATATTTTCGGTTTCACATATATATTTATATATGTTGTTTTTATTTGATTCACTCATATAATATATAGTTGCATGTATGCATGCACTATATTATATAGTTCAACTATACCATATAATCCAATATGTATATATTTTTAATATATGATTACGGAATACTTATATATACACTTATATATATGAATTATACACTTATATTACATGTCACATTGTTATCATCTTATGTAAGATGATTATTCTCATTTGTTGCATTATGTTATGCAACTTATATTAAGAATCTAGTCTTAATATTATGTAACATTTCATTACATGTATTATAATCTCCTAAGGTTTATTTAAATACTAACCTTAGTTTATAAATTCCGTTACTCCATTAATTGTCACATTATTTCATGTGAATATTATTAATGATAGTTATTTCATTTAATCACATTAATACTATATAATATCTATAGTATTATATCATTGTAAACCATAATTTATAATTTCATTTCTTGCATGCTATGCATCGGTAATAATATATAGTTTTATAAACTATGTTTTGACCACATAAAACTTATACAATGTTACACTTATATCATATACTTTATGATAAGATATTTTATATCTCATTTAACATTATAACATATAGTTTTGGAAATTATATTTAATTGCCGAAAAGGCCCTTATATTATACACTTATTATTTCTTTACTCACATAGTTTTCATTAATTACAATATAACCACACATTATTATACCATATTATAAATGTCACATTTTTATAACATTAAAACTTTGTAACACATCATAACCTATAGTTTTATAATATTTCTTTCTAATTGCCGAAAAGGCATATAGGTTGTATTTTATTTTCTTTTTAAATCCCACACTTTCTAATTATTACAATTACACCACTTATTTTATAACATACCATATACATCATATATTATATCATTTAAACTTTATTATAAATATAACATATGGTCTCAATATTTTTGGAAATTCCAATCAGACCCTAGGTCTGTTTTGAACTTTATTTTCAACACATTATACATTCTTATAATTACATTCTTGCCTCATATATTATATAGTGTTACATATACTAATTATATTATAACATTTTATTCAATTACCCATTATAACATATGGTATAAACATTTTTTTAATTACCGAACAGCCCCATCTTTTTTTTGGGTTTATTTGTCCAACACACTATACTTTCTTTATTTACACAATTACCACACTTATTATATAACATGTTACATATAGATTATATTATATGGTTTTTATGTTTATAATCTTATATAACCTATAGTTTGTGCCATATTAATTCCGAACAGACCCTATGGGGTTTTTAAATTCCTTTTCCGCCCCAAACAACTTTTTTATTTACACATTGACCCACTTATAATATATACTTTCTATATGTCACAAAAACTATATATTATACACTTTTATCAATATAGTCATTTATATAATTCCGAAAATTCCCAAACTTTATGATTATGATATAAACTATTATATTAACAATCTTAACCCCTTATTTTAGGTAATTACACCTTATACCCCAATATTTTTATAAATTCCATATTTAACTTATAACATTATTATAAGTTCACAATTTAATTAGTTGTGTAATTAATTTTGGTCAAAGCTTCTAACATGGTCTATATTGACCCATTGACCACAAGTTTGACCATAGTTTCAATAAATTATTGTTTTGACCCTGAAATACCCAAAACCTTGATATATTGTTTAAATACTAAACTATGATATTTAAAGGCTAAAAAGTGCCTTAGAAACATCAGTGTACAATTTAAACCATGGTGAAAACAATAAGTACCATGAATACGGTTTGAGCAAAAACATGCTCTAAGCTTGGAGTGAACTTGGTTGGGACCCAAAGAACCTACCAAGACTTAATAATATTCAATTAAGATTTAATAAGGCTAATTAAGTCCTTAGGAAACCTTGGTAGACAATTAAACCAAATAAAACACAAATAAATACCTTAAAGTCAATATGGGCAAAAATGTGCTCTAAGCTTGGGATAAGTTTGTATAAGACCTAAAGGTCATACTTATACCTTAATTATATGTTAATGAACATATAAAACCAATTACCAAAGAAAACCAAGCTTGAAAACAAGTTAAAACACAAAATGTGCTTTAAGGAGTCTTAAAGCACATTTTTGAAAAATTGTCTTGTAAATGAGTTTTGAATGGCTAAATGTCCATCATTACTCTTTAATTAACATGTGTACTACTTAGTATCACATTAGAAAGTCTAAATCAATGGGAAATAAAAAATTTCACAAATATGTGCCTTAGTTTGTGAATAGTAACTAAATTAAGCAAGTTTATAACATAAGTCAATATAAGTTGTCTTGTTGGTCAACAAAGACCATGACTTCGCCTAAAACACTAAGGGGGCCGGTTTCCATGGGTGACTCACCACACCTACACAAATAAATGAGTTAACTAAGTGATAAAGCAAAAGTTACTATTAACTTTTAGCATAAATATCTCCAAAAGCAAGCTTCCTTCTCATTTCCTTCCTTCCTTCTTCATTTCACACGGTCTCCAATCTTCTTCTCCCTTCTCCTTTGGTAATGCTACAGCACATGCACCATCTTCAAGCTTTGAACCCTTATATCTCCTAGCTTCCTTTGCCAAATCAAAAACTAAGACCACCATTCTCTTAGTTTAGTCAAGCTCTACAATCTTGTCTTTTCAAATCTTCAAAAGCTCCATTTTCGGTGCCATAGAGATTCACCATTGAAGGAGCTTGAGCTCATATTTCCATGCCTTGTCATTCTCCTTTGCTTCAAGGTAAGGAAAATCAAAGAAAAACTTCATTCCCTCTTGTTTTGTATATGTCCAAAAATTTCACCTCCCAAGGGTGCTTTGTTTTGCCTTTCATAGCTCCATTTCAATCTTTAAAGGACAAGGAGGAGTCATTTCTTGATGCTTATTCAAGCTCTCTTTTTATTCCAAGGTAAAACAACTATCCTCATATGTTAAGACAATATATATAACCTAGGGTTTGAAAATGGGTTAATCATGAAGCTTGAATGCTCATTGGTTTTACTTGTGTATTGATTAGAACATTGACAAGTAGCCTAGTACTCTTGCCGATTTCCAAACAAGGAAGAACAAGAGTGTTCAATTAAAAATCTTGAAGAAAAGAGGTAAACAAACTATCTCAATGTAGTTTAAATGCCTAGGAAAAATGAGCTTGATTTGCTTAATAAAATACCTAAGGAGCCAATGGAAAATGAGCTAGTAAAATGCTCTCAAGGAGTTTATTAAGGGCATATGTATTGTTGGGTGTATTTGCGGGTCAAAGGCAATATATACATGTGGAAATTCAGTGTTTATGGTTTATGCAATTTAAGGGCCTAAGAGTCATGTTATTTAAGGGCCTAAGTGCCAAGCAATCTGATTATGCACTATATTGTGATGTAGTGTAACTTTGGTGAATTTTTGTGTGTGAGAAGGTTCTTGATGGATTTAGGTGTTCTTGAATGTTTAATGGTGAAAACTATGTGTTTTGGAGTGTTGATGTGCTAGGAGGACCCATGGCAAAATTTGGAAAATGTATAGGAAGTTCTAAGTGTTTTAAATGTGTTTTGGTGATGTATTAAAGTATTGGAGGAGTTTGTTTAAGGTTTAGGTATGTTGATGTACCATAATGCAAATGAGTGTTTGGGATACTTCAAAGTCTTGGTGAGAAAACATTTAGGATAGTTGTTGTCATAGGTGGGAAACACCATTTAGAAACCTAGTAAGAAATGTTATAAGTGTTGGTAAATTTTGTAAGAAATTGAGTAACAAGTTGGACAAGGAACTAGGTAAGTTTAAGATGAAATTTTGGCTTTAGAATATACCTAAGATCATTTGGGAAGTTTATACATTTAATGGATGTGGAGAACCATTGCAACAAGACTTAGAAAATGTTAAAAATGCAAATCTGTAGTAGTGGTCCGGGACCTAGGTCTTGGGTAATGTCCCGGACCATGCATCAAAAAGGGGCCGAGAGTTCTTACACAGCCTTGGTCCGGGACTTAAGTTTTGTAAGAAGTTCCGGACCACCCCCTGATTTACCCTCGAGAGAATTTGCCTAGATTGGTCCGGGACCTAGGACTTGTATGAAGTCCCGGACCACCCCATGAAAACAGCCCGAGGATTTTACAATGACAAGGTCGGGACCTTCGTTGGGGACCAAGTCCCGGACCACTTAAAATGTGATTTAAGGTTGAAAAATGATGTCTAATGATGGGGATTGATGAGTAACGATGTTATAAGGTTGTTAAGGACATGTTAGGTGGGTTATAACGACAATTAAGTGGGTGAAAAAAAATTGTAATGAAATGTGAGAGTAAAACAAGTTTAAAATGTCAAGTTATTTAACTAGTTAACGGGGATAAGTTATGAGCATTAGACTTTAAACAATCATGTTACCCCGATGTTAATAAAAGTAAACGTAATGTTACCAGTTGTTCGAGAATTGTTCGAGGAACATAAGTGGACATGATAGAGTGGACTCCGGTGACAGGTATGGTTTTCTTGCAACCTGTGTCCTACCGGATTACACCGGCTTGTATGCCAATGTGTTTTTCTGTATGTTTGTCACGTTGTAAGATAAAATATGTAATGAGTTTACAGTAATTCATATATATGGCGTGTCTAGTTCTGATACCATTTAACCTCGGAAGTGTTAAACTTTAGCTAACTGAGTCTAGGATCACATGAGAGATCGGTATTCGGATTTAACGACCCGAACCATGGGACGTTCTAACCACGACTATGCGTGAGTTAATTGTGTGATGTTTGTGTGTGAATGTACGGACCTTCCTCGTGTGTTTAACCCAGTTGAAATACCTTTTTGGTGTGTGGATGTGATAGATTCCATAGTGGGGCTCTAACTATTTATCTACAAGTAAATATGTACTAACAAGGGTGAGGAATCCGGTCAGGCCGGTCGCGCGTTGTTGGGAGTGGGTATCCTTTTTAGCTTTACCCTCCTCTCTGTTATGGTTGTTTCCCTCACGGGTTACGATCTCCCATTAGCTTACTCCAAAGCTTAGCTATTCTGACTTATGATCGGTTTAGGGGGAACATGTGTTTGTGTGGTGTGTTCGGGTCACTATATCCGAACCATCTTAACTTAAGTTACCCGTCCGACTATTAGGACGGTAATGAGTGTTGTATAATGAGCTTAACATGAGGGTAATATCATTCTCTAGGCTCATATGTGAATTAACTATGTTTGGGTTGGTTCCTAAGAGAATCGTTCCCGTTATGTTATGTGTTATTGTTGTACTGCAATTCCCATTGCGATGTTACGTTATGTTCACGTTGAAACGTGAAAAGTGTTGTTATGTGGTGAATGTGGATCATGGATATGAATCCCAGTTTATAAAAGAGACGTTTATGGATAACCCAATTTTTGGGTAAGTGTCGTCTATTAAGGAAGTAGCTCCACTAGAGGAGAACCCTCTAGGGTTAATGAACACAATGAGTGACTTATCAAGTATGGATGTGTTATCTGTTTGTTGAGCCCATTGTGGTGGAATGTTATGTGTTGTGTGTTGATAGTTTACATGCACGATTCAAATATAATCTACCGCATGTTAAGACGACAATTAGTTGTGCGTGGCCCGGTAGCATGCGGACTGCGGGATTACCATACCAGCAAAGGTGCTGAGCCCCTGGGGGGCCACCCTTTCTCTTATTTTTCCTATTTCAGGTACAAGGAGCTGGAAGCTGTTCGAGAGTAGGACGGGGTAGTCGTTTGTACATGGGTTGTTATTTAAGTCGTATATGTATTGTAGGTGTAGTAAGACCGAAATTGTTATCGACATCAGCTTGTAAATACTCGGTATAGTTGGAAGGTATGTGTATGTTTTGTTGTTAATGGAAAGAGATAGTAATGTGAAGTCGCTCGGGAATCTAGTCCATCAGACCGATACATTGTGTATGTAATAGCCTTGTTAGCCACGTGGGTGGTTAACGGCGTGTAACACCAACGAGTTAAGTAATGTGATGAAGTGTACTTTCCGCTGTAGTCTGTTGTTAAGTGTGTTGTTCTTGGTTGGGGTGTTACAATAAGTGGTATCAGAGCGAAGTATCGCTCTGATGACTGAGTTACCGAGCTTAGGAAGTACCGAGTTAGGATTTAAGTACTTTGGGTTAAGGGTTGAGTGATAGCGTGAGAGATACGCTAGTTAGGTATTACCAGTGTGTACTAGAAACCTACAATAACCTTCCCGCCCTCCACAATCCATGTTTATAGCTTGGGAAACAACGCCAGAGAGATGAAAGTCCTCTCATACTCGGGAATACCCGATCTGGCTGTTATTAAGTACTTTTGTGGGAACGGAGAACCAGTCATACGGTAGATCCCGAAGAGTGGGAATCCCGAAGATGGTTTCTACCTGAACAATGTTAACCGCATTAATAGCGAAGAACAAAGAATTTTGTGTATAAGAGAATAGAATTTCCGGCAACCTGGGTCGACATGCCGAGCAGTCGAGAACAACCAGCTTGCAACGCACCAACCGTGCAACAGGCAAGAAGTGAAGTAATAGAACCCGAGATGAGTGTCTACGGGACTACAAAGGTTAAATAATACACCGACGGTATACCAACCGACTAAGGAAATAAAACATAGTACCCAAATAAGGGACAAGTCTCAGTAACCACGAAAAATGCGTGGAACGGGCTACGAAGGAGATACAATACTAAGTAAAAAGGGGTCTCCCAGAATGGGAAACACCCTAGTTAATGGTTATCATGTGAAGACAGTGAGAAGTACCCAGAAGATTTATTGTCAAGACTGTAAGATCAAATAAGGGCCAACAAGGCCACTGATGACAGTGCGGGTAAAAACAATACCGTAACCGGTATATGTGTTGAACCGATAGCCAGTTAGCATGGCGCACTTGCCATGGCAAGTGCTGCTATAACAGGACTGTTCGGGAAATTTAAACAACTACAAAGTACTTAGTAAAGTACCAAGAAGTTAAGTGAGATCATCATAACCGTGGAAGGGCTTAACAGTCTGACCTTTGTAATTGGAAATGCACCAGTCAGCAAGAAGCTAGACTCGGTAAAGGCAAGAAGACATGGTAATACCACCAGAACTTTTCATTCAAACATAAATCTATTTTAAACTCTTTTCTTTTCAAAACCAAAATTTTCTTTTAAACCTATACCTATTTCTAACCATCTTTTAAACCAAACAAGAGGACCTACGCCGGCCTCAATGCCACAGAGTAGGTAAGTTGCACTCAGTTCACTTTTGAATAGCCGGACGGAAACCGGTAAACCCAAGGGTAGCAGCCCGAGGGGATGGATGGAGTTCATAATGATAAAACGGTGGATAAACCTTCCCTTGATTAAGTTCGGGAAGCACGGAATGCATATTGTCACAGGACAATATAAGGGAGTTGACAACAGAATACTTCACCTAGGCGTGTGACGGACACTACGAGTGTACCAACTGAAATGTGGGACAACCGCACTCAGAAAGAAGCTTGTGGGCCTGACGGACCTACTTATGGGTTAGTTGGGTAAGTAGTAATGTATCAGTAGGGTACCCCACATATGTATACGAGTAGAGTCCGGAACACGGGAAGTAGTCGACTCCATACTACGGTCAGTAGTAAAAGTCAAGTAAGAGCTAAGGATTACCACGAATGGTTGAAGTAAAGGAACCCAGTTAAGAAGACTAAAGGAGTTAGTGAATTCATTTCAAGGAAATGTTTAAGAGTCAGGAAGTGCGAAGTGCACTGACTGTTATGTAAAGACATTACATATGTCTTAAGAATCTCGAGGGATAAACATGATAGCTGGAACGATGACCCAGCCTGTACATGACGAGGCAAATGCCTAATGTGGACACATTAATGTGCAACGAACGGGATGAAATTCCCAGAATGAGTACCTACACTACTAGGAGATGTTGATCTTCACAAAAGAAGATAATAAGCCAGTCAAGAACGCAAAACGGCGTGGCTAACTGAATATACCAATAAGTGCGAACCAGATGTAATGGCATAACTTAGCAACACCCAGGAGCAATCCTTGAAGGGTGTTCGCATCAACGATAGTTGAACGAAATAACGTGACAGAAACACAAAGGTTGAAACTAACACCCAGTATAGACATAAGTTGTCAGGAGACGGACTGACAATCCTAAGGGGCATCCCATGAAAGGAAAGGTGACGTAACGACCCTGTCATGGAGCCCAATACTACCACTAAACCATGTAATGTTGTACAGAGAAGTAAATGTGTGTGGACAGCCTACAATGAGCAGAGCTCGAGGCAGTAGGGCTACTAAGCCACAAGCAAATGTGTTATGTAAATTTGAGTCAATTGTGGAAGTCTAGGTTGTACAGGTAAATAGAGCGGAGAACGAACCACTACTTTATGATTGGGGATACCTCTCGATATTGTAAACCGTGCAAGCGGTAGTAATGTGAACCAAGTTCAAGAAATATGTTAAGGATTGACTATGTTATTATTGCGGGCTGAATAACGCCGGCTTGTAACTCGAGTGAGCAACGCTCAAGGAGCATTTTGTAGTCATCCAAACGGATGATGTAAGTATATGTGTGAAAACTAATATGACAGTGAATACCATGTAAGTTAGTGTTGTGCAAGAAGAAAGAACACGGTGCGCAGAAAGTGACCGTTGTATAAGTATTGTTAAATAATAGTATGGCAAATAAGCAGAGTTATGAGTTAGACCCAGTGGAGATACAACGATAAGTATAAACTGGGCAGTAAGCCAGTAGCCAGTATTATGAGATAAGAATCTCAGTGAAACACAGTGTGAATTCCATTGCGAATCGCATAAGAGATTTACTGTCAAGAGTTTACGCCTCTACACTCTGTATGACTGAGTATTTTGGTATTGCATTTGTGCAGTAATGATCGAGTGCGATAACTAGGATTCGGGAAATGTTAATTGTGGAGGAAACAGAAAGCGGCTTATAGCACCATAGTGACTGATGCATAGGAAATGCAAGGACGTACCAATGAAAGAGTACTTGTACAGGACCAAATGTGGAGACATGATTAAGAACAAGTGACTACAGTAGCACTAAATACCAACTATCGGTATGGAATATACCTCAAGTGTGGGAAATAACCGAGAGAGCACTACACACTAGGTAGTAGCTCAACCTCAACCGACAGTAAGTCGGAAGGAATCAAGTCAATCATTGGGAAATATGTAGCAGTTTACGCAGTAAGTTATTAGAGAAGTGGATGGAAAGTCTTGAAACTCACCGAATTCGCTCACGGTAAGAGATACCACGCGTCGGTTGAGAAACCGTTATTACCAAGATAAAGGTGATAATTGGAGATGTACAATACAGTAAGAATAATGAATGGGGCAAACTAAGCCCTACAGTTGTCAGAGTTGCGCAGCAGACACTAGTGAACCAGTGATTCAAGTGTACAATGTGCATAGTGAATATGAGTAAATGGCTAGTTGTCAATGCCTAGAAGCCGCACAGGCCAGAACCGAAACCAGTTAAGAGTTAAAGCGAACTCCAATGAGAATTCTTGGTTTAGGAACTAAACCTCCAATATGGTTAAGATCCTCTAACCAGAACACATTGTATAACAGACCGCGTGGAAGTTAAAACACTTCACGACGGCAGAACATTTTAAGCCAATGTTCAGTGATTGATCACGTGGGCGTAATCCCTTTTAAGGGGGGTAGAGCTCAAAACCGCTTAGTGTGTAGTACCGTACAAGTGTACGTGACCTATGATGTGCATAGCACCAAATAATTTATTTTGATGATTGGTGTGTGTGTGTTATGTAAACATACGCATTCATTCATGGTTTAATTATGGTGATTGCGCACAGAAGATGCGAATACCATTGTGATAAGTGTGTTTATTTGTTAACAGTTGTGTGTGATAGTACAAGTGTGGGGAGTAGAGAAACTCCCGGGGAACAAAAACCCCGACAGTGTATAAATGTGAAATTATGTGTTGTATTTTGATAAAATATATGTATATATATATACGATATAGTGATTCATGAAAGGGTATGAAACCGACATAGAACCTAGTGAGAAAAAGGTTCCCTAGGTAACAGGATTAAAGTAAATAGGAGATAACTGATAGACGGAGTTCTATCCTTGGGGATGTAATGATTATGACTAGAAAGACTAAAAGATAGAAAATTGGAAATGAGTGATTTACTGACGCTTGAAAATGAAGTGGGAGGTGGAACTTGATTTGCATGTGATCAAGGGAAGCCGAACACAAATTGGGGTGGAAGGATAGTTCAACACTGATGCTGATCACATCAGGGTTGGATGACTCTTGAAGCTCCCTATAAGTGGTCACAAATAACCACGCTAGGAAAAGGAGCAAAGAGCATAAGTTGGACTTGGAGTTGTATGCGTTTTCAAAAGGATTTTGAATTGGTATTTATAAAACGTCGATAGATACTTTAGATAATTAAAGTTCTCTTACTTAACCTCACAAGGAAAAAATTTTAAATTTAAGTGATTGTTTTGATTTCCAAAGGAACGGGGACGGAAGGTGTCCATCGCGACCGGGTTCTACGGGATCACAGTGTATATAAAAGGTATTTTTGGTTGTTATACATGCTATGACATGTTGTGTGGTACGCGTAATAAATATTATTTTGACCTTGAGTCCTAATGTGGTTGAGTTCCGAAAGTTGTTATGTTACCTAGACCTATGTGTCTAAATGTTGTTATGTTACCTAGACCTATGTGTCCAAATGTTGTTATGTTACCTTGACCTATGTGTCTAAATGTTGTTATGTTACCCAGACCTGAGAGTCTAAGGGTTCTTATGTAAGTACAAATGTTGATTAAGATACCCGGACCGTTGAGTCCGAGGTTATCATGTAAGTATGTTATGTTATGTATGGATGTGTATAAGTACCCGGACCGTTAAGTCCGAGGTTGTGATGTAAAGTATGTTTGGTTACGAAAGTTTTATTTTGCAAGTAATCCCTGTGTACTAATCCAATGATGTGTGGGAAGTGTGAACTTCGAGGACGAAGTTCTTTTAAGGGGGGTAGATTGAAATACCCCAAACCTTGATATATTGTTTAAATACTAAACTATGATATTTAAAGGCTAAAAAGTGCCTTAGAACATCAGTGTACAATTTAAACCATGGTGAAAACAATAAGTACCATGAATACGGTTTGAGCAAAAACATGCTCTAAGCTTGGAGTGAACTTGGTTGGGACCCAAAGAACCTACCAAGACTTAATAATATTCAATTATGATTTAATAAGGCTAATTAAGTCCTTATGAAACCTTGGTAGACAATTAAACCAAATAAAACACAAATAAATACCTTAAAGTCAATATGGGCAAAAATGTGCTCTAAGCTTGGGATAAGTTTGTATAAGACCTAAAGGTCATACCTATACCTTAATTATATGTTAATGAACATATAAAACCAATTACCAAAGAAACCCAAGCTTGAAAACAAGTTAAAACACAAAATGTGCTTTAAGGAGTCTTAAAGCACATTTTTGAAAAATTGTCTTGTAAATGAGTTTTGAATGGCTAAATGTCCATCATTACTCTTTAATTAACATGTGTACTACTTAGTATAACATTAGAAAGTCTAAATCAATGAGAAATCAAAAATTTCACAAATATGTGCCTTAGTTTGTGAATAGTAACTAAATTAAGCAAGTTTATAACATAAGTCAATATAAGTTGTCTTGTTGGTCAACAAAGACCATGACTTGGCCTAAAACACAAAGGGGGCCGGTTTCCATGGGTGACTCACCACACCTACACAAATAAATGAGTTAACTAAGTGATAAAGCAAAAGTTACTATTTACTTTTAGCATAAATATCTCCAAAAGCAAGCTTCCTTCTCATTTCCTTCCTTCCTTCTTCATTTCACACGGTCTCCAATCTTCTTCTCCCTTCTCCTTCGGTAATGCTACAGCACATGCACCATCTTCAAGCTTTGAACCCTTATATCTCCTAGCTCCCTTTGCCAAATCAAAAACTAAGACCACCATTCTCTTAGTTTAGTCAAGCTCTACAATCTTGTCTTTTCAAATCTTCAAAAGCTCCATTTCGGTGCCATGGAGATTCACCATTGAAGGAGCTTGAGCTCATATTTCCATGCCTTGTCATTCTCCTTTGCTTCAAGGTAAGGAAAATCAAAGAAAAACTCTATTCCCTCTTGTTTTGTATATGTCAAAAAATTTCACCTCACAAGGGTGCTTTGTTTTGCCTTTCATAGCTCCATTTCAATCTTTAAAGGACAAGGAGGAGTCCTTTCTTGATGCTTATTCAAGCTCTTTTTTATTCCAAGGTAAAACAACTATCCTCATGTGTTAATGAAATACCCCGAACTTAAATATGGTGATTATATTATTCTAATATAGTATTTAAAGGCCTAATAGTGCCTAAGTAATTTTGGTAAAGAAAATAAATCCAAAAGAAATGGGAAAAACGCTTAGAAAGCGGAAAACGCTAAAACGAGCGTTAAATAACCATAGGAGGTACGAGACCTCGGTTATAGTATCGTAAGTATTCCTAAGGTTTATTCATACCTAAGTAGTATACAGTAATGATTCCCGAAGAAAACGGAACCAAGAAATGTATTAAAACGCTAAAAGAGCTTTAGCGCACGTTTTTCGAGGAAACCCGAAAACGTGACTTTAAGTGGTCAAACAGACCCGTAAAAATTATAAATCATTGAACAATAATAATTAAGCGTTTATGGAAGCTTAATAACCAATGAAAATAAAGAAACGAGAAAATTCCAGAAAACGGGCCCGGTTAGTGAATAGTATCAAAACCGGGTAAAGTAACGAGCGTTTCTGTAGAAGACGAAAAACGCTCCAGCTAGTAATACAGTGAGGGCCGGTTTCTAACAGGTAAATAAACCCCCTCTCACACACACACACTAGCTAAATAAATAATGAGTCAAAAAGCAAAAGAAGAATAAAAGGTAAAAAGTAACTTACCTATTCTCTCTCCCCCTCATTTCTCTCTTCTCTCTCCTCCCCTCCTTCCTTCTCCATCGGCTCCTCCCTCCTCTCTCTCTGATTTGGGCGATTTTTGGAGCTCTCCAAACAGCTTCCATGGCAGCCCTCTTCATCCTCTTGCTCTACCTCCATGTGAGCTCCAAATGAAAAATAAAACACATATTTGAACTCCCCTCATCCTCCTCTACATTCCTATCTTTTCAAAATTCGAAAAGGATGAGTTTCATCTCCATGGGTTTTCCCCATTTGAAGAGAAAAGCACACCATTGTGAAGCTTGGAGTCTCCTCTTTCCAACAAGGTAAAAATCTCTACAAAAGATTCAAGTTTCCTCCACTCTTCTTGGAAACCGATTTTTAGCCCCTTTGTAATGCCTTGTTTTTCTCTCTTCTTTTGAGCATCAACTTCACCTAACAATGGTGGTGGATTCTTCTTCTTGAACCAAGGGCTAAAACCCCTCCTAAAGCACTCCAAAGGTAAACCCTAGAAATTTGTATTTTGAACACTTCAATGAACTAGCATAAATCTAAGGGTTAGTGTGTTAATTATACTTGTTTGATGTGCTTTGGGTGATGGGAATGGAGTTTGGCAACTCCATTCCCCATGTGGTCGATTTGTGCAAGAAAGAGAGAAGAAGAAATGGAAAAGATTAGAAGGAATCAAAAGCTCAAGGTAAGAGCTCCTTCTTAATGTAAATTCTATTGCATTAGGGTAATGGGAAAGGGTAAAATATTTAAAGAACCAAAATTGTTGCAGTGGTGTTGTAATTGTGGAAATTTGAGTACTAGCAAGTAAATGTGTGGATTTGTAGGCCTTAGAGCCAAAAGAATGGTGTATGTAAATTAGTAATGCTATTTGAGGAATATTGGTGTATTGATAATGTGATGGAGGAAACATTGGCGTATTAGGATTTAGTATGTGTGCTGGTAGAACCCTTGTGGTTTGGCTAGGATAGGAATGAAATTGATGAGAAAGGATGTGTGTGGATAAGTAAAGAAAGTAGATGAGCTATGGCGAAATTTTAGTAGGAATTATGCATTTAGGAATGACTTGGTGAATGGGAGAACCAAGGTGTGTATTGGGATTAGTAGAGAGGTTTTGTAGCTATGGAATGGTGATTGTAGTATGAGAGGTGAGAAGTGTAAAATCTGTAGCAAAGGAGCATAGGAATACATTGGAGAAGTTAGGAGAATTTAATGTGCAGAATTGTGTAGGATGAGTGTTGGAACTTGGGTATAGGTAGTGCAATGGCTTGGAAATGAATTGGTATGGTAAGGAGAAGTAATTGGAATGCTAGGAATGGCATTGGTTAAGAAAGTATTGGATGGGAGAATGGAATGGTAAAATCTGTAGCATAAATGTAACAAAAACTGTTACAAGTGTTGGAAAAGAAGTGAGGAAATTGTGTAAGTGAATTGAGGGATTTAGTAATGGATTTGGTGGATGAATTAAGGTATATTAGGAGGCCTAAATGGCACTAAAACATGTGGGATTACATGTAGGAAGATTGGGGAAGCAATGGGTAAAAGAGAGGACTGAAAACAAATTTTAAAACTGAATTACTGGGCCGGACCGGACTTGCGACCGGACTTGCAAGTCCGGTCGGCCAGAAAATTTTCCCGTCTGCAACCTACTGGAATGGACCGGACTTGCGACCGGACTTGCAAGTCCGGTCGGCCAGAAAAATTCCGCGACAGTAAGCTACTGGAATCGACCGGACTTGCAAGTCCGGTCGAGACAGAAAATTTTCCGTACTGATAGCTACTGGAATGGACCGGACTTGCAAGGTCGGTCGCAAGTCCGGTCGGGTCAAAAAAATGAGATAAAAATATTTTTATTGTATGGTATAATAATCATATGTACATATATATATGCCTATACACATACATGCATATATATGTAGTAGTACACTATGAATGAAGTAGTAAAGGTAAGAAAGTAAGTATATGAGTAGGAAAGCAAGTGTAGGAAGTAACCAAGTAAATTGAGAGTATGAGAACAGTAAGTACACCGGGATAACGGGGTAAGTACGGGAGTAGTAATTATTTGTGTATGGTGAGAATATAGTATTAATAATAATGTTGAAACATTATCAGTGGAACAAGTGTGAACCAAGGAACGAGGGAACACACGGTAGAGCTAACTCCGGTGAAAGGTATGATTTTCTCATGCCCCGTATGCTAACCGAGTTACATTGATTTGTGTGCTGTATGCCGGCTAATCAAGACTAAAGCATGAAAACGGTTTATTGCCCTTCATTGTATGTCTTGTTGTATGTTGCATGAGCTAACCTTTCTTGAATTGATTGTGTGGCTTTACTTGGTGCGTAGATCGACTCATAGGTGAGTCTTGTTTGTAATGACTCGTAGCAAGAGTCTTATTGTGAACTAATGAAATAATAGCGACGCACTAAACTATCGAAACGATAAACGATAATGCAACCCAATGAACTCACTAGAATGTGAGAGCGTATACGGGAGTAACAACCTCCCGATAACGGCAGGAGAAATGAAATGAATAATCCACAAACAATAAGTAGTGGAAGTATATAAGTAACCTCCAGTAGAGAAACTAATCTTGGTCCAAAATATGAACCATGAGAGTAGTAAAGAATGACGAGGGATCTCCAAACCCCTTAGTATCTAGTCGACCCATTCTGAGAGGACCCGACTGATGTAAGTATGTCCCGAACATGAGAGTATCCGATATGTTGGGGAAACCCTTAAACCTGAGGATACTAGACGGTAGTAATTCCCTAAGCCAGTGGAGGTTATCGAGAGAGATACTTCTAGGCTAATCCGTGAGATTGTATTATACTCTGAGAGAAGAGTGTTGGGAATATGAGTAGTCCGGTAGAACGGACATTTGAGTATCTGAGGAGCTAAGCGTATAGCCCTCGTATTGTAGGTCCGGTGGCGAGTCTTTGTATGACACCGCCCGGTGGCCAAAGTAATGAGTATTGAGTATTGCATACGTATGAGTAAAGTAATGAGTATTGAGTAAGAAGTGAGTATGAGTATGTAATGAGTACCAAGTATTAAGTATGTATGAGTAAGTAGTGAGTACCGAGTATGTATGAGTAAGTAAGGAGTATTGAGTAATGAGCATACATAAGAATAGTAACGAGTACGGAGTAAGGAACGTATACTAGTAAAGTATCGAACATGGAGTGTCGAGTATGTAAGAGTAAGGAGTAGGTATGAGAAGAGTAGCGAATATCGAATGTAGTACGATGAGTAATGAATGAACACAAACACGAAAGGTTGACTACCGAACTGTCTTCCTCGGTAAGTATTAGAATTGTATATGTATGTAGGTATTGTTGTTTGTATTGTTGTAGCATGAGTATGTATGCATGCATGTAAATGAACTCCATGTATATTCGACCCAAAGTAGTCGATGTACCGCGGTTAGCACGCGGTATATGCGAATTTCATGCGCAGCGTAAGCTGACCCCCTCGGGGGACCATTTTTAGTGTGCAGGTACCCGAAGCTGATCACCGTTCGAGAGAGTAGGACGGGGACTGCTGCGTAAGCATGGGTAGTTGTATGGAAGGGATTGGTACTCGTATTGTAATGCGAATTTGGGAGTTTAAATTGTATTGGTAATTTAAGGATTGTAGTATACTCGGTATAGTAATGTATTGGAGTTGTAATTGGATATGGATGAGTATGCAATGGGAAGTATTGTATTGTGTAGAGCACTCGGTATGTTCATGTTCATCAGACCGATAGTATGTAGTACTGTAACTCGCCTTGTTAGTCACATGGGTGACTAACGGCATTGTACGCCCGCCGTTGTGTAAGGAGTATCCGCTGCGAAGGTAAGTAATTGTACAGTAATGACGGTATTAGCGGTAGGGGTGTTACAGTTAAGACAATATATATAACCTAGGGTTTGAAAATGGGTTAATCATGAAGCTTGAATGCTCATTGGTTTTACTTGTGTATTGATTAGAACATTGACAAGTAGCCAAGTACTCTTGCTGATTTCCAAACAAGGAAGAACAAGAGTGTTCAAGTAAAAATCTTGAAGAAAAGAGGTAAACAAACTATCTCAATGTAGTTTAAATGCCTAGGAAAAATGAGCTTGATTTGCTTAATAAAATACCTAAGGAGCCAATGGCAAATGAGCTAGTAAAATGCTCTCAAGGAGTTTATTAAGGGCATATGTATTGTTGGGTGTATTTGCAGGTCAAAGGCAATATATACATGTGGAAATTCAGTGTTTATGGTTTATGCAATTTAAGGGCCTAAGAGCCATGTTATTTAAGGGCCTAAGTGCCAAGCAATCTGATTATGCACTATATTGTGATGTAGTGTAAATTTGGTGAAGTTTTGTGTGTGAGAAGGTTCTTGATGGATTTAGGTGTTCTTGAATGTTTAATGGTGAAAACTATGTGTTTTGGAGTGTTGATGTGCTAGGAGGACCCATGGCAAAATTTGGAAAATGTATAGGAAGTTCTAAGTGTTTTAAATGTGTTTTGGTGATGTATTAAAGTCTTGGAGGAGTTTGTTTAAGGTTTAGGTATGTTGATGTACAATAATGCAAATGGGTGTTTGGGATACTTCAAAGTCTTGGTGAGAAAACATTTAGGATAGTTGTTGTCATAGGTGGGAAACACCATTTAGACACCTAGTAAGAAATGTTATAAGTGTTGGTAAATTTTGTAAGAAATTGAGTAACAAGTTGGACAAGGAACTAGGTGAGTTTAAGATGAAATTTTGGCTTTAGAATATACCTAAGATCATTTGGGAAGTTTATACATTTAATGGATGTGGAGAACCATTGCAACAAGACTTAGAAAATGTTAAAAATGCAAATCTGTAGCAGTGGTCCGGGACCTAGGTCTTGGGTAATGTCCCGGACCATGCATCAAAAAGGGGCCGAGAGTTCTTACACAGCCTTGGTCCCGGACTTAAGTTTTGTAAGAAGTTCCGGACCACCCCCTGATTTACCCCGGAGAGAATTTGCCTAGATTGGTCCGGGACCTAGGACTTGTATGAAGTCCCGGACCACCCCATGAAAACAGCCCGAGGATTTTACAATGACAAGGTCCGGGACCTTCGTTGGGGACCAAGTCCCGGACCACTTAAAATGTGATTTAAGGTTGAAAAATGATGTCTAATGATGGGGATTGATGAGTAACGATGTTATAAGGTTGTTAAGGACATGTTAGGTGGGTTATAACGACAATTAAGTGGGTGAAAAAAAATTGTAATGAAATGTGAGAGTAAAACAAGTTAAAAATGTCAAGTTATTTAACTAGTTAACGGGGATAAGTTATGAGCATTAGACTTTAAACAATCATGTTACCCCGATGTTAATAAAAGTAAACGTAATGTTACCAGTTGTTCGAGAATTGTTCGAGGAACATAAGTGGACATGATAGAGTGGACTCCGGTGACAGGTATGGTTTTCTTGCAACCTGTGTCCTACCGGATTACACTGGCTTGTACGCCACTGTGTTTTTCTGTATGTTTGCCACGTTGTAAGATAAAACATGTAATGAGTTTACAGTAATTCATATATATGGTGTGTCTAGTTCCGATACCATTTAACCTCGGAAGTGTTAAACTTTAGCTAACTGAGTCTAGGATCACATGAGAGATCGGTATTCGGATTTAACGACCCGAACCATGGGACGTTCTAACCACGGCTATGCGTGATATATTGTGTGATGTTTGTGTGTGAATGTACGGACCTTCCTTGTGTGTTTAACCCAGTTGAAATACCTTTTTGGTGTGTGGATGTGATAGATTCCATAGTGGGGCTCTAACTATTTATCTACAAGTAAATATGTACTAACAGGGGTGAGGAATCCGGTCAGGCCGGTCGTGCGTTGTTGGGAGTGGGTATCCTTTTTAGCTTTACCCTCCTCTCTGTTATGGTTGTTTCCCTCACGGGTTACGATCTCCCATTAGCTTACTCCAAAGCTTAGCTATTCTGACTTATGATCGGTTTAGGGGGAACATGTGTTTATGTGGTGTGTTCGGGTCACTATATCCAAACCATCTTAACTTAAGTTACCCGTCCGACTATTAGGACGGTAATGAGTGTTGTATAACGAGCTTAACATGAGGGTAATATCATTCTCTAGGCTCACAGGTGAATTAACTATGTTTGGGTTGGTTCCTAAGAGAACTGTTCCCGTTATGTTATGTGTTATTGTTGTACTGCAATTCCCATTGCGATGTTACGTTATGTGCACGTTGAAACGTGAAAAGTGTTGTTATGTGGTGAATGTGGATCATGGATATGAATCCCAGTTTATAAAAGAGACGTTTATGGATAACCCGATTTTTGGGTAAGTGTCGTCTATTAAGGAAGTAGCTCCACTAGAGGAGAACCCTCTAGGGTTAATGAACACAATGAGTGACTTATCAAGTATGGATGTGTTATCTGTTTGTTGAGCCCATTGTGGTGGAATGTTATGTGTTGTGTGTTGATAGTTTACATGCACGATTCAAATATAATCTACCGCATGTTAAGACGACAATTAGTTGTGCGTGGCCCGGTAGCATGCGGGCTGCGGGATTACCATACCAGCAAAGGTGCTGAGCCCCTGGGGGGCCACCCTTTCTCTTCTTTTTCCTATTTCAGGTACAAGGAGCTGGAAGCCGTTCGAGAGTAGGACGGGGTAGTCGTTTGTACATGGGTAGTTATTTAAGTCGTATATGTATTGTAGGTGTAGTAAGACCGAAATTGTTATCGGCATCAGCTTGTAAATACTCGGTATAGTTGGAAGGTATGTGTATGTTTTGTTGTTAATGGAAAGAGATAGTAATGTGAAGTCGCTCGGGAATCTAGTCCATCAGACCGATACAATGTGTATGTAATAGCCTTGTTAGCCACGTGGGTGGTTAACGGCGTGTAACACCAACGAGTGAAATACCCCAAACCTAGATATGGTATTTAAATGATAAACTAAGGTATAAGAAGGCTAAAGAATGCCTTAGAAACATTAAGAAACCATTTTAATCAAAGAAAATATAAGGAAACACCAAAAGAGCAGTTTAAGCAAAAACGTGCTCTAAGCTTGGAGAGACTTGAGTGAGCACCCAAATATTGTTCTAAGACCTTAGTAATATTCTAATGGTCATTTTAAGTCAATTATCGAAGAAAACCAAGCTCAAAAACAAGTTAAAACACAAATTGTGCTTTAAGGACTCTTAAAGCACATTTTGGAAAAATTGTCTTAGAAAGGGGTTTTAAGTGGCTAGATGTCCATCATTACTTTTTAATCAACATGTGTACTAATTAGTATCACATTAAGAAGCCTAAATTAATGGGAAATAAAAAATTTCACAATTATGTGCCTTGGTTAGTGAATAGTAACCAAATAGTGCTAGTTAAGACATTAGTCAAAGTAAGTCAATTAAATGGTCAACAAAGACCACAATCTACCTTATTTGACCAAGGGGGCCGGTTTTTAAGTGTGACTCACCACACTTATCTAGCTAAGTAAAGAGGAAAGCAAAAGTAAGTAAGTTCACTATTCATCTTTTAACATAATATCTTACCTTTAGTAGTCTCCTCCTTTCTTCATCTTCATATTCTCCATGCTCTTGCTCTTTCCTCTCTTTCATGTAAGAAGACAACTCCATGCTAGCTCCATCTTCTTTTGCCCACATCTTGCTCATTTAAGCTCCAAAATCAAAACCAAGTACATATATCTCTTAGTTAGCTTCCAGCTCTTCCTTTCTATCTTTTCAAAACTTCAAGAGCCTCATTTTGGAGCCAAGGCAAACCGCCATTAGAGGAGGAAACTCAAGCTTGGAGACTTCATTAGCTTCTCCATTCTCTTAAGGTAAAGAATATGTAAGAAAAATGAAGTTCCCACCATTTCTTCACATGTTTGAAAATTATCACTCATGGGGCTTCATTGTTATGCCTTGTTCTAGCTTGTTTCTACTCTCCAAGGGATAAAGGAGGTCCTTCTTTACTCATATCCAAGCTTGTCTTGAGAAACCAAGGTAAAACAATTAATTTAATACCTTAAAGCACATTTTTTTAACCTAGGGTCTGTTCCTTAAGGTTAATGTATTATCTAGCACTCATTAGATTCATTGGATAATGGTTAGAACATTGGCAAGGAGAGATTGAGTGGTGACCGAGATTGTTCAAGGAAAAGGCTAAGGAGGAAAGTTCGGGAGCTTGTAAAAGAACAAGGTAAATTACTTACCTTAAGGTGTTTTATTGTTTAAGGGGATGGGATTTAGATAGGTGATGAGTTTAGTGTAGAGTTTACGTTGGGGAAAGGACTATAAAAACCTAGGAGAAATAATTACTATACTTGTGAACTTGTGACTAAGGAGCAAATGAGAAAAAAAAGATAGTTTAAGAATGTCAAGGTGAATTACAAGAAGCATTTTATTTCAATGGGAGCCTTGTTGTGTGTATTCGCAGGTCAGAGGCAAATATATGTGGAAATTCAGTGGTTAAGATTATTGTCATTTAAGGGCCTAAGTGCCAAGCATTTTAAGTTTATACACTATATGATGATGTGGTGTGTGTTTGGTGTAACTTGTGGGTAGGTGATGTAATGAGAATTTAGGTGATCTTGGTTGTTTGATGGTGAAAACTAAATGTTTTGTGTAACAATATACTAGAGAACCCATGGCAAATTTAGTGAAGAACCTAATGTTTAAGATGTTCTAAGGAGATTTCATGACTAAGGTAGTACTAGGAAACTTTAGGTTGTTTTGATGAAAAAGGGTGAGTTTAAGGTGTTTTAATGAGTTATAATGACTTAGGCATCACCATGGAGGATTTAGGAATCAAAAGAGTGTACTAGTGTATTTAGGACTTAGGCAAACATTGGTAAACAAGTAGGAGAAAATAAGGAGTTGATGGATGGAGGCATAAACTTGTGAAGAAACTTTAAGTAGTTGCATAAAGGAGTTTTAGATGGTGAAAGATGCTTGGGAGATGATGTTATAGTGGTGAGGAAGCACTTGGCATAGTGGCTGTATTAGGTATGAACCACCACCTAGAAACCTAGTGAAAAACATTACAAGTGTTGGCATGATTACAAGGAAAATGCATAATGACTAAGGTGGATGTTGGTGAGTGATTTAATGTGTTTAGTGGAAGGCTTAAGGTGTATTTGAGGTGCCCAAATGAGGTTAGAACATACTAGGATATATGAGGCGAAGTTTGGAGTTAAATGGGAATTTAGAAACAAGGTCCTGGAGTCGACCGACCTTAGGGACCGGACCTGCAAGGTCGGTCGAGCTCAGTTTACACTACCGGAAAGAGTTTCTGGAATCGACCGAACTTGGGGACCGGACTTACAAGTTCGGTCGGGCTTGTATTTTGTGTACGAATTAAGTCTCTGGAATGGACCGACCTTGAGACCGGACTTGCAAGGTCGGTCATGCCTAGAATTTTGTACGGGAATTGGTCTCTAGAATCGACCGAACTTGGGACCGGACTTACAAGTTCGGTCGGGCTTAAATTTCCCACGGGGAAAACTCTCGGGAATGGACCGGACTTGCAAGGTCGGTCGGGGTAAAATTTTCAAACGGTAATACATCCTGGAATGGACCGACCTTGGGTAAGGTCGGTCGGTAAGATCGGTCGAGCCAAAACCACAAAAAAAAGAAATTTTAAATTCTAAAGATGATAATTGGTAGTAAGGTATGCCATAATTAGGGACCTAAGAACCTAAGGAATTAAGTTAAGTATAAGGTTAGGTGGTAAGGACTTAAGAGGGTATTGGATGGGAATTCTTAGGGACTAAATGAGTTGAGTAAGGTGCAAGTAACTAATGGCCTAAAAATGAATGAATGTTTTAGGTCTTTGAATTGGGACCCGAGAAGGTTAAACAAATGACAGTCGACGGCGAACGGTACAGTCTTTCTTGTGACCTGCTTGCTAACGAGGTGTCCCTCGGCTTGTGTGCTATCTGTTTATTTGCTATGACTAAAACAAGATAAAGCATGCAACTGGTTATACTTATTCTCGTTGTGAATGTGTTCTCTTTACACTAACCCATGAGACTTGAGATTGTTACTAACTAAGTTTAGTACTTGCTGAGTTAAGGATAAGAGTTAAGTGTTGGTAACTGTTGGTTAATACCTGTTAAGGTTTAACTAACACATGGTGTGTAGGATTTTTACTAACTGGAACTTGAGTGAGGAACCCGGGGCTGACTCCGGTCATGCATGCTAAGGAAAGGGGGACGGTATCTGAATCAGATCCGCCCTCCGCTTAAGGACTTGTCTTCGGACTTGTTGCCTAGGGTCGGTTGTCGGCTCAGCTACACTGGACTCCCGTCCAAGGTAGGTGGCATTAAGATGGTGTGGTAGGATCACCTAAATCCTAAGTTTAAGATTAAGCTACAACCATTTCCACTCTAGGAACGGTTTGTATACTGAGATTAAGATAAGGTTAAGACTGAGGTAAGATAAGGAACTGAGGTTAAGGAAATCAGGACTAAGGAGGTGGTTACTAACCCGCTTGATAAGGGAACGCTTGTGTCGTTCATTGTGTGTGAACTATGTATGTTCATCTGTGGATTGTTGTTTATAGCACTTCATATCATGATTGTTTTTCTAATCAATTTCCATGCTATCGACAATTAGTCGTCGTAGCCCCGTTAGCTTGGGGGCCACGAGAGGGTCGTACCAGCATTCGTGCTGACCCCCTTTGGGGGCTGTTTTTACACTTGCAGGTAAGAGGCCCATGAAGTCACACCACGAGAGTAGGAGCGGTTAGACTTAGGATGGGGTGTTTATTTTGAGTACGGGTTGCGCTTGTGCTCCCGTCCGTTTATATTAAAACTGATGTAAGTTTGTGACTATGACTTAGATACTTAAACTCGGTTGGTTGGTGGTATTTTGGTTGGTGGTATTTTGGTTGGTGGTGTTTTGGTCGGTTGTTTATTTTGGATAAGTGTTGTAAATTGATAAGGCCGGTATATTCTAGCGATCAGACCGTGGCAAGGTCCCGGTGTTTGTTATTTCCGCTGCGACGAATTCGATTAAGTGTTAAGTTTTGCGAAAACCACGATTGGCTTTGGACGGGGTGTTACAACGAGTTAAGTAATGTGATGAAGTGTACTTTCTGCTGCAGTCTGTTGTTAAGTGTGTTGTTCTTGGTTGGGGTGTTACAGACCCAATATTTTCAAAAATTGCATTTTTTGACCCCAAATTTAATATAACTTTACAAAATTCATTTTAATAGTTTTCAAGGCTTAGTTTTCGGCTATAATCATAGTTTAGCTTCTAAATTTAATTTAATTTCAAATCTAACCCCAAATCACATACGGTAATATTAATTTTTATTTTAAATTCATTTTAAACTTAATATAACATAAACTAAATAGCCAAAAATACATGGCTTTATTCCAAACCTTAATATATAATATAAATCACTTATAAATGACATAGAAGACATTATTACTCACGGTTTTGGTTTCTACTTGAAATAATATTTTATAAATTGTGTTTTATTCATTTAATTAATTTCCATGACATTTTATGTCTCATAAACATTAGGTTAACTACCCAAAATGTCATAAACATTTTTAATATATAGTTTGATCATTTCAAAGCTTATAACCTCACGGCTTTTCATTATATTCCCCCATATATTTTTATATATTGCAATTTGACCCCCTTAAATTTTTTCCTTGACCTTATAGGTAATTTAAACACCAACTAACTAACCAAAAATGTTATTAATTATTTTAACACATGGTTAGGTATTATAAAACCCATATACCCCACAGCTTGATTTATATTACAACTTAATAACATAAAAACTATATAATATACTAGTTTAGTATTCTTACATTGATCTCAAGCAACAAATCAGCCAAGGCTCCCTTCATGCTCTCGGCTATAATCATATACACATTTAAATCAGTTTTTGCACATCAATCTCACTTATACACTTAATTAGCACTTCATTTAGGTAGTGGTTTAGCTCACCTTGTTAGGTTTTATTTCATGGATTGATTTCTACATTAGTGCATAATCATCCCAGCTCACAACAGCTATGCGCCAGCATTCATATGCCAAGAAAAGATAGGCATTAGTCCTATGATATTAGTGGCTAGTTTAGGTATTTTACTAGCTTAAATTAAGCATGTAGTTACCTTGAATGTGGAGGCTACCCTAGGCATGAAAGCGCCTGAACTATGAAGCCAAGAGAGGTGTTAAATCACCATTAGAATCAGTAAATAAAATCGGTAAAACAAGGTGGAGTATAGTAGAGGTTTACCTTGTTAGAATATGACATAAAATGGGTTTATTCCCACCATGAGAAACAGCACATCATGGGGTTGATATCTCCACCGAAAGTATATGTCAAGAAGGAGAGAAGAAGCTTAGGAAAACAAAGTTTAAAATCGGAAGTGGAGGAGGAGAAAGATGAGCAACTAAGACAAGATTTTTACCATTTATACACTAAGAACCAGCCTCCCTTTTCCCTTATGTTTCAACCATAAGCACATCCACTTCAAGAGCCAACTCACGTCAACATGCTGAATAAAAATGAGGTTGGATAAGCTTGGTGGAAAGAGGAAGAAATGATGATGAAAATGAGTATGACCATGGTTTAAGATCTTACCCATGTCAAGTGAGATCTTCCATAGAAGCTGGTAGCTTGCTCTCGGTTTTGGAAGTGAAAAGAGAGGGTTTGGAGCAGAAGGCCTCGGCTGGAAGAAGAAATGAAGAAGAGAATTCCAATTTGACGTTTAAGTGTGTAATACGGTCTTAAAAAGCTAGTAGGGATGAGTCACCAAGGGAAGGATATTTTTGCTGGGTTTCTTAATGAAGAGGGAAGCTATTAAAGCTGCCGACAATGCAGAATTCACATGGGAAATGTTTGTGTTGGCATTACGGTATGTTAAGTATGGTCATATAGATAAACTCATATTTTATAGTATATTAATCGGTGACTCTTTGCAGGTGTTCAGAGCTGGCAAATGGATAAGAATGCCACATAACCAGGAAGAAGTAAGTAGCTAAGGTGGGAAGGAAAGGTTTGATTAAATAAGGTTGTAAAGTAATAAAGTGTTACTTTCATAAAAGTAACTTGGTGAGTCATCATATACACATGTGTGTGGCCGGTAACTTGATGAGCAAAAGACCATAGGTTGGTGGCAAAGAATAGCCAAGGTCAAAGAATTAACATTGACCATGAGTTCAATTAAGTACTTAAATGTTATAAAAGTACTATTCATAATCAAGGCACATATTTTTGATTTTTTTGAAAAACTTTGAATTAGACATTCTAATGTGGTATATTATGTCACATTAGTATATTTAAGGGTGTTAAAGACCCTAAAATCAAACAAAACTCATTTCGGAGACAATCTCACAAAAATGTGCTTTAAGGAAGCTTAGTGCACATTTTTTGGTAAAGCTTGTTTATGTGCTTGGTTTTCTTTGGTAATTGATTAATTACATCCATTATATGATTACTAAACTTAGGAATTTGATTTGGAATCAAACGGAGGTCACATGACCTTTAAAACTTGTTTAGAGCACATTTTGCTCTAAGTGACTTTTAAGCATGTTAATGCTGGTCCTTGATGTTGGAGTACTGTCCAACAGCTTCATTGCGTTCATTAATGTGTTAATATGCTTAGGACAAAATTGTAGGTCCTAAGGAGTTCATTTGGGTATTTATTTACCCTAAACGGTGAAAGGATGCAATATTTGCTTTATGTTGACCATTGTTGTTTTTAAATTGATTTTAAGGCATGTTTAGGCCTTAATTTAATTGATTAAATGTTTAATCAATTTTTTAATTAATTAGGGGTATTTCAGTTTGACTTAAAGTTTGTAATGTTTCAAGCATGAAATATAAGTATGTTAAGTAAGGAACTGAGCTTGTTTATTGCTCTTGTGGTAGTGAATGAATATTACTGGTGATTTTGTGTGTGATTTGATGTTTAAATATAAAGGTGACTAATTTACTTGGAAACTTGTGATGATTATGGAACATGTGATCATGGATACTGGTGAGCCAATTTGGTCGATTACTGATTATTTTCCCACTACCAATGAATTGTGGGCTAAGCTTTATGATCTACTCTAGGAGTTCTATACCCTAGGGGGTTTTCACACTTAAGGACATAAGGTGAGGTGGTATTTGTCCAAGGGGCCGAGAGCCTTGAAGCTCTTTGTCGAAAGACCGGTGTGCCCGAGGATTGGTGGAACTATTTTGTTGGAAACTGTTATATATAATCCGTGGCACAAGGTGGAATAAGTGGAACTATAACTTTGGTGGAACAAGTGGAATTATATCTTTGGTGGTATTACTATGATAATGATTTATATAATTGTTTTTGTAACAAGTGGAATTATGTCTTTGGTGGAATTATTGTGAATGTGATTAATATCATTGTTCTTGTAACAGGTGGACTGTGAAAGGTAAATTAGGGTTATACTAATGAATTAATTGTGATGATTCTGATGAATCAATTATGGTGGTTCTGAAAGGAATATTGTGTGTGTGAGTTATTGTGTGTTCTTATATTGTATCAAAGGATTTATTCAAATGTATTTTACAAGTTGACGGAGGATTTACTCAGTGTCACTGACGTCATCTGGTTTGTGCCCTGTGGCACCTTTGTGTGGTTGTTTGTTGGCCACAGATTAAGGTGAAGATGGATTCTCTACTTGGATTGCTTGAGCATAAAGTATGGGACGCGGGGAACGATCACATAGAGTTTTAGAAGTTGGATATCTTGTATAATGATGATGAGTTGTATAAAAAAATTATGCAAAATTTAGAATTTGTATACAGTCATATGTTTTGTAATGAGTAGGTGAGTGGTGAGTAGCCTTAGCATCCACAGTTGGTGTGGATGTGGTGGTAGCACTCCGGTTTAGTAAGACTTCCGCTGCAGTATTCATGTAAAATATAAAGAAAATTTAGGGTGTAAAAATCGGGGTGTTACAAATCTCCTGAGTAGCTTCTCAGTGTCCTTGTAACACTCCATCCAAAGCCAATCGTGGTTATCGCAAAACTGAACACTTAATTGAATTCGTCGCAGCGGAAATAACAACACCTGGACCTTGCCACGGTCTGATCATTAGAGTATACCGGTCTTAATATTTACAACACTTATCCAAAATACATAACCAGCCCAAAACATCACCATCCATAATACCAACAACCAACCGAGTACAAGTAACTAAGTCATAATCACAACCTTACATCAGTTTAAATGTCAATAGACGGGTGCACAAGCGCAACCCGTACTCAAAATAAACATCTCATCCTAAGTCTAACCGCTCCTACTCTCGTAGTGCGTCCTCATGGGTCTCTTACCTGCAAGTGTAAAAACAGCCCCCAAAGGGGGTCAGCACGAATGCTGGTACACCCTCTCATGGCCCCCAAGCTAACGGGGCTACGACGACTAATTGTCGATAGCATGGAAATTGATTACATATACAAGCATGATATGAAGTGCAATAACAATAGTCCACAGATGAACATGCATAGTTCACAAACAATGAACGACTCAAGCGTCCCCTTATCAAGTGGGTTAGTAACCCCCTCCTCAGTCCCGATTTCCTTAATCTCAGTTCCTTACCTTACCTTAATCTTAATCTCAGTATACAAACCGTTCCTGGAAGGGAATGGTTGTAGCATAATTCGAACCTGGGATTTAGGTGATCCCACCGCACCATCTTAATGCCACCTACTCTGGACGGGAGTCCAGCGTAGCTGAGCCGGCAACCGGCCCTAGGCTACAAATCCGAAGACAAGTCCTTAAGCGGAGGGCAGATCTGATTCAGATACCGTCCCCCTTTCCTTAGCATGCATGACCGGAGTTCGGTCCCGGGTTTCCTCACTCAAGTTCCAGTTAGTAGAAATCTTAATCACCATGTGCTAGCTAAGCCTTAACGGGCATTAACCAACAACCACCAAAACTTAACTCTTATTCTTAACTCAGTAAGTACTAAACCTGGTTAGTAACAATCTCAAGTCTCGCGGGTTAGTGCAAAGATAACACATACACAACGAGAACAAATATAACCGGTTGCATGCTTTATCTTGTTTTAGTCATAGCAATTAAACAGATAGCACACAAGCCGAGGGACACCTCGTTAGCAAGCAGGTCACAAGAAAGATTGTACCGTTCACCGTCGATCGTCATTTGTTTACCTTCTCCGGGGTCCCAATTCACAAACCTAAAACATTGATTCATTTTTAGGCCATTAGTTATTTGCACCTCACTTAACTCACTTAATCCCTAAAGATTCCCGATGAATATCCTCTTAAGTCCTTACCACTTACCCTTTTAAACTTAATCTTTTTAAACATTAAGGTTCTTACTTAACTTAACTTAATCCCGTAGGTTCTTAGGGTCCTAATCATTACTACCCTACCAATGGCATACCTTATTACCAATTACCATCCTTAGAATTCAAAATTTCTTTTTTTTATTTTTAGGCTCGACCGAACTTCCGACCGACCTTACCCAAGGTCGGTCCATTCCAGAACACATTACCGTTTGAAAATTCTATCCGACCGACCTTGCAAGTCCGGTCCCCAAGGTCGGTCCATTCCCGAGAGTTTTCCCCGAGGGAAATTTGAGCTCGACCGAATTGTCAAGTCCGGTCCTATGTTCGGTCGATTCCAGAGACTTATTACCGTACAAAATTCTAGGCATGACCGACCTTGCAAGTCCGGTCCCAAGGTCGGTCCATTCCAGAGACTTAATTCCTTCACAAATACAAGCCCGACCGAACTTGTAAGTCCGGTCCTATGTTCGGTCGATTCCAGAAACTTTCTCCGGCAGTGTAAACTGAGCTCGACCGACCTTGCAGGTCCGGTCCCTAAGGTCGGTCGGCTCCAGAACCTTGTTTCTAAATTCTCTTTTAACCCCAAACTTCTCCTCATATATCCTAATATGTATAACCTCATTTGGGCACCTCAAATACACCTTAAGCCAACCACTAAACACTTTAAATCACTCACCAACATCCACTTTAATCATTATGCATTTTTCCTTGTAACCATGCCAACACTTGTAACATTTTCCATTAGGTTTCTAGGTGGTGGTTCATACCTAATGTAACCACTATGCCAAATGTTTCCCCACCACTATAACATCATCTCCCAAGCATCTTTCACCATCTAAAACTCTTTTATGCATTTACTTAAAGTTCCTTTACAAGCTTATGCTTCCATCCATCAACACACACTAGTACAAAAACAGTCTATTTCGGCGGTTCCAAATAGCCTATTTCGGCGGTTGTGAACCGCCGAAATGGAGTGCGCCGAGATAGGTGCACAATCCTATCTCGACGGTTGTACAACCGCCGAAATAGGTCATCTATTTCGGCGGTTGTTAGCTAAAAACCGCCGAGATAGGCGCGTTTTAAAATTAAAAAAATAGGACCTATTTCGGCGGTTCCTAGCTAACAACCGCCGAAATAGGTCCTTTTTTAAAAAAATGATTTTCGTCGTCTTCAACCTCACAGCAGCAGTTCCGGCGATTTTCAAGAGGCGCAACCACGAGAATGAAGGCGCAGAGCATGTAAGTTCGCCACGAGAGAAGAAAATGAACACGTACAGGCGTAGAGCATGTAAGTTCGAGTATATTACCGGTTCCCGGAGAGAATAAGATAAGTTCGAGTATATTACCACAAGGAAGAAGAACACAGGCGCAGAGCATGTAAGTTCGCCTGCAAAATTACCGGAGATTAGAGGATGACGAAAGGTGTGCAGAGCATGTTTATTTGCCAGTTAGGGTTGCAAATTTACCGTGAGAGAATGGGATGAAGTGAGAGCAAGTGAAGAAGAGAGGCGCAGACCATGTTCGCCATGAGAGCAAGTTCGCCAGTGAAGAAGAGAGGCGCAGACCATGTTCGCCAGTTAGGGATACGAAATTAGAGAGAAGAAGATGAAGAGATTAGAGGCGCAGAGCAAGTTCGCCAGTTAGGGATACGAAATTAGAGGCGCAGAGCAAGTTCGCCAGTCGGTGAGCAAATATATAATAAAGAAAGTCTATTTCGGCGGTTGTTACTAACAACCGCCGAAATAGACTAAAATTTAAGCGGCCTTTTGAAAATTTCGGAAAAAAATCCCGGGAAATGAACCTATTTCGGCGGTTGTGGATAAAACCGCCGAAATAGGGCTCCGAGATTTTGTAGTCTGGAAAAAGACACCTATTTCGGCGGTTTTATCTAAACCGCGAAATAGGGGAACCGCCGAAATAGGCGTTTTTGTACTAGTGACTTATTTCCTTCCTAGTTGTTTACCAACATTTGCCTAAGTCCTAGATACTCAAATACATTCTTTGATTCCTAAATCCTTCATAGTGATGCCTAAGTCATTATAGCTCATTAAAACACTTTATCTCACCCCTTTTTCATCAAGACAACCTCTAAAACTTCCTAGTACTTCCTTAGTCATTAAATCCTTAGAAATCTTAAACACTTAGTTTCCTTTAAATTTTGCCATGGGTTCTTCTAGTATATAGTACATCCTAACACTTGGTTTTCTCCATCAAACAACCAATATCACTCAAATTCTCATCATAACACCTTGACACACAATTTACACAAAACTACACCACATCATCATATAGTGCATAAACTTAAATGCTTGGCACTTAGGCCCTTAAATGACAATAATCTTAACCACTGAATTTCCACATAATTGCCTTTAACCTGCGAATACACACAACAAGGCTCCCATTGAAATAAAATGCTTCTTGTACTTCACTTGATATTCTTAAACTATCTCTTTTCTCATTTGCTCCTTAGTCACAAGTTCACATCATGATCATTGTTTCTCCTAGGTCATATATAACCCTTTTCTAATGTAAACTCTACACTAAACTCACCACATATCTAAATCCCATTCCCTTAAACAATAAAACACCTTAAGGTAAGTAATTTACCTTGTTCTTTACAAGCTTTAAAAACTTTCTTCCTTAGGTTTTCCTTGCTTAATCTCGGTCACCAATATATATCTCCTTGCCAATGTTCTAACCAATATCCAATGACTCCAATGAGTACTAGATATACATTAACCCTAAGGAACAAACCTAGGTTAAAAATGTGCTTTAAGGTATTAAGGTGATTGTTTTACCTTGGTTTCTCAAGACAAGCTTGGATATGAAGCAAGAAGGACCTCCTCAATCCTTTGAAGAGTAGAAAACAAGCTAGAACAAGGCATTAAAATGAAGCCTCAGGAGCATACATTTTCGGTCAAGAAGAAAAGTGATGGAAACCTAGATTTTCTTACACTTTCTTTACCTTAAGAGAATGGAGAAGCCAATGGAGTCTCCAAACTTGAATTTCCTCCTCTAATGGTGGTTTGGCTTGGCACCAAATCAAAGCTCTTGGAGTTTTGAAAAGATAGAAAGAGAGAGCTTGAGCTAACTAAGAGGAATATGTAATTTATTTTGGTTTTGGAGCTAAAATGAGTAAGTTGTGTGCAAGAGAAGGTGGAGCTAGCATGGAGATGTGCTTCACGTTAATGGAGAAGGAGAGAAGAGCAGCTCAAATAGTGGGAACAAGAACGAATGAAGAGGTGAGGAGAGAGGTGAGTAAAATGAGATATTTATCTTATAAAGTAAATAGTACTTTTGCTTTATGGTTATTTATTTACTAATGACTAATGAAGGTGGTGACTCACCTTGTTAAAAACCGGCCCCATTAGGTAACAAGGGTACTTAAGTCTTTGTTGACCAAATATCTCACTTATATTGACTTATGTTATAAAACTAGCTTAATTAAATTACTATTCACAAAACAAGGCACATTGTTGTGAAATTTTTGATTTCCCATTGATATAGACTTCCAAATGTGATACTATATAGTACACATGTTAATTAAAGAGTAATGATGGACATTTAGCCATTCAAAACTCATTTACAAGACAATTTTTCAAAAATGTGCTTTAAGACTCCTTAAAGCACATTTTGTGTTTTAACTTGTTTTCAAGCTTGGTTTTCTTTGGTAATTGATTTAAAATGACCATTAGGATATTACTAAGGTCTTAGAACAATATTTGGGCTCTCCAAGTCTCTCTAAGCTTAGAGCACGTTTTGCTTAAACTGCTTTTTGGTGTTTCCTTATAATTCTTTGATTAGAAATGTTTCTTAATGTTTCTAAGGCATTATTTAGCCTCCTTATATCTTACTTATCATTTAAACACCATATCTAAGTTTGGGGTATTTCAGTCCTTGACAAGGTGTCGGTAATTCGGGTACTTTCCGATCCTTGAGGGTCCTCGCCTCTTGCTCGTTCCCAACCTTCACTGTGGTTACGAGGTTTGACTTACCCTTAGGAACTACGTCGTAGTCCTTAGTGTGAGTTTCACGAATGCTCTCATAGTTGTCTGAACTATGTTATTCGGGTAGTATCTCCTCTTGGCGTTGTAGGTTTGGAATTATCCAACATTGACTAATTTCTTAGTCGGTTATATACCGTTGACGGTATTATCAAGCGTTTGCAGTTGTAGACTCTCTTGTCTCGGGTTTTGTTATCCACCTTTTCACTTCATTGCGCGGTTGTTGCTTTCTTCTTGCCGGCAACGCATGGTTCTCGCGACTGCGAAGCACGTCGCCCCAGGGTGCCGTAAATTTACTTATCCTATGGTTAGGATTCTCAATCTTCCGCTAATAAGCACGGTTATTGTCGTTCAAACGGGAACCGTCTTCGGGATTTCCTGTTCTCGGAATCTACCGTATGACAGGTTCCTTCTCTCACAAAATTATTTACAACTGCCAGATCAGGGTTCCTGATATGAGAGGGTCTTTCCATCTCTGATGTTCTTATCCCAACTTATTACGGGGGATGTGGAGGGCGGGTATGGTTATTGTAGGTTTCCGGTTCACACGGAAGTTCCTAACTAGCGTACCTCACACGCTAACACTCAACCCTTTTTAACACTATTGTTCTTTAAAGCATTATATGAAGAGGCTGGAATGCAAATAACTTTGTCCTGGGATTATGACGAGGCTGAATACACTTGAAAAAAACAAGAGAAAACTAGGTGATGCTTTACTAGGTCATCAGGGTGATAAGGGTATTTCGTGAACTACAAAACAAAATATGGGTATCTTGTGAACTTCAAAACATAAAAATGGGGTATACGTGAACAACAAACTTAAATAGGGGTATATTATAAATTTTCAATTTTTCAAATGAAAGTAGCCAAAAAACACTATGAATTTTTCAAAAAAATAAAAACGGGTCAGGGGCAAAATAGTCATTTTCCAGGGGAGGTTACGGAGATTTGACTGCCGTTAGTAAAAAAGGGGGCATTATATGAATTAGCAAAGAAAACAGGGATATCGTGTGACACAGTTTAAAAAAAAGATATATGTGAATTACAAAGAAACTGATAAGTGTCCAAATGAGCATGTTTATGGGTGTATTTCATAATATTATATCAGCACTTTTCTTGCTCATTTCTCACTTATCGTATGTTTTCCTCTAGTTTATGTTTTATTGATTATCTCACAAATTATTGGTTAAACATGAGGAAAACCAAGCTAGGAACAAAGTAGACGAAGAGACGAACGCATAGGCGCAAACGGCTCGAAAAAACGGAGTCCAAACGAAGAATCTAGAGTCGGTCAAAGTTCGTGAGTCAAATACACAGTCCGAGGAACCAAGCGTGGAAAGGGCCGGACGTGAGCAATGGTGTCCGGGTTGCGTCCGCCCAACTAAACCCGGACGAGGAGTAATTGTGTCCGCCTAAACTAAGGCCGGACAAGACCAGGACGTGAGTAATTGTGTCCGCTCAACAAAGCCGGACAGCAACAACACGTCCGCCCAACCAGGGCCGGACAAGGGCGGACAGAAGAAAGGACATAATATGTCCGTGGAAAAAAGCACGGACAGGAAATAAATGCAAACCCAGATCCAGAAACTGTCGCGACTGGTTTACTTCGACGACTGGTTTTCTTCGCCGACTGTCTTCCCCAAGTTGCTTCTTCCTTTGCGGCGCCTGCAGACATATCCATCTACTCCATCTAACATATCAGGCGCCTGCCTTAAAATCCTCACGCGTTCTGCCGCCCCAATCCATTCCTTAAAATCCTCACGCGGTGTTCCCTCGGTCTTCTTCCTCTTCCTGCCTCTATATAAACACGCTCCTTATGCCAAATAAATCATCCCTTCCTGAATCCAAATTGTACCACTGTTCACCTCATAGTTCCACACCTACAATCCATCCATCCTCTTATCCCCACTTCTCCATTTTATTTTCATTCTTCATTCCACCACGAAGCAGAAGCAGTATAAAAAGAAGAGAAGAAAAGGGAGCTGGAGCAGAAGCGAATCGCAGTCTAGTCTCCGCCGGCAGTATCCAAAATAATGGCTATCTCTGCTTTCTTTTTATTTCTGTTAATGTCTGAGTGATTTTTACTCGTATCCTAGGATGGGGTTTGATCCTAATATTACTTAAATAAATATTTATCTCCTGTTTCACTTATTAAACTTGTTTTAATTCCTTTCAGCAAATTTTGTTAAATGCTTAGCGTGACAAACTACTGCATTTATTTGGTAACTATCAACATATGATTTTGAGATAGTCAAGGTACCACAAAGGAATAAACCTTGGAATTTACACTCCGGATTGAGCAGGAAAATACTGAGGCTATTACTAAGAGTTCGTAACTGACAATTATTAACTCTAATAGACAATAAATAATTAAGACATGATTATAAAATTGTTTAAGTAATTTAGGAAATTCCCCCGCTATCCTAGGATACCCTTTTTCCATCCATTTACTTTATTTTATTGTGTTTATTATTTCTGCACTGATCCTAAACAAATCAAGCTTGCCTCCGGCTAAACCCCCAATTTACATTTTATGCACTTTTATTTATCTTCTTGTACATTTACTAAACTGGATAATTAATTAGATAGTTGCGAAGTCTCTGTGGATACGACCTTGTTGTACTATAAAGATTGGGTACACTGCCCATAGTTAGCAAGATAGTTTAACTACTATTTTGCCCAACAAAAACAAGGGTATATTGTGAATTTTCCAAAAAATAAAAACTATGCCCAAACTCATAAGAGAAAATCTCACAGGCATGATTGAACAGAGCATTAGCATCACCGATAACTTAGTGAAGCGGAGCTTGTGAATTGTAAGGAAGAATCTACACTGTTACAATACAAATATTTCCTGTGCCCAGTGAGTCTCAGGTAATCACTCTGTTCCTTCGTACCCGTCCGACCCCACTCGCTACTTTCCCCACCACTCCTCGGTCGCCGCTGCTCTATCCTCCCTTCCCCTTGCCTTCCATTTCTCAGTCAGCAAACTAAACTCCATCCCCCCCTCCCCACCCAGATGGAGTCAAACGCCCCTTTAACTCGCCAACGTCGGTCGTCGCCTTCAAGTGACCGATTCCTCGCGCTTTTCTCCCAATCGCCTCCGGCTGAATCCTCCGTTCTTGGCGGCTACGGTGACGAACTGAGCGAAGACGACATCTTCTGGTCGGGTGAATCGTCCGAATCGAACAGCTCACCGTCCACCTCTCCCGCTGTGCGGCAGGCGTCAAATTTATACCACACGTCTTCCTCCTCCGCCGCCTCAAATAAGGGGTTTGGTGGGCCTGAGAAATTTGGCATCCTCGCGGCTCTCCCTGAGTTTGGTGGAGAGAAAAAATCTAATGGCCGGTCAGTCTTAAACCATAACACCTCGATCTCGCCTTCTGCCGCCGCGGCCGCCTCAGCCAGGATGATTCCAGTGATTCCTCGTCCGCCGCCGGAGAGGACACATTCAATGTCGCTGAAATACCACCAGTCTGCTCCCGTGAACGTCCCGATGATGGTGAGACACGATCTAGATTGGCGTCGCCGACTCGCAGGGAGTGTTCTCAACGGAGGCGAGCCAGGGATCATGGATGACGATGAGCAGGAAGATGGAATGATGCTTCCTCCTCACGAGATGGTGGCTAAGCAATCAGTGAATTCCCCGATTTACTCGACGTCAGTTTTGGAAGGGAAAGGGAGGACTTTGAAGGGACGAGATCTGCGTCGGGTTCGGAATGCGGTTTTTAGGCAAACAGGTTTTATCGATTGAATATGTATTTTCCGTTAGGATTCTTGGGGGCTCCAGAATTGTCCTTGGTCTGTTTAAGTGTGTGGGTGTTAAATTGGGGTTAAACCTAGTGATTCCGGAATTTACTGGCGACAGAAGAGGGTATTTCACCCTTTTCTTGTCTTTGGTTCGAGGGATTGTCTTTTCCCTTCTCGTTCGCTTAGGAGTGGCTTGATGCTCATGTATCCAGAATGGCGATTTTGAGCTGTGAGCAAGTCTCTATAGTCTCGTGCATTGTGAATCCCATTAGTTTCTGTACGTATAGATGGATTTATTAATTTGGGTATGATGTTTCTGTTCACTCCAGCTGTAGATTTTCTTTTTCACATTTTCAATGCTAATTAGTGTTACCGGTTGATTGTCTCTGGATTTGATTTGACTGTAATGTGTACGAGATGTTTTAATTTGCACTGGTGGTGTCTCTTTGTAGCAATATGACGGTGTCCTGAGTGCAATTTAGTAGAGAATTGGCTGCATATGGTACAAAATTTTCAATGGAGATCTGATGTATGTTGGGAGTTGATTTGTGAATTGAATGTTCGGGGGAGTTTACCAGTCTTTTTAGATTTTAAAGATTGAACTTAAAGAATTAATTTCATGCCAGTTTTCCTTTCTTGGCGTGCATCCCATCTCTAGTCTCCTTCAAGGTATTTGAAGGTCCTATTTTGATATCCTAAACTTTTTACGTGTTGATGTTTTGTGGAGGTTGAGATTTCCAGACAGCCTCTCCCAGGAGAAGAAAATCTTTTCTGCCAAGTTCGTTGCGTCTTCATGCTCATCCCATCCGTCTTGACTTACATCTGATTGTTGGAGTCATCCAACCTTTTTTGTAGATGCTTCACTGCTGTGTGGTACTGTAAAAAATAATATGAGAACTATATAACTCCAAGCACAAAACAAAATTAGAATTTGTGGCTTTTGATTTTTTACACTCAGCAATGAAATTCATGTGTTGTGTGGACGCAATGAATTTTATATGCGTTTACAATGTACATACAGCTATGCATTGAAAACTATTAAATGAAATTGGACAAAATCAATTATTTTAATATCTGGTTCTAATTGTTTCTCTGATTTACAAGGTGCTTTGTATATACTCAATTGATGGTTCTGTATTTCTTGTGATGTGCAGATACTGTGTATTTTGTTTTGTATATGCATGAAGTTATATCATATACAGGTAATTCTGTGTTGTACATGTATACATGTACGAACTTCATGTTGTGTTTTGTGTATATAGCAGTTATATGACACAAATAGGTTGACAGGTCTAGAATTATCTTTTTGATATAAGAATTCAGTTGAGTTTTTTCAATCGTAGTTTAACCATGCTCAAAGACACTTTTAGTTTCATGTTATCTCCTTGCATGCTAGATTATCTAAGCTCCCTTACCCAGCTATCTGAAGTCACTCAGCTGATTGCTTACTTAGAAAGAGATTAAAAGTAAAGTATGTGCGAGAAAATGTGATAATCTTGTTAATGTAGCTAATATGCGTGACATACAAAGAGGGCTGACTGATAACTGAAATTAGCTGACAAAGAGGCCTTAGTGATTTTTTGTACATTTACGCCTCTGAATAAAATTCTAATAAATCCTGTTGTAACTAGAGGGTTGCCAACTCCAATGATATTATTATGATTTCTACCTTTTGACTAATTATACTTACTGTTGCTAGGTACTTGCTTTGAATGGTTGCAAAGGAAACCTATAGCAGATGTAGGCATTGGTTGCTGTCTTCCTGCATGAAGGCTTAGCTGTTTGTATAATAAACTTTGGGCAAAACCACAAATCAATTAGCTTGTACTAATGTTGTGGACTACTTAAGAAAGATTTACTGGTATCAGTTGTCTGCCAGATTATATTCTAACTTGTTTTACTGTACCACATGACGTATGCTAAACTTGTCTAGGTCGGCTACTGTGCCTTTCTGTAGCTTGTATCCCTAGTAGAGGATACTTGGTTTTGTCTATGATTGTTTTTGTTGTTGGAAACTTTAAATATAATATTGGTGTGTGATAGAAGAAATATCAAGTGAATAGTCTAGGCTCTGTGTTTATCTAATGGCAATATCAAAGAACTGGTGGTTTCAAGCTTTAGAGTGAAATCAAGTTGCTTTAAATCAAATTATCATGTGATGGGGAATATAAGTTATAAATGTTTCTCTAGAAGCTGTGTCCAAAATATATTTCTTGCTGTTCTGCGGTCTCATGATGGGCACATTTGATCGATTTTCCTTAGTTTCATTAGTGTGTTGGAGGGATAGTCATGTATTCAATGAATCCTGATAAGGACAGTTTGCTTCCGTCTAGTGTGGCTCAAACTTGGCCAGATGTTTTTACCTATATATCACGTTAACTAACTATTTTTTCAGCTTATTTCATCTCCATTCATGGTTTCTTCTTTCACTGATGTAGCCAGCCTGTAAATGAAAGCTTTCCCGTCTTGTATGTCAGTTCGTGGTTGAGCTCTTGATATTTCTCACCTGATTTAACTAATATTCGTGAACATGCATGAAGCACGATTTATCAGTGGAGTAGAAGCTGTCCTTTTCTTTCATAAAATATCTCAGCGACTTTGTATTAATTTCAGAATCTACAACGATTTGTTAGATTCGTTTGCTAAGATGAGGCTCTGGTAATGGGAGTTTCCTTCAGCTAATCTGCTTTATGGATTATCGTTTTCTAAGGTTAAATAATGTCCTTGGATATGGCATACATCATAACACTGGAGATCATCTATAATCAATGGGCTTTTGTTGTATAAGCTTTTCTATAGTAATAGTATAGTTTGAATCTGAACACAAATGTCTTTCTAAATTTCGCTTTGTAGTCAGGCAGGCTCCCTTATGTTATTTATGTGTTCGCTTAAAACACATTTCCTTGACTAACCATTCCTTGACAGACCCATTTGAGTTTTTTGCAGCTTTCCCCCTTCCTCACCGAGTAAGTCTGAGCCATAATTATTTGCTTGCCCCAGTTCAATGTTTGAATTTCACTAGATTAATGCAACGTCTGTCTTTCTATGACAAGCTGACTATCTCTGTGCCCCCTGGATTTTTGGCAAAACTGAGCAGTCCACGCTATTGGTCTGCAAATATCTATATTTTGGCAAGGACAATTGTAGGCGTGATGATTCATTCTTGAGATGATTCTTACCTATAACTTAGCTGTGCATTATTGCTACATATGAATTGCACACAGTGTGCTTTGAGCTAGAGTTTTATACTGCAGCAGATAAGATTTTCTTAGGAGGGAGGTGATAGGTGGGTCATTTAATGCTTGTTGCAAATCGCAAATCATGCTTTTGTCCGAGTAATATTATTGAAGAGGTTCAGAATATTCGGTCACTTGCATTCATTCTTAATTTCTGAGTGCGTGATTAAGATTATCCAAATATGCATATTCATGCAAGGCTCATTATATTTCCTCTTAAGTTTTCTGTGAGTTTGGTGTTGTGCCTATGGGCCACTTGACTTATATAAGGGACCGATTGTTTTAGTCGGCATCTTCTTGATCTGTCCTCTTCATCCTTGAATAGATTCCATTAAGAGGACAGTTGTAAGTACATTTGTCAAATTTTTTGTATTGCTCCGTTTTTTATTCCAAAATCCTTACCGATTGACATTTGCATTTACTCATGTTTAGTTGTTTACAGATTTCTCTTAGCTATAAGGAAAAGGTATGTTAGGTAAATATCACATTTATGCACCTGTCCTTGGTTGTTGGGATACTAATATGTCTTCTAGGCTTTTCTCTCTTCGATGGGAACTTTACGATTTTATCCTTCGACTGTGAACTTCTCCCTAACTAGAGCTCAAAGCTATTTTGGCAGCGCTATGTGAACCACTGTTAATGATTACGTAGATTATTCTGAAGCTAATTATGATTTTTGATCTCAGTTCATACTTCCAAGGATGATGTCTTCAGTAATCACCATCTATGACTTTCTAGTAAAGATCGTCTACCATGCTTATGAGAATGTAAAATGTCAGTCATGAGATATATCCTATCGGGGTAAGTGTTAAAAAAAAAGAAAAGAAAAGAAAACCAATCTTAAAAGCCACATTGCTCTCTGTGGGCTAGTCTGACAGTTATGATATCTCTGCTTCTGATAATTGTTTTGCAAGTTCCTTCACTATTCTTTAATAACGCTGATCTTCATTTATTCAAGGATTCAGTATCTCTCAGGAAAGAGAAGTGACTGTTTAAGCACGAGGAGGATATCATACTAGTGTTAAACAGCCATATATTACATTTTGTGACACTATCTTGACTTTTCTTGCTGCATTACATTGCCCAAACTGAAGACAGTAACCACTCTGTTACGGACCTATTAAATGCCTGATGCTATTCCACCACCAGCTCTTTCACAATTGGGCATCGATAATTGATGGGGCCCAGTAGAAGAATCTGTTCCAGTCTTCATAGCTTTGCTTGCTGCAACAGAATTGTAGGTAATTTTTGTACATTGCTTTGATATGTGAGTAAATGTGGACACGTTTGTTCTGTTGATAGTTTAAATGCTATTTCAAACAAAGCTTTATCCATATCACAAGGATGTCTTGTTTTGTTGGTTTGATTTAGCCGCTCTATATTTTTTCTTGTGGTATAGAACCGGTGTACGTTGGTGTGCTCTGTTTTTTTTTTCACTTGGAAAGATATGGCCTACTTTCACCTCTTAAATGTGGCATGGTTATTTGCTTGGACTCTAGTCTGGCCACATGATCCTGGTGTGGCGGAGCGTTGGTACTGGTTCTAGAATTAACCATGAGGTGTAGTAATTAGTAAAAGAATGTCTTATCATTGATCTAGTAGTTTGCACAAAAATTTGAAAAATGTACGTATGTAAAAGAACACGTCCTGTGTGCACGGGATGAAACTAAAGTTTTGTGTGTAGACTCGCCCATAACTTTCCTATTCCCACTGAAGGGGTGAACAAAGCAAGCTTCCAGTCATAGGATCCGGAGGTTTCATATATTAGTAGTAAAATCTAATCCTTATTTACTGCAATCCCAACTACTTTGATCAGGCTATGGGTCCCCCTTTATTGATTATTATATTGTATCGACACCTTTTCCCTCTCTTCTTTCTCCTCCCTCTCTCATCGCCCTGTCGAATCTCTATAGGATTTCTATATAAGTCTATTTAAGACAAGCGTTGCTCAGTTCCATGTTAGTACTTCCCTGAACGGTCACTTTACTCTCCTCGTTTTGGTTTTTGTCCACAGCTGCTGGCTTAGTTCATACACAATGGCTCTCTCTAAATTGAAGATGACTCTGCTTTCCCTTGTCATGGTTCTTGCTTTTGCAAATATGAAGATAGCTCTTTGCCATCTGGTTAAGGGTTCTGTTTCTTGCGTTGACTGTGATAGCCATTACGACTACTCAGGTTTGCAGCTCTTTTCCTTCCTCTCTATCATACAAAGGGTGAGAAACAGAATCACACACACACACTCTTTGTTGGAAGAGAATGGGTTTTGAGGTTTCTCAGCCTTCTAATGTAAGGTGTATGCTTGTTTGATCTTGAAATGTGCTCCCAGCTTTTTTTGTTTCTGTTTTTACGTCCTTGTTGTGCATAACAATGATGACAGCCTAGTTAATAAGTGAACCTTGCAGCCGTCTGGAATTTGTAGCACTCACCCCCACTTAAAGGCCAAAAAAGGGTGTACTTGGTAAAAAATGTCTTAGAGTGGGGTTACAAACGTAGCCCGGTAACCAGCAAGCCAGCCAACCCACCAACCATATGTCTAGTTAGAAACGTCCTTCATTTACTTCGCTAGTAGTACTACCGGCCATGTTGCCATTCCAATTCTTTCTTGTAATTTGTTACATATCATGGCAGGTATCAAGATTCTGATCAAATGTGAACACTACCATCAACACAAGACTCGACCACTTGTTGCGATCACTAAGAAAGACGGCTCGTTCGCTCGCAACGTGGCACCAGGCTCTGCAAATTGCCATGCCAGGCTTCTTGGTGGTCCAAAGCAGCTCTACGCCTCATCGAAGAGGAACATGATACATGCCAAGCTTGTTGCTGCTGACCAATCCTCAAATACCTTCACTACCGTCGCTCCCTTGACCTTTGCCACCTCCTGTTCCAGTCTGACCAGGAAACTGGGTTCAAACTGCGGTGCTGCTCAAGACCAGAGGTTCGGCTCGTCGAAGACCGTGGATCTGCCGATTCCTCCCGAGTATGGGTTCGCTCCCACTAGCTATTATTTTACCCCCTTCATGCCTATTATAGGGATCCCATAAGTTGTCTTAAATCAATGGTAAAACTCGTTTGGTACGAGCTGCGTGTTGCTGTTTGTTTCTGCCAGGAAAGCTATATAATATGTATGTATGGATCTATATATATAACTTGTGTAGGTTGTGTTGGTGTACTTCGCAGATCAGGGTGCTCAACTAGTTTTAAGTAAGTTCGTTGGGCTTTTCGTGGGTGGTTCACAGTCGAAAATAGGTGTATGTGCTTTGCTCTTAATGTTGTAATAGTTGCTGTTCTTGGAGTTGAATACCATATATATATATGTAAAATAGTTGCTCTGTTTTTTACTCGTTGAGGTAAAACACTGAAACTAGTAAAACTTGTACGAATGTATTGAAATATAATTAATCATTCTACACGACATTAGGGTGCAACAAAAAATGTAGGTTAAAATAAACAAAACTATTACAAGAAAAACAAAAAGATTGGCAGAGTAGAGACTCATGACTGCTTCTAGGAGCCGAAAGTTCGTTCGGCCACAGGTTGTTAGCGGATCCAATCTGGTTTATCGCGCCTTTGTGCTCAACTCATCCTGATCTTGCTGTCTCGAAAACTTATCATGAACTAGCTTTCAAAAAAAAAAAAAAACTTATCATGATCTTGAGTTCAAATGGTGCAGTTGATATACGGAGTGCACCTAATAAAAGCTGATTATTTGGGTGGACAAGTGCAGTTGGGTTAGTGTGTGAGGCTTGGTTTTTTATTAATCGGGCTAGGTTAAGTTAGGCCCAAACGTTTAATTCATAGTTTGACGAAAACAAAATATGTGTGAATCCATAATTTGGGCCGTCCTAATTAAACTCGACTTTTTGAAATTTTAATCCAAATTCATAAGCCACTTTTACAAAAATAAGCCTATTAAATTAATTTTTGAGCTGGATCACCCAACCAAACTCATAATATTCAGCTCTAATGTAACTCTACTTCCTCACTAGTAGTCATTGTCAAGCGTATGTGTCTATAGGGTGTGTTCGTTCACAACTTTTGATACATTAATCTTATTTTGTAAAAGTGATAATACATGTCTTTCTTATTGGTGTAGATTAGTATTTGGATCTCACAAAAAACTTTTTATGGTTTTCGTTTGTTCCACATGCAAGCATCGAACACCACCTTAGTTGCGTTTATCAAATGTATCCTTATTTTGTTTACTTAAAAAGAATGAAATTTTAAATATCGGTTCCATTAAATTTCATCAAATATCTCTACCTATATGAAATACCATTGAGTTTTTTTACTACAAAATACTATTCCATCAATTTTATGACTTAACCACTGTCAAAATTTTCAATTTCTTCCATTTTTTTCCTTGTTTCAATTTTTACGAGATACCCTTGTATATTTGTAACGACTAGTTTCACCATATCATCTTGATGTTTCAAATAGCTAGCTTTACCATATACCCCTATAACAAATAGTTTTACCTGGTACCCCTGCGACTTATAAAAGTGGGTTTTGACTTTCATTATTATTTACTATGGGAAGCCCTACTTTCTTATTAATAAAGTGGATATATTTTTAAAATATTTACTATGGACATTATATTGGCATCCTTAATACCGGTGTTAAAGATATTATCATTAAGTATGGATATTTCTTCCTAAAAAAATATTAAGTATGGATATTTAGATACTACTTTACTTGGTATAAAGTGGATATTTACTTGTATATATTTATAAAACCTGTAATATTTTTTAACTTACTTATAAGCCAGTTTACTTGATAGTAATAAAAATTACCCTCCTATTTTAAATGTAGGTAGTATTTTTTATTCTAATAATTTTCTAATATCTTGCCAAAAAATTATTATTTAAAAAAAACTTCCTTGTACGACTAAATCAAAATTCAAAATTGAAAGAAGAAGATGTAGTAACTTTTGTCCCTTATAGTTATATATTCCTAAGATTGAAGTTAGAAGATGTAGAATAGAGATAAAAGATAAATATGTTTGTAGATTTGATAATATATTTTCACTTATAAAACCCTTGGTATAGAGAGAGGATCCATCTCAGATAGTCTCTTTGCTACACTATAACAACATAAGTGTGGGCAAAATCTGCCCGTTAGTAAGTACGCGCTACACGCGCGGCGATTTTTTCTCCTTCCTCTGTTATCAAACTGCTCCCCCGTGCTCTAGGTCGCCACTGCTGCAGGTCGCTGGTGGTGCTCCGCCGTCCGCCCTCTTGAGCCGCCACTACAGATCCCGCCGCACCGCCAGGCCCCCGCCTGGTGGCTAGGCCCCCACCGGCTGGCGCTTCCCCCTCCTCTCTTCCTCCTCTTTGGTTATCTATCCTGGTGTCGATGACTCGTAAGCGGCCAAGCACTCGCGCCACCTCGGTGGTCTCCCCGCCAGGTGGCGGTGCTCCATCGCCTTCCCCCGCCCCTGGTCCTGCCTCTTCTTCTCTAGGCTTGGCTTCTAGCTCGCGCTGTACTTCATCTTCCGCGCTTCTTCCTTCGTCTTAGCCGGTGACGACAAGCTCGTTGTTGCCCGCGTCTGTCAATGGTGTGACTGTTGGCTTGCCTGCTAGTTCTGGTGGCGTAGCGAGTCCAGCTTCTCCGTCGGGTCTTCCTGCGCTTTTGGGTTCTGGTGCGGCAGCGGGCTTGGATGGGGAGCGCATTCACCTCTTGTGTCATGCTTCCTCCTCTGCGCTACAAAAATTGTCTCTGCCGGTGGTGACTAGCTCGATATTTCCCAAGAATTTGGATCCCGTAGCGACTGGAAGTCCCCGTCATGTGTCTAGTTTAATTGATGGCAAGGATGGGGTTTCTAATGTGATTGTAGGCAAGATTGTGCTTAGCCGTGGGATTACTGTCGAGTATGATGCAAGTGTTGGCAAGGATGGAGATTATGGTGCGATTGTTGGATTAGCTACTAATTCTGTTGCGACAAGAAGCCTAATTGTTGGCAAGAATGGAGTCTCTAATGCGACTCCTGGAAAGAATGTTTTCAGTCGTGACAAACGGCCAGGGATTACTGGTGGGGGCCCAATTGTGGGGCTCCCCGAGTCGGTGACTTCAATTAGGGACCTAAATGCAGGGCTGTCCGAGAAGGTTTTGGCCCCCCCTCAGCAACCACTTGTCTCAGAGGGTGGGAATTCTGCTAGTGGTGAGACTTGTTCCACTAGTATGTTGATTAAGGATTCCGCTGTGGTCCGATCTGGCATCGTGTTGGGTCGCCCAAGAAGTGATCACTCCCAGGTTATCTTTAATAAAATGGGAGTGTCCATATTGTCTCTGATGAGCATGTCTTTTATGAGCAGCCCGTTGTGCCCCTGCCTTGGACTTGATCGTTGACCTCTCGGGTCCACCAGCTGATTTGGCCCTTCAGAAGTACCTCAATCAGCCAGGCCCTTCTTCTGCAGTGGCTGTGGGTAAGGACTTCCCGCCTCTCCCCAAGGCCCCAGGTCCTGCTGTAGATCAGATTGCGATAGCAAAAAGAACTCCCCGACCACACCTCCCAAGTAAGGCAAAACACTCCAGCTCGACAGGTATATGCTTCTGGCCAAACAAAAATCAAATTGAGGCATGTCTTTGTGTTTAGATAACAATGATATCATAGACTCTGAAAGCCCATATGTCTTTATTGTGGAGGACAATTTATTGCCTGAAATTGACTATTGGAAAAACGTGTTAGTTGGTCATATCTGGGGGAAAAAATTTGGCTTTCATATTGTCAAAGAGTTCGTGAAAAGGGCCTAGAGCTTTGTAGCTACTGTAGACACCAAAAATTCTCACCCCATAAAGCAAATTCCAAAATAATGAATAAAATAAGGGAGGTCGTCGCCTTTCTTTTTCAAAACGTATTAGCGTGCGTGCCAAAGTGAAACCATCGTTTTACGATAAAATCTTAAACCAATTTTCAAGCATTTTAGAAAAAAAACAATTTTCAAAAAATGAATTTTCCAATAATAATATGTTTTAGACTCACCCTTTCATTTATTTATCTGTTTTGTTAGTTTTAGTTTAATATCCTTGGTTGTGGGCAGTTTATTTACTTTAGTTTACTTATATTATTTCATCATTTTTTTATGTTGTTATTTTGTAAAGAAAACATTTCATTTTTATTGACTAAATTTTTTTAGTCTAACTCTGCACATACATTTTTTTTAAACATTAGCGATTCTGATGGTTTTACTCATGTCGAGTAATAGCTTTTATTTTACTTCTCTCAGTTTTTGTATGAAGTTCTATTGTAATGATCATTTTTATTTATCGTTTTTCGGCGGACCAAGCTTGGTCTTAAGTGGATCCCTTAGGGATAAAGGGCCAAGTATCATAAATAAGCTTAGTGACATTCAAAGAAATTTGGACCTTGACCCATAGAACTCGGCCCTCATCTCTCAAAAAAATCTCTAAGTCACAACCTCATTGTCAGGGACTCCCATGAGCTCCTATTCCTTCGCCAGCCCTCAAAAACACGCTAGCTTAAGTGGGTGGACTCTAATACTTCCTTTTTTCACAGAGCCATTAAGGCGAAAAGGAACAAGAACTCCATCACGCCCATTATGAATGATCAGGGGGAGATCCTCTAAACCCCTTCCAACATTGAAAACTGTTTGGTAGGCCACTTCTGTCTAACCCTAGGCTACAGGGCTCCCCCCCCCCGCGCTCCTTTGCTGAGCTCAACTTGGACAATGTGAGAATTTATGACCACTCATCATGGTCTCTCTTAACCCAGCCCGTTGAGAATAGTGACATTAGATACGCCCTCATTACCATTGGGGATGATAAAGCCCCGGGCCCGGATGGCTACACCGCTAAATTCTTTAAAGCAGCCTGGGATATAATTGGTGAGGACATTTGTGGCGCCATCAAAAGCTTCTTCCATAGTTGCAGGCTTCTTAAAGAAATTAATGCCACTCTTATCACCCTTATTCCTAAAATTGACAATGCCTCATCCCCAGGGGACTATAGACCCATCTCTTGCTGCAATACCCTGTACAAGCTTATTCACAAAATTCTGGCTGATAGGCTCAAGAACGTCCTCCCCTCACTTGTGAATTCTAGCCAAAGAGCTTTTATCAAAGATCATCTTATCTCAGATAACATCCAACTCTGCTCATGCCTTATGAAAAACTACCAAAGGGCAAAAATTTCCCCTCGGTGTACAATGAAAATGGATATCAGGAAGGCATTTGACACTATGGACTGGAGATTCCTCCGGGACGCTCTCTCCTTCCTAAACTCCCCCCCCCACACAATTTAGTAACTGGATTATTCAATATGTCACCTCCACCTCCTTCTCGATTAACATAAATGGCTCGCCCTCGACATCATTCATAGGGGAACGAAGGCTGCGCCAAGGAGACCCTCTCTCCTCCTACCTCTTTGTGCTTGTTATGGATATGCTTTCACGGCTGCTCGACCAGCTCCTTACCACCCCAGACTTTCATTATCACCCATCATGCAAATCCCTCCGTATCTCCCACCTCTTCTTTGCCGATGATGCCCTTTTATTCTGTAGAGGTGGCCAAAGCTCGATAACTTCCATGCTCAACAAAGTCCCTGCTAAATCTGACATATTCCTTGGAGGGGTAAACCCCACCCTTGTTGAATCGCTTGTACAACTAACGGGGTTTAATCAGGGTTCTTTCCCATTCCGCTATCTCCGCATCCCAATCACTGCTAGGAAGCCTAGAGCCGTTGACTTTAACCCCCTCATTGACAGCATTCTTAAAGCAATCACATCTTGGGGAAGTAAATCCCTCTCCTTTGCAGGCAGACTCTCTCTTATTCAGAGTACTCTCTTTGGCATAGTTGGTTTCTGGGCCTCCTACATCACTATTCCTAAGAACGTCATCAAGAGAGTCATTACTTGCCTCCGGTTGTTCCTATGGTCAGGGGAGGCTGGAAGTAATTCCACCCCTCTAGTGGCCTAGAACGCTATCACAAATACCAAGAAAAATGGTGGTCTGGGACTTAGGGACATCCACAATTGGAATATGTGTGTTATGCTCAAGACCATCTCAGCCATCACTTATGACTCGGAGCGCCTTTGAATCCAATGGATCCACAAGCTCTTCCTTCAAAACCTTAGCATCATCTGGACGACTACTGCTAAAGGCAATGATCCCTAGAGTTGGAAAGCTATCCTTCATCCCAGGGACTGTTGGTTAAAGCAATGTGGCTCATCAATGATGCCATCTCCCTTTTCAGCTCCTACCCTTCCCGCCCTAGGGTTAGCTTGTTCTATAAAGACATCTCCACCCCTCCCCAGATCTTCCAATGGTACAATATCTGCTGGAAAAATTGGTCTATTCATAAAGCTAAATTTATCTTATGGGTTACTCCGAAAGGTAGACTTAAAACCTATTGATAAGCTCCAATCTTATGGGCATATTCTTGCTAACAGATGCTGGCTAGGTGAGTGTGCTCAAGAGACAAACAACCATCTTTTTTCCATTGCAGGTATTCTTGTAGGGTCTGGTAGACTATCTGCGACTAGCTGGGAATTCCAACCAATCAGAGAAGTCTTCGTAGCTACGCAACCTGGATCCTTCGCTACTACAAGAGGCATCGACAGATTGACCTAGCGAAAAGAGCAGTAGTAGCAAATGTTGTCTATCATATCTGGATAGAAAGGTGCAAGCGAGCTATGACCAACCAAACCAGAGATCTCACTCTCATTATTGTTGACATCAAAGCTACAACTAAAGCCATTATTTGGACTAAGATGAACCGATCCAGCGCAGACTTCGATTGGCTAGATAGGGTGCTCTGCTCCTAGGAGCGACATGTTTTGATATCGGTTATACATACTATTTTGGGCTGATTATCGTTGTTCTTGTTCAATAACTGGGGTTACGTTTGTACTAGCTCTATGCTTCTTTGGTCAACTTCACGCTGCTTTTTGTCCACTAGCTGGGGTTGCATTTGTACTAGCTCTATGCTGTTTTGTTCACCACTAGGGAGGGATTTTGTATATCCACCACTCCCCTAGGCGAGATGCCCCTAATTAGTTATCAGATATATAGGGCTTCTATGTATCTAACGCTACAATTTCTCTTTACTTGATATATATATACATCCTTATTTAAAAAAAAAAGAATTAGAGAAAAGATTACAACATAAATCTAAAGATCCGGTTTGCTAACCCAATATGGGGAGCTTGCCTAACAACTCACACATGACGCTAAAAATAACAAAAGTAATAAAAGAAGAACACATTGAACACATTAGAGAAAAAGGAAGAAGAAACTCTGTTAGAAGATCCCTGCTCCTCCTTCTGTTGACATATATCTCTGCATTAATCCTTTGCTAGTAGTATGAAGTGCTAACAATAGTGAAGTTGTGTGTGTCATAGAAATGAAAGGAGAGGCAAGAGCCTCTAAGAGAGGCGTAGGCCCTAGCGTGAATGAAGCATGTTTGTTTTTCTAACCCTAGGTGCCTTTTTATATCAAAAATAGAGATTTTTATCTCTTAAAATGTGTATTTTTTGATTTCTGACAGCTGCGTCCGGACATGCAAGTCGAGACTCATGTTTGGACAGGTCGATATGTCAACTTGTTTTGGGCCTAGATTCTTCGTCCGGACTTTGTGTTGCTTCCTGTTTGTTGCGATGCGAAGCTTGTGAAGTAATCTATGCATTTCCAATATATTTTCCTACATTTGACACATAAAATGTATTAGTTCATATCAAAACATAAATATAAGGAAAAACATATGATAAGTGAGAAATATGACATGAATTGTTGTGAGAATAGGAATAATTAAAGCCTTAAAGTATATATATTTTGCACTTATTAGATGACAGTGAATTTTGACCTAATTTGACAATCGAAACCCTAATTTAGGTTAATTTAATTTTCAACTTTGATTCCTGTAAAAAAAATGTAAAAAAACCCAAAAATATAGAAGCTTTCACACTTAGGTAAATTAACTTCATAATAAGGCTTATAATGACATTAATAAAGGAAAAATAGCTTCAAAGGGTAGTGAAAGTAATTTGAACCTGGGTAAGTTTTATTACCAAGTCCCTGAACCCAAACTCTTACCTTTCCAAGTTTACATAGGTTAAAACTTAGGCGACGACTCATAATACGTTCTAGTTTGGCTAACTAGCTATTATTTTATAACATAGTTGTTAAATTTTGGTTATAAGTGGATCGAGAACCCGATCAGATCCTAATCATCATTAGCAACATAGGATAAGATTAAAAAAACCGGGGCACATAGGCATAGAGCCAACAAAAGCATCAAATATCGGATATACAAAGTAGGAGGAAGATAAAAATACAAAAGCTTTCACACACTAATAAAACTTTATGAGCAAAGCTATCCAACAAGTACACCACACCAGAGTTAACCATGAAGAAATTGTTTTCTCCAACTATTGTAATAGGAAAATGGGTTACAATTTGATATGTAGTGGTACTTTTATCTTGCAATCGGGTGATCTGGATCTAGCTTTTAACAGGAAAACGAGGAGTGATGCTTCGAACTGTCTACTAGAGATGGACACAATTCGGTGCAGCAAGCTGTGATCAGAATATGTGCTAAGATGTTGGTGCTCATCAATTGAAAGGAAACTATGAAAATGATGTAGGCCATCCGACGAGTAAGATATGAAGACCCCCATTTGTACACCCGTTTTGTTTCGATTCTAAGAAGTAATTTGAAAATCGGACTTTGTATGTGTAATGAATCTCTTACAAATTTCCCAGCAATAGTAGCAAGTAGATGTTGTAATTTTAATTTTGATTGGAAACAGTGGGACATGACCACAACTTCAATTAAACTAATCCAAGCTGCTAAGTTGGAAACTGAGGTGACACCAACCTTTTGAGAGTAAGGATGGACTCGACATTTTGAGCCCAAGTACTATACGAAGTATGACATGTTATTTTTTTTAAAAAAGTAAGTAAACATTTATAATGAGTCTTTTATGTTCGTCCAAATGATAGCATTTGCTACTCCGTTCAACAGCCAAACTATCCCAAAAAAAAAAAAACCTAAATTGGTCTGCGGTCTCCTCGGAGTCGGAGACATCCAATAAAATTAACTATTGAAGGTCCCGAGCTGAGCTGACTGTTTCAAATGGAACCTTTGTGGAAATTACGAATTGTGGTAGGAGTTAAAAGTGAAATGTATTTGCTGATGATAACCATAACTATATAAATATATACACACACTTATAGACTAATATACATATCACGCGACAAAATGAAGAAGACGACACACCACCATGCATATCTCCTTCCTTCTATTCTATTGTCGTGTAGAAAAGTAGCAGAACGCATGAACTAATTAATACCGCGTGGAAGTTTCAAGCTCTACTTTATATACCCATCATAAGTACTGTTTGTGCGTGACCCTCCAGTACATTTGATTTAATTACTTCTACTTCATAAATCATACATGCCCTCGTTCGATCGTTCTGAAAATTATACATAATCTTCACATCTTTCTCTGCATCCCATCAAAAGAGTTTTAATTAATTATCGATCACTGCACAAGCTAGCAAAAGCAACAACACATCACCATTGATTAATAATTAATGGCGGCAGAGCTTCTTCCCGGATTCCGATTCTACCCCACGGAAGAAGAGCTCATATCGTTCTATCTAGCTAACAAGCTACAAGGCGCCGGTGGAGATCCTCACATTACTCAAGAGCTCAATAAACTCATTCCTGTGGTCGACATCTACAACAACGAGCCATGGGATCTACCTCGTACGTAATTATTGATGTTAGATAATGATCAATTTTGTATAATCTAATTTCACGACCACTTTAAACGAAGATGATTCTCTATGTAGACTCAATATCATATGAATTATAAAGTAATCTTTATTTATTTGTTTATCATCTATGAATGCAGAGTTTTGCGGCGAGATTTGTCACAGGGAGACGGAGCAGTGGTTCTTCTTCATGCCACAGCAAGAGAGAGAAGCTCGAGGCGGGAGGACCAGCCGAACGACGTCGTCCGGATACTGGAAAGCTACTGGCTCCCCTAGTGTGGTCTATTCGACGACCCACAAGAAAGCGATTGGCGTGAAGAAGACGATGGTCTTCTATGAGGGGAAAGCTCCGTTGGGGAGGAAGACCAAGTGGAAAATGAACGAGTATAAGGCTATTAAAGAAGAAGCAGCTTCTGCGGTAGCAATGGGTATCGGTAATTCAGTTGCTGCTCCTGCTTGCTCTGGTAACCCCGTCGTTTCCGCTGGGGTTGAGGTAATCCTAACATTGACACATTAATTTTTGAGTAAATTACCAAGAACCAAGTTTTGGAATAATACAGTAATCAACTTCTGTTTATGATAATTATTGATAATCACCTTGAGTTTATGATATCTCTGACTACGAGCCCTTGAACTATAACTCTGTTAATAAATCGTTACCCCTTTGTTCACTTGTCAGCTTATTCATTAAATGATGTCAGGATGAGCAAAAAAACATTATTTAATCAGCATCATCTAAGTCTCTCTCATCCCCCTAACTCATTCAATATGATCATTCTTCAAATCTTCCACAAATTTTTAGTAGGTTGTTTCTGCTACGCAACACTTAAGGAAGGAGTTTTTCTTGGTTGTAGACCATTCCTGGGTCAAGGTTGACGTTTTCAGAAAAATAGCAGTGGGATGAAAGAGACTTAGATGATGCTGATTAAGCATTGTTTTTTTATCCAGTCTAACATCATTTAGTGAATAAGCTGACATATCAGTAAAGGGTTAACAATTTATTAACGGATTCGGGGCTCGTAGTTAGAGATACTGTAACCTCTATGTGATTACCAATGATTACGATAAACACAAGGTGGGTACCGGTATTATCCCAAAACCTCAAGGGGGTTTCGAGTAATTTACTCTTAATTTTTAGAAGATCTTTTATCTCTTCATTGTCACAGTGTTACTGGCTCATTAAAATTAAGAGAAGAAGAGCAAGAAAAAATAAAAAAAATAAAGAGGAAAAATATATTCTAAATAGACACCCACACCCTGGTGTGATGTGCTTTTGTGTGGGGTTGAATGTGGTCTTTAATATTTGGAGAGAAACAAAAAATTTAAAATATTATAACTTACAAAATATAAGTGAAAAAAATAAAAATATATACAATTGTTATCCGTGCTCTTCAAAACAAGATGCATAATGTTTTGGTAAACTTAAAATCTTATGTTTTTAGAATGAGTATATATATATATTACATATTTTTAAAGTGAAGCTTATTCATTAACAAAATGAATATTCTTTAATAATAAAATGAACCTTATTCTTAAACAAGAAAATGAACCTTATTCATTAAAAAAATGAATCTTCTTTAAGATTTACTTTTCCTTAAATAAAAATCCACTTTTTGAAAAACAAAGGATTCACATGTTTAATGTGAAATGTTCACTTTTCTAAATATAAGATTCACTTTTCTTGAATATTTGATTGATTTTCTTAAACGAAAGATCCACTTTTCAATAAATGAAAGATTCATATTGGTCTCGCTTAAATTTGTGATAAGATTCACTTTTTTAAAACATTTGATTCACTTTTCTAAAACAAAAGATTCACTTTTCTTAAACGAAAGATTCATATTATTCTGGCATAAGTTTGTGGTAAGATTCATTTTTCTAAACATAAGATTCACTTTTCTTACACATTTGGTTCACTTTTCTTACACATTTGGTTCACTTTTCTTAAACATTTGATTCACTTTTCAATGAATAAAATGTTCATATTGTTCTCGAATAAGTTAGTGGTAAGATTCACTTTTCTTAAACAAAAAGTTCATATTGTTCTCGCATAAGATACACTTTTAGAAAAATAAAGGATTCAAATTGTTTAATAGGAAAGGTCCACTTTTCTTAAACATAAGATTCACTTTTCTTAAACGAAAGATTCACTTTTCAGAAAAATGAAAGGTTAAACGTGTTTTCATTGGGTCTCACTGGTCAACGTCCAAGTTCGCCGAACTGTTAAAGAATGCTAATGTGGTTCGATTATCAACAATCACTCAAAAAAATAAACCCTACCCCGACATATAACCCTAGAACGGTTAACACCGTCGAAGAAGCTAACACCGTCAATGAAAGCTAATGAGGTTCAACAATTAATCACCACACAATAAAAAAAATGACCCTACCCAATTCAACTCTTTGATGACTAACACTACGGAAAAAGCTAGCACCGTTGAAACATATACAAATTATGTATTTATTATTTTCATAATCTTAAAACATATGTACATACAAAAAAATATAAATTTTAAATTTATCAAGACATATTCATGATGGATCTTATTTTGAAGAGCTCGAATTATGATGAACAATGATATAAACTTTATGCTATTTGGACATGTATTTTATAAACTATGACACTTTAAAATTTCATAAAAGGACAAATATAAAATAACAAAAAACAAAAATGGTGACATCTTTTTGGCGTTAATATTTGTATTGTTGAGAGAAAAACACAATAATTTTAGTTTTTTGTTTGAAATAAATGATGAATATATAAGTGGTAAAGAGTTACAAGAAAGTTAGATACATAGAGGGTCTATGTATCTGAGAACTAATAAGGCCATCACAGCTAAGGAGGGTGATTTTACAAAAGCCTCCTAAGCACTAAAATAAAAACAGCGATACAGTGACTGGTTAAATCCAGGACCAAACGCCAAATTACATATTCAGGGATACAAGATACGGGTTCCAACATACACAAAAACCCTAAGAGCAAAGGACTCTATCAAGCCAATCCGAATCAGTACTAGTAGCATTCATCTTCGCCCATATGATAGCTTTCATGGCGACCTTGATGTCTGAAATTATGAGAGAGGGATCTCTAGCTTGGTTGGCCATGGCTCGTTTGCATCTTTCTATCCAGAGGTGATAGACAACGTTGGCGACAGCCGCTCTCTTCACTAAATCAATTGGCCGCCGTCTCCTGCAATATCGACTAATCCAGGCTGAGCAGCTACGGAGGCTACTCCTATTTGTGGGGATACCCAACCAATCACAAGTGCTCCACCAAACTCTGCTCGAGTACCTGCAATGAAAGAAAAGATGGTCGCTTGTCTCCGGAGCACGCTCACAGAGCCAGCACCTGTTAGCAATACAAATGCCCCAAGACTGGAGCTTATCGCAGGTTTTAAGCCTACCTTTTAGAGACACCCATAAGATAAATTTAGCCTTGGGGACAGACCATGTGTTCCAGCAGACATTGAACCAGGGGTAGGACCGGGTAGGGACGGACACAGCATTATACAATAAACTGACCTTAGGGCGGCTAGGATAGGATTGGAAGAGGGAAACAACATCATTTGTAGAGCCGCATTGCTCAATCCACCAGTTCCGTGCATGAAGGATAGCTTTCCAGATCCAAGGATCATTCCCTTTAGCCGTAGTCGTCCAAATGGTAAGATTGGGCAGGAAGAGCTGATGGATCCACTGGATCCAAAGGCGCTCTGGATCGTTGGCTATGGCTGAGATAGTCTTGAGCATGAAGCACATGTTCCATTTATGGATGTCCTTAAGCCCCAGACCCCCATTTTTCTTAGTGTTTGTGGTGAGCTCCACACCACTGGAGGAGCGGAGGAGCTATCTGCCTCTCCTGACCAAAGGAACGATCGGAAGCAGTTGTTGACTCTTTTGATAACAGATTTAGGGATTGCAATACAGGAGGCCCAGAAGCCAACAATACCAAAAAGAGTACTTTGAATGAGAGCGAGTCTGCCCGCAAAGGAGAGGGATTTACTGCTCCAAGATGCGATAGCTTTACGGATGCTATCCATTAAAGGATTGAAGTCAGCAGCTTTATGCTTCCTAGCTGTGATAGGGATGCCCAGATAACGAAAGGGGAATGACCCCTTATTGAATCCCGTGAGTTGGATAAGAGAGTGAGTAAGCGCGGGGGTAACCCCACCAAGGAAGAGGTCCGATTTGGAAGGGTTAAGCATTAGCCCCGAGGCATCCGAGAACAGATTAATTTTGTCCAGCATCAGAGTGATGGAGCATTGATCACCTCTACAAAAAAGGAGGGCATCATCCGCAAAGAAAAGATGGGAGATGCGAAGAGATTTGCATGATGGGTGGTAATGGAAGCCTGAAGTACTCTCAAGTTGGTCCAGCAGACGAGAGAGCATGTCCATCACCAGAGAGAAAAGATAAGGAGAAAGGGGGTCCCCTTGACGCAAGCCTCTCTTCCCTTTGAAGGAAGCAGAAGGGGAGCCATTGATGTTTATTGAGAAGGAGGTGGTGGTGACACATTGCATAATCCAGTTCCTAAATGCTGGTGGGAAATTTAGGAAGGAGAGGGTGTCCTGGAGGAAAGTCCAGTCAACTGTGTCGAAGGCCTTTCTAATGTCCATCTTCATAGTGCAACGCGGGGAGATATGAGCTCTTTGATAGTTTTTCATGAGGCAGGAGCACAGTTGAATATTGTTTGAGATGAGGTGGCCCTTGATGAAAGCCCCTTGGTTAGCACTCACAAGGGAGGGGAGAACATTCTTAAGTCTCTCTGCAAGGATTTTGCTGATGATTTTATAAAGGGTGTTACAACAGGAGATAGGTCTGTAATCCCCTGGGGAAGAGGCATTGTCCGACTTTGGAATAAGCATGATGAGGGTGACATTAATCTCTTTGAGAATCCTGCCACTATGGAAGAAACTTTTTACTGCATCACAAATGTCATCACCAATAAGGGGCCAGGCAGCCTTAAAGAATTTGGCAGTGTAACCATCCGGACCTGGGGTTTTATCATCACCTATGGAAAAGAGCGCTGAATAGCGATGTTATCTATCGGCCGGGTTAGTGATGCCCAAGATGATTGGTCAAGCAGTCTATAGTTGTCCAGGCTAAGATTCGTTAGGGAACGACAGAGGGGAGCTCTAGTGCCAAGAGATTGCTGGAAGTGGTTAACTAGACAATTCTCAATGTCCGGAGGGGAATTGAGCACTTCCCCCTGATCATTTGTGATGGACGCAATGGAGTTTTTATTCCTTCTCGCTTTTATGGCTCTATGATAGAAGGTTCCGCACACGGAAGCAAGGATTCAACTCTCTTTATATTATGATGTCATTTTTCATAGTTGGAAAAGTCAAGTTTTTATTCTAAATTTAACATATCTTAAAAGAATATGAAGCCAAAAAAAAAGTATATAAATCTTGGTTGTACGAAACTAGATTCATTTTGAGTCAGAGTGCAATTCTGAGAAAAATTAAAATTTCACTAATTCTTATATATGTGTATGGTGTAAGAAACTCAAGTGAGATTTTTTTAATAGGTTGTCCATTATATTTTCATTGAGCTAATAATTAGATATCTTTTTTGCACCAGTATTACAAATTCAGATAATCTGATTTTGTCATTTGGAATTTACCACAAATATTTGAGGTCTTTAAATTTTGTTACTTGATAATTTTATAACTTATAATTAATTCATTTTCAGTAATACTGCTACCTTTTTAAAGTATAGCTTTTAGAGTTAGTACCAACGAGTTGAAAGATTCCATATAAAAGGTGGTTTATGGTAGCCATGGTTCTGGTTGGTCCAGTCCACTAGTTCTAGTTCTGGAATAACTGTATTTGTGTTCGAGCTGGTCTGGGATGGTTACGAAGCGCTTTTGGTTATGGTTCCGAAGGGTGTATTCGGTTTTATATTCATTCAAAAACTGGTTCCGACCAGTTCCAAATTTCAATATATTTTGAATTCTTTTGAATTTGTTTTTTAAATCAATTTTTAAATTTTCATAAGAGGAGCCGGAAATTAGCGATCGTTTTGACCGATTTCGAGGGGGTTTCACCGGTTCCGGTTCTTCGTATTCATCCTTACACCAAATGTTCTAGTTCCGGTTCCAAAGCGGTTTCGGTTCAGTTCTGGTTCGGTCCTGAATCTCAAAAAGTGTATTCAGATTCACTTTGGTAACATACGGTTTCGGTTCCGGGTCAGTCCCACCAGTTCCAATTCTATTCGGTCACATTGGCCACCTTTATTTATAACCCATTAATTTTTTTTAGTTTTTTGAAAATAGTATTTCTTTCATTCAAAATATAAATTATGTCAAAGATGAATTTCAACTAAAAAGTTCCTGATTCATCTCTAAAAATGAATTATATTTTGAATAAGAGGGTCTAGTTATAAATTTATGTCCTATTCTCACCCAAGTACAATAATTTAGGGTAAATTGTTGTCTACAACTGATACATCTCTTTCCATAACACTGATTCACCTAGCATGTTAATATAATCAATCTTAAACATCTCATGCCGTTGAATAATTCCTTAGTATGATAATTAAGATTATTACAGTATTGAAAATTAAGTTTGTTGGAACATGTTAAATGCTTGGAATTAATAATTCTGCGTTTCCATGATATAATATACATTCATTTAAGTTATTTGATATCACATTGTGTTGGAACTTCATAGAGTATCAACTAAATTCCATTTGGATTTTTTTGGCAGACCAACTTTGTCTTAGTTTCGTATTGTCAATTTGTTTGGATTGTCAAAAAATTTAGAATATCATTAATTTAAATATTTGGTTTTAATTGGTTTGGGTTTGATTTCAGGTCTCTTTTATCAAATCTAATTTGATAACATATGGCAGATGACTGTTTATAATTCACTTCCAGCTCCCAGACTCCATCATTCCCAAATAATAACTCCTTTTTATATTTCCCTTCATTTTCATGTATGCAGTTGAGACATGAAATGAGCCTGTGCAGGGTGTACGTGACATCGAGGGACGCTCGAGCCTTTGACCGACGACCACCACAGACGATGGTCAGCAGCAATAATATTATGAAGCAGGATCAGCCTAGAGACCAGAGTACATAAGTTAGGCCCACAATTGTTAGAGCCTTGTATCCAGGCCCGTAAGTCCATATAGTCAGTTATGTAATAAAGCAGATATTTATACAGATATTTGTCATTGTACACCCTATTAATACAGGCTATCAAACACAGTAATACCCACAACTAAATTATATTCCTTTCTTCTCTCTCACATTGGTTACTCTTTGACATCCTTTATGGTATCAGAGCTATCACATGGGCTAAACCATTTCTCTTTTTCTTCCTTCCTTCTTTCTTCCATTCACCATGGCTGAAGCTCAATCCGGATCTACAAACAACGACACCATCCTCAAACACCCACCCAGAACTCTAGTTCCCGACCTGCACAAGCAACGCCACAACAAATTTTATCAGCTGCTGCAAACATCATTAAATTAAAGGGAGATAACTTTCAAATTCGGAAAGGATTCCTTGTCTCTTTTCTCCAAGGATCTGATTTGGGTTGATATCAACCCGACCCATCGACCTAAATTGCCATGTCTACTTGACTATGTTCAGTTGTTGGGTTCGATTTATATTTATAATTTATAAAATTTTTCTTCTTCCCAGTCCAACTGATTATAAAATAGTTCCCAAAAGTTCAACTGTTGTTGTTAGAGTCTTAGAGATGCAGAGGTACTAAAATATATGAATCGATGGAATTGTCGGATTGTTAGAATTACTGTTGCGGATTTTTAATTAATTACAAATACAAGAAAATTGAAAGATAAATAACTTGTTTTATATGTATCATGCACATAAAAACTATCCTTATTCATAGCGGCCAGCACTTAGAGAGACTATTTAACAGCAGCAAAATGGACGCAAATTAGGGTTGAAAGTAAATGCTATGTATTATTTAATCATGTAACGTTCCTTTATATCATCTCAATTTCTAATTTTCAAAAAAATTGTAGAAATCAAAGTTGGGACATCTAAAATTCTTAAATATGACGGTGGGGATGATTCTTATTAATTCCAACAAAATTTACACCTTATTCACTAAAAATACTATCGATAAACTGATTGGCATTTTTATGGCGTATATGAAACCGTGTAAAAGTAATAAAATATGTGTTAATGATGATAGTAGTTTAATATACACTTTTGGATCTTAAAAAAATAATTAATGGCAATGAGGACGGATATTATTAATTTTATATTCATCGATAACAGGATAGTGTTGTAGGATTTCTAGTAATTTATCTTACTTCTCCAAAAATTTCATTTTGATTGCTTCTTACTACTTATTTCTAAATCAACAAAAGAAAACTAATTGAATTTTAACTTGGGTCAATTAAGTAAACTTGATTCCATAAATATATTAAAAACGCAGTTACATAAGGGTCACTACAAGAAAATTATCATTTACTAACAGACACCTAAACTAACACAAAAAAAAAAAACTGTTACTAAAGGGTACTTAATTAACAACACATATTATCAACAGAACAACAATCCAAATTCTTCACTAAACTATTAACGTTTTCCTCTTCTCCAGTAAAAGTCACCTTGAGAAAAGAGAGAGTGACCGGTCATCTCCTCCATTTTTGATCGATCGACGAATTCCTCCCCCAAGCGTCCAGCCCCAAGCTAGTCACTTACTACGATTTGCTCTTCTCCATTTTCGATTGAAGTTTTGAGGTCGCGACGGCAAGGACATCATCCGCCGGTGAGACTGCAACGTTGGCCATTGTTCTTCACTTGGTGATAAACTTCTCTTTTATCTTCTTCGATCTATACTTTTTTCTGAGCTCATGGAGCTATTTCCAATTTAGATCGATGACAGGATTTAGGGATTTTGAGTATTTCACTTAGGGATTCTGAATGTTTGATTTAGGGATTTTGTGGTAGGTAGTACGATTATGATTTTTGAGTTTATATTCCCTTGCTTTTCTCTTGCTTATCCTCTAATCCCAGCACGCATCAACATCTGTTGATGTTTTTGATTAGTCACTCTGTGTAACATACTGTGTCTGTGTACCAAACAGAGATATCTGAAGACTGAACAGAGAGAAGGATAAAGGCTATCGCTTTGGACATTTCCGTGGGATATTATTTTGTCAGTGTTTATCTTTTAATATAACCAGCATAAAATCTAAACAGATTTTATGTGCTGTTATGATATTATCGTTAAGGATTTTATCTATAGTATAGGATCTTTTTGGAAAGATTTTATAGTTTATTCTATTTAAGTAGTAGTCATGTAAAAGACGTGTTAGGCTTTTTGATTGAGAAAAAGTTTACTGGAAGGAAAAAGAGAGATATTGTAAAAACACTAGGAAGAGAGTAGCCTAGGGTTTACGTGTTTATTCATGGTGAGTCTGTTCTCCATGAATGCTTGATTGTATCTTGTTTGATACGAGCTAATATAGTGAGGATTCACGTGTATCTAATATCTTTCCCTCTGTTGCTGTTCTCTGAATATCGAGTTCGTCGTCAGACTGTTACTCAGCACCTAGTTCCTCGTGAGTAACAACCTCACTAAGAACAACTGTTGTAAGATCTTACAATTGGTATCAGAGCAGGTTCCCTTTTGGTGTCTAGGAGAGAAATCTTCAAAGGGTGATCAACATGGGTTCTTACAACGTCAAAGCACCGAAGCTTACAAAATTCAATTATGCTTGCTGGTGTGAACAAATGGGACATCAACTGATGTCGATAGACTATGATCTATGGACAGTCGTAACAGAAGGCGATTTAGTCCCGCAGGTTACTGAAGATGGAGTTACCAAGCCTAAGGAGAAGAAGGATTGGAATGATAAAGACAAGAAGCTACTCAGTAAGAACAAGTAGGCCTTAAGAGTGATTGTCTCATCACTTTCAGAGGGTGATCAGCAGAAAGTTCTTGGCATACTAACTGCTAAAGAAGTTTGGAACTTTCTGAAAGTTGCCTATGAAGGAACAGATTCGATCAGAAAGGCAAAAGGAAAACAGTTCAGAAGACAGTTTGATAATTTCAGAATGCTTGAAGGTGAGTCTGTTACACAGACGCTTGAAAAGTTCGACAAGATTCTGAGTGATATGAAGACTGTGGGAGTCACACTGGATAATCTAACTATCAATGAAAGGTGTCTGGACAGTCTCGGAAAGGATTGGCTGCACTATACAACTATGCTAGTAACAACCAAGGATTTGTCAAAAATGTCCCTCAAGGAGTTAGGCTCTGAGCTGATGGTCTATGAAGGTAAGATGAAGGGAGCAATCTCTTCGCCAACAACATGCAAAGATCTGGCCTTGAAAGCTTGGAAGAGTAATGCTGGTACAGATGAAGAGGAATTGAGTGAAGAGGAAGAAATTATCAAGATAGCTGATGGTATTCGTAGGATTTTTGGAGGACGGCGAGGTCAGAATTCTAAGTTTAATCGTAACAAATCAAAGAAGGGTCCAATAATCTGTTTCAGGTGCAACAAACCTGGACATGAGGTCAAAAATTGTCCTTTGCCACAAAGGGATAATTTTCAGGAGAAAGTCAAGAAATTCTCAACAACAGCTGCTGCGGCTTGGGGAGAAGATGGTTCAGGTTCAGACTCAGAACCTGAGAATGAAGATCAAGTGTGTATGACAGCAATTGTCCAAGAAGATGAGATGAGTTTGGACACGGAATTTCTGTTTTATGGCGGAAGGAAAGTTAAACAAGACTCTCCCAGAAGATGAGGTATGTTTAACTCATGTGCAAGAGTCTTTTGATTCTATGTCAAAGACATAGTTATTTGATCTTTTGTCTGAAGCATTGATGAAACTGAAATCGCAAAAACTTGGGTATGAGGATAAGATAGTTAGGATGGAAGACAAGAGATAAGAGTCTTGAAAGTCCTACTAGCTCCGATGAGGATTTCGACGTAGATGAGTATGTTACTGAGATCAGAGAACTCAAAGCTAAAGTGGAAGATTTGAGTAAGTCTTCGACTGAAAACAAAAACTGTGTCAAAGAGAGTCTGGATAAGCCAAGGATCAACTTTGTTAGTTCTTTAGAGACTAGAATTCTCACTCTTCCATGTTGGGCACAAGAAGAAGTGAATTCCCTTTTAGATCGTAACAAATCACTAAAAAGGGAATGTGAAACTCTCTCGGGCATGTTAGCTGATGCAAATCGGAAGTTAGAGCTTCAGACACAGACAAATCCCATTTGGTATACTGGAAAGGAAAATCTAAATCAGATGTTGTTCAAAAACAATTCCAGTAAGTGCGGTTTGGGATTTGAACTAGAGAAACCCACTCAATCTAAGACAAGAAAGTTGAAGACTCAACCTGGTCGTTCTAAGTCTAGACTGAACTCGTGCTGGTACTGTCATCAACTAGGACACAAGATAAGATGGTGTCCCAAACTGTTGAGAAAACAATTGCGTGCAGAATCATCAAGGCAAAGCTTATGTAGAGCCAACAGATTTCACACTAAAAGATGGGTTCCTATAATTCAGTCTAAGTGTGTGCCTACAGTTGAGCCTAAACAAATTTGGGTACCAAAGTCTAATCAGTCCTATCAGTTTCGTCAAGAAGGCATTCTATCTCCTTCAGATTCTTCATCTTGTTCTAAGTGATCAGTCTGTGACACACCATTACCCCCTACTTATGAGGTTCATACCTTAGTTTCTTTTTGATTCGGCAAAAGGGGGAAAGATGTCTTGAACACATATGTGTGTGTGTCTCACATATATGTGTGTGTGTCTCACATATGTGTGTGTGTGTCTAAATCTATCTGGCGATGAACAAAGATGCAATAATTCAGGGGGAACGTTCTCAGTTCCAGACACAAGCTTTTGAGTGATGACAATGGGTGAATACAGAAAGCAGTGAAGCAGCGAATAAGGGGGAACATGCATCTGTTCAAGACTCAGAGTTTGCCCAATCAAAAAGGGGGAAATGCATGTTGATATATGTGTGTCTGGAACTATGCCTGGAACTATGCTTATGGCTTACTGTTTGATCGTTATCTATGGTATTTCTAATGACCTTTTCATCTTGTTACTGGATACTTCTCGTACGCACATAAGAGCATATATTGAGGGGGAAGTTATTCTCGTATGTCAAGATTACTGCAGTTATTCAGGGGGAACAACACAGACACACTATACAGAGTTTGCCATAATCAAAAAGGGGGAAAATGTTGGTGTTTTTGATTAGTCACTCTGTGTAACATACGTGTCTGTGTACCAAACAGAGATATCTGAAGACTGAACAGAGAGAAGGATAAAGGCTATCGCTTTGGAGATTTTCGTGGGATATTATTTTGTCAGTGTTTATCTTTTAATATAACCAACATAAAATCTAAACAGATTTTATGTGCTGTTATGATATTATCGTTAAGGATTTTATCTATAGTATAGGATCTTTTTGGAAAGATTTTATAGTTTATTCTATTTAAGTAGTAGTCATGTAAAAGACGTGTTAGGCTTTTTGATTGGGAAAAAGTTTACTGGAAGGAAAAAGAGAGATATTGTAAAAACACTAGGAAGAGAGTAGCCTAGGGTTTACGTGTTTATTCATGGTGAGTCTGTTCTCCATGAATGCTTGATTGTATCTTGTTTGATACGAGCTAATATAGTGAGGATTCACGTGTATCTAATATCTTTCCCTCTGTTGCTGTTCTCTGAATATCGAGTTCGTCGTCAGACTGTTACTCAACACCTAGTTCCTCGTGAGTAACAACCTCACTAAGAACAACCGTTGTAAGATCTTACAACATCCACGATCTCCCTTTTTCCGTTCAGTTCTTTTTCCGTTCTGTTTGATCGCCATCACACTCACGCATGCCTTGCTTGTAACTTTTTCCAGTTTAGAGATTTGCTCATATTTTCTTTTTCTTTCTTCATCATCATTTAAGCCAGTGAACTATACAACAAGAAGAAGCGTGTGAACAATGTGAATTGAACGGCAGTGATTTCCATTTTCTCCTCTAAGTGAACGATTGTTTTTAATTAGTGGACAATATTTGAGAAACAATTTCTTGGCACGTCTATACACCTACATCATTACTCTTAATTTTATAATAATTGGGAGATTCGAACATTGCATTGAGAATTTCATATTATAAAATTTACTTTTTCTTCCATGCCCACAGAGATAGAACAACACTTGAAGTTTGCTCAGGATGTGCTCAGAATGTGTCTACGGTATGTTTTTGCTTGGCATTAACGGGAAACTTTTCTTCCTATCTTTTATGTTCCTTAATGAATTTTGTCTTACATTTTGCAATCTGCTCTCTCAGCGTTTAAACCTTATGAGGTTCACAGACTTGCTGGATTACGATCTTGGCTTTCACGTATACCTGGAGCTGGTGGTTTAAGACTCTGTTTGGACGTTCTCAATGCTTACGACTACTGTCTACCCTTCCAAAAGGTAAAACCACATATGTAACCTGCTCTAGCTCTTTTGATGAGCATGTTTCTGCTTCTGTGAGCAATTTGATCACGAGGTTGATGCAAGTGGAAACTGGTACATGGTAACTTAGTGCTGTAAAATACTGAATAAATAGACAAGGAGAATACTGAATATTTCTATGGTATGCCACGTTAAGATGCATTCTGATTTTTGCTGGTTTTTATTGTTGGCTAGGGAATAAGGAACAATATTATGTGAATATCGGTGCTATCATGACCTATGGTGTCTGTTTTATGATTTACAAAGACAAATGGTAGTTACCAGATGATTCATTGTTGTATCACCAAGCAAGAAGACGAGATTGACTGTGTGCATATCACCAAGCAGGAATTATTTTTATGAATTAGTACACTTAATCAGTAATAATTTGGTTGCAGCTAGGGTCAATGCTGTCAATCTACGACTGTTATGAGCATCATAATAAACGGACATACAAGTGAGATCAAAACCTTGAATGTTCAAGGATATAATGTTCATCATCATCATCCTCGGAAAAGTGCTGGGTTTTGGGGTTATGTGTTTCAGATTATATTCCAGATGAATGCAGGAGCTGTTATACTTACAAATACTGTCTTCTGGTTGATAATTGTTCCCTTTCTTAAAACTAGCAGGAACTATGATATCAACTTTGTAAGTACTCATTCACTCACTCAATCAAATCAAACAAATTCCTGCATAATTGACACAATGAATTATTAATTAACTGTTGTTATTTCATATGGGGTGCTGCAGTTGATCGTTAATATGCACCCAGTCAATCTCGTCTTCTTGCTTGGTGATACAACAATGAATCGTCTGGTAACTATCACTTTTCTTGTTTTGCTTAATAGTAGTAGCGAAGTAGTTCAGTTCTAGGGAGGGATTTCTCAAGAGAACAGAAAATTATTCCCTTGAAAAATCCAGACAAGTGAACATATCTTCATTAGCTATCTGGACAAGTTCTTTATACATAGACAAATGGTAGAGCGAGAAGAGAATTGCCCAATAATACTTTGGATGTCAAGGCTTTTTGAAGTGTAATGAAACATGGCACGTGCATACTAGATCGATTGGGATGTGACAAATTAATTACTTATATTTTTTAGAAACCTATGAGAGTACATATTTATAACCATACTAACATGTCTTTCTTGTAGGCATGGTTGTACTAATTTGCTATTATAGTTATAGATGTACCAGTATGATATGATCTATTGATTTCCTCCCTTTTTTGTATTAGAGAGAATCTCTATAAGGATTTCTTAGCTGTGGGAAAAACGATGTCTCTGCCCGCGAATCTACATCATTACTAGAGGGTTGTTTTCTATCCTTCTTTCATTCTATTTTTGAACTGGCTAAGTTATACCCTGAATTCTGGTTCGATTGCTCTGCTGGATCACTCGCTGTCTAAGCTAGTGTGCTAATAGATTGAATTCTAGTAGCTTAAAATTTCTGTTCGTGGCTCTGATTGTACTGTCTGGAGCTCACACAGCTGTTGATTTCATGCGTGGAAGCTTGATTGATTATGCTTCTTTGGAATGATTATAGTTTAATTCGTTGGCTTATGTTTGCTTGGAGCTAAGATAGTCACTGAGAGTCTGTCTATGTCTTATTGTTACTGCTTCAGATTAGATAAACTATATGATTAATGGAATGGTTTCTTATTTTATATGACAGATGGCTACAAGCTCGGATGCATCAGGGAGGGAGATAGTTGTAACCTTCAACAAAGGCTCAATAGTTATGATAAAGTTCATATTGTTACATAGTTGTATGAATTGAAATATTTTTACAGTAGCGTAATAAGTGGTAGAGTTCTATTTGAAACTCTTTTACAATTTGTCTAGTTCAAATGGTATAGCTTTTGTATGGGTGAACATATATGATACATTAAATTCCTATAAATAAAGCTTTCTTCTTTTGTGATCTCAAATGTGGTGTTCTTGTATAGATAAACCAGTAGCTTGTGAATGTGAGCATGAAAAAAAAAGATGTATCAGTTTTACCAACAGAAAAAAAGTGTTGGTATATACCACATTTTTCTAGTATGTCATATCTGTTAGTAAAAGTTTTAGTAATAGTTAGAAACTGTTGGTATATGATGTAATACCAACTACGACGGATGTTTAATTCGTTAGTAAAGGTCTATAGTGACGGTGTTTGTGCCAACAGATATCCATTGTGTTGGAGTAGGTATTTTGAATCTATACTAACAGTTTTTTAGGCTTTTCCAACGGATTTTTACTGTTAGTGAAAGGCAATTTCTTTGTAGTGGGTGTTCAAGTAATGTCCCTATATACATTTATTCTGTTGAAACTGACAATTGCTGCTGAAATTACATTCATTGAACAACAAAACAATTCCAATTTGGTCTGCTATTGTGCATCCAATTTGGCCTGCAATTGCACATGTGTTCGTTCATCATACATATCTATATCATATGTACTCATGATTCGTATGTATATAATCAATGATGGGATGTCATTAATGACCGAAGATGGTGGTTTCAGAAAAAAAATCTTCATTTGTAGTGTTCATGATTAGTATTACCGTTATCTCTTGTTAAATGTCAATGAGGGCAATTTCACGTATTTTTGGTGTTACAGTTCTAGTACGAGTTTGATTAATCTCAATAAAATTGAAATACCCCAAACTTAGATATGGTATTTAAATGATAAACTAAGATATAAGGAGGCTAAATAATGCCTTAGAAACATTAAGAAACATTTCTAATCAAAGAAATATAAGGAAACACCAAAAGAGCAGTTTTAACAAAAACGTGCTCTAAGCTTGGAGAGACTTGGGAGAGTACCCAAATATTGTTCTAAGACCTTAGTAATATCCTAATGGTCATTTTAAATCAATTACCAAAGAAAATCAAGCTTGAAAACAAGTTAAAACACAAAATGTGCTTTAAGGAGTCTTAAAGCACGTTTTTGAAAAATTGTCTTGTAAATGAGTTTTGAATGGCTAAATGTCCATCAGTTACTCTTTAATTAACATGTGTACTATATAGTATCACATTTTGAAGTCTATATCAATGGGAAATCAAAAATTTCACAACAATGTGCTTTGTTTTGGTGAATAGTGAATTAATTAAGCTAGTTTATAACATAAGTCTATAGTGAGACATTTGGTCAACAAAGACTTAAGTACCCTCATTATTAAAAGGGGGCCGGTTTCTTAGGAGGTGAGTCACCACCTTCATGAGTCATTAAGTAAATAAGAAAGCAAATAAGAGTTATAAAGCAAAAGCACTATTCACCTTTTACATAAATATCCCACTTTATTAGTTCTCTCTCCTCACCTCTTCATTTCTTCTTGTTTCCCACGGTTTCTTCAAGCTCTCTTTCCCTTCTCCATTAACGTGAAGCATACCTCCATGCTAGCTCCACCTTCTCTTGCACATTACTTACTCATTTTAGCTCCAAATCCAAAACAAAATACATATTCTTCTTAGTTAGCTCAAGCTCCTCCTTTATATCTTTCAAAACTTCAAGAGCTTCATTTTGGTGCCAAGTCAAACACCATTAGAGGAGGAATTCAAGTTTGGAGACTCCATTGGCATCTCCATTCTCTTAAGGTAAAGAAAGTGTAAGAAAATCTAGGTTTCCACCATTTTCTTCACATGTCCGAAAATTAGTACTCATGGGACTCCATTTGAATGCCTTGTTCTAGCTTGTTTCTACTCTTCAAAGGAGAGAGGAGGTCCTTCTTGCTTCATATCCAAGCTTGTCTTGAGGAACTAAGGTAAAGCAATCAATTCAAAACCTTAAAACACATTTTAACCTAGGTTTTATTCCTTAAGGTAAGTGTGTTGTTTAGTGCTCATTAGAGTTATTGGACATTGTTTAGAACATTGGCAAGGAGAACTATATTGGTGACCGAGATTTGGTAAGAGAAGTCTAAGGAGAAAAGCTTGTGAAGCTTGTGAGAGAACAAGGTAAAATACTTACCTTAGATGTCTTTTTTTAAGGGAATGGGATTTAGATATGTGATGAGTTTAGTGTAGAGTTTATATTGGAAAGGTGTTATAAAACCTAGGAGAAACGATGAGCATATTTGTGAACTTGTGACTAAAGAGCAAATGAGAAGAAGAGATAGTTAAACAATGTGGAGATGAATTACAAGAAGCATTTTATTTCAATGGGAGCCTTGTTGTGTGTATTCGCAGGTTGAAGGCAAATATATGTGGAAATTCAGTGGTTAAGATTATTGTCATTTAAGGGCCTAAGTGCCAAGCATTCTAAGTTTAAACACTATGTGATGTGGTGAAGTTTTAGTGTAAATTGTGTGTTAAGGTTGTGATGAAAATTTGGGTGATGTTGGTTTGTTTGATGGAGAAAAACCATGTGTTAGGATGTGCTATGTACTAGAGAACTCATGGCAAAAATTTAAAGGAGACCTTAAGTGTTTAAGATATTCTAAGGGGATTTAATGACTAAGGAAGTACTAGGATGTTTAGAGGTTGTCTTGATGAAAAAGAGTGAGGATAAGGTGTTCTAACAACTTATAATGACTTAGGCATTACTATGAAGGATTTAGAAATCAAGAGAATGTATTTGAGTATTTACGACTTAGGCAAATGTTGATAACAACTAGGAAGGAAGCAATGTGTTGATGTATGGAAGTTTAAGTTGTGAAGGAACATTAAGAAAATGCATAAGAGAGTTTTAGATAATGAAAGATGCTTGGGAGATGATGTTACTGTGGTGAGGAAAACATTTGGCATAGTGGTTACATTAGGTATGAACCACCACCTAGAAACCTAGAGGAAAACATTATAAGTGTTAGCATTATTACAAGGAAAATGTATAAAGATTAAGGTGAATCTTGGTGAATGATTTAATGTGTTTTGAGGAGGACTTGAAGGTACCAAAATGATGTTAAGACATGCTAGAATACTTGTGGAGAGGTTGGGAAAAGATTGGCTAAGATTTAAGGTTGAACAGAGGTCAAAAAATTACATTCTGGGCACATTTAGTGTAGGTCCGGGTTTGCAAACTAGCACCCAAACCCGGACCACACCAAAAACTATCTAGAGAATTTAGCCGTGGGATGGTCCGGGTTTGCATCCCAGTACTTAAACCTGGACCAGTCCTAAAATTGTCCAGAAACTTTTGCGATGTATTGGTCCGGGTTTACAACCTCGGACACAAACCCGGACCCATCAGAAAAAGCTACAGAATGTTGAAAAATGGGGTTTTAAGGTTGGGACTTGTTTGGTAATGATATTATAAGATTGTTAGGACATAATTAATGACACATATGGTCATGAGGGGCATAAATAAGCTTAAGAAATAATGAGAAGTAAGTGGCTTTTGAGGTTAAGGTTAAACTATAAGGATTTAAGCGATTAATGGTGGGTAAACATCATCGGTTAAGTAAGTTAAGTAGGTTTGGATGCGATGAGTAACTAATAACCTAAAACTGAATGAATGCTTAGGGTTTGAGAATTTGGACTCCGGAGGAGAGTAAGCAACCGAACGACCAACGGTGAACGGTACAATCCTTCTTGTGACCTGCTTGCTAACGAGGTGTCCCTCGGCTTGTGTGCTATCTGTTTAATTGCTGACTAAAACAAGATAAAGCATGCAACCGGATTATATTTATTCTCGTTGTGATTGTGTTAGCTTTACACTAACCCACGAGACTTGAGATTGTTACTAACCAAGTTTAGTACTTACTGAGTTAAGAAGAGTTAAGTTTGATGGTTGTTGGTTAATGCCCGTTAAGGCTTAGCTAGCACATGGTGTTTAAGATGTCTACTAACTGGAACTTGAGTGAGGAAACCCGGGACCGATCTCCGGTCATGCATGCTAAGGAAAAAGGGGGACGGTATCTGAATCAGATCCGCCCTCCGTTAAGGACTGTCTTCGGACTTGTAGCCTAGGGCCGGTTGCCGGCTCAGCTACGCTGGACTCCCGTCCAGAGTAGGTGGCATTAAGATGGTGCGGTGGGATCACCTAAATCCCAGGTTTGAATTAAGCTACAACCAATCCCTTCCAGGAAAGGTTTGTATACTGAGGTTAAGATTAAGATTGAGATTAAGATTAAGGTAAGGTAAGGAACTGAGATTAAGGAAATGAGGACTAAGGAGGGGGTTACTAACCCACTTGATAAGGGAACGCTTGAGTCGTTCATTGCTTGTGAACTATATATGTTCATCTGGTTATTGTTATTGCACTTCATATTATGCTTGTGTATGTAATCAATTCCATGCTATCGACAATTAGTCGTCGTAGCCCGTTAGCTTGGGGGCCATGAGAGGGTGTACCAGCATTCGTGCTGACCCCCTCGGGGGCTATTTTTACACTTGCAGGTAAGAGACCCATGAGGACGCACTACGAGAGTAGGAGCGGTTAGACTTAGGTTGGGTTGTTTATTTTGAGTTCGGGTTGCGCCTGTGCACCCGACTGTTATATTAAACTGATGTAAGTTGGAGATTATGTTTAAGATACTAATACTCGGTTGGTTGCGGTATTGTGAATGTTGATGTTTTGAGTTGGATAAGTATTGTAAACGTTAAGGCCGGTATATTCTAACGATCAGACTGTGGCAAGGTCCAGGTGATATTTATTTCCGCTGCGACGTATTCGATTAAGTGTTCAGTTGCGATAACCACGATAGGCTTTGGATGGGTGTTACAAAAAGTGGTATCAGAGCGTAGTTACGCTCTGATCAAGAAATACGGACATGAGTAACCACCGAGTTAGGATATAAGTAAGGAATAAGTGTTGGGTTAAGGGTGTGAGAAGTTAGAGTGAGTAGAGTCAGATGACCACTAATAAGTGTGGATCTTTATCGTCTACGGGCGTTATAAATTTACTAACCGAACAGTGGTGAATACGAATCTAATGTGAGTTATGCTTGTTCAGATGGCAGGACGCCCTAGAGGAGGCCGAGGTCGCGGCCGGGGTGAGGATACTTCAGGATACCTGGAGGGCAGACGATCGCAGAGATCGTAGCTGCCGCTTTAGGGCATGGGCTATCAGCCTGGTGGGGTGCACCACCTCCACCGCCACAACCTAGGGAACCAAACTGGGTGAAGAGTCTTGCAGACCTTCGACCCGCGCATTTAAGGGGGAGACCGATCCCGCCAAGCTTGAGGCGTACATCTCCGAGCTGGAGACCGCCTTCGAGACCCTTGATGTCCTGCTGGGATCAAGGTGCGCCTAGCTGCTTTCTACCTGAAGGGGGCGGCAGGCGATTGGTGGAAGCTGGTGAGGGCCGAGCATGTGGCCAATCCAGAGTTCGGCTGGGAGCAGTACACCGCCTTGCTACGAGCAAAGTACTACCCCGCCCATGTCCAGACTAAGAAGCGCTTACAGTTGGATGCGCTTAAGCAGTCGGACAAGATGACAGTGGACGAGTATTACTCAGAGTTCACTGCCTTGCTCCGTCTTCTGCCAGGTCTTGATATTCTGACCAGATCTGGTGGACCGCTTCTATGGCGGGCTTAGCCATCGACTCCGCTACGGCATGGGGCCGACGAGTTACACTACCTTGCAGGTAATAAGAATGATTGAGATTGAGTAAGTGATGAATAAGGTTTAGATTATGAGAAATAAGTGTGACTAATACCATGGAAAAGCAGGAGTGCTATCATGCGCTGCTAAGGTTGAATTACCGTCCAGCTGAGGGACGAGGAGAATGCTAAGAGGAAGAGTGCTGGTAAAAGCTCAGAAGTCAGGGCAAGGAGGGTACAAGAAAACAGAAGTACCAGCCTCAGGCCCAGAAAAATCAGAACCCAAAGGGGAAGGAGGAAAAGGAGAAGGCTTCGGAAGAGCCATTGAAGTTGACGTATGCTATTGCAGCTACACCCCTGCGCTCTAAGGCGCCAAAGGGTAAGGAAACTATTGAATGAATTAAGAAATAAATTAGTAACCGTTTGAGATATGAGAATTGACATTATGAATCAACAGGATCTGAGACTGAGAGGGGAGCCGGTGGTGGCTACCAGCGACGCTTCATCTGTAGATGGTGTCACAAGGACCACCCCGGGCTCGACTGTAAGGGGAATAAGGTGGAGTGCAACTTCTGTGGTGTCTACGGGCATCGAGCGTATGAGTGTTACCGGAACCCTGCTAGCAGAGCCTATAGGCCCGACACCAGGGGCAAGGGCAAGACCGATCAGGGAGCTGGATCTGACGGTCAAAGGAAAGTGCAGCAGCCGGCGGACAAGAACCCACGGGTGACCCAGAAGACGGGTCCCACTCTACACATGGTGGACCGGGACGATGAGCCTGAGCCCTCATCGAGGCCAGGTACCACTATAACCATTTAGTAATAAAACTACCTGCTTACCGCATTATCATGCATGTTTGGTGAATAAATGAGTTAAGTAAAATAAGATGAGATTAGAACTTAAGTAAGACATAACCTACTACCACTTTAGGAAGATTCAACATCTGCTACCCTATACCATACATATAGCCCGGAGCACACCGACATCGAAACCATACACTTTCCAACCGAACAATGTCAGGTTATCGCCCAGGTTGATTTTATTAAGGGGATACCTGACACCCGAAGCACAAATAGCCATCATCAGGAGATGCAATCAACTAGGAATGGGACCGGGAGGTTTTTACACACCGGAGTACCAGGGGGAGCAAGGATGAAATTAAAGATGATGAGCTTGGGCAAGGATTGGAATCCGTATGCCAAGAATTACCAAACCATGAGGGAGCAAGATGGAGTCTCACCACCGGGAATACCCGAAGAGTTCCACCCAGTCGTTACACAAGTCGTGGAAATCGCTCAGCAGTTGGAGGCTGAACCGATTCCTGACATCCAAGCAGACATTTGCATTGTAAACTTCTACGAGAAGGACGGGAAACTGGGACTACACCAGGATAAGGACGAGACAACGGAGTCTCTCGAGAGAGGGATTCCCGTAGTGTCTTGGTCCATTGGAGATGATGCGGAATTTTTATACGGCGAGCAGAAGCGTGCGGACCGTGCAGATAAGATAGTACTTAAGTCAGGTGATGTATTAATTTTGGGGGGAGAATCAAGGATGTTATACCATGGGATTAAGAGAATCAAGCTGAATACAGCACATCAGCAGTAATCAATGCGACCCATATGAGACCAGGAAGATTAAACCTAACCTTTAGACAATATTAGCCATGTAATGATAGAATGAGATGAGAAATGAGATGTAAGATTGAAGCACATGTTGTAAACAGGATGGTCATGAATAAAATAACAGTGTTGTTCAAATAAATTGTTACGACTCTTGTTATACCATCAATACTCATGAAGCTTGTGAACACAATTAGGTTATGGACTCGGTACGGAAGGTGCGCTAAGCATACTTACAGAGGCACAGGCCGACGCCAGCGGTACTATCCTCACCGGCACCTTCCGATCAATGGGATTGAGGCATCAGTTCTCTTCGACTCAGGGGCCTCGCACACCTTTGTCTCTGCATCATTTGCGAGCAGGTTGGGGCTAGACGCTGATGAGCTACCCGACTTCACGGTTATGCTCCCGTCTAAGGAGAAGGTTCGTTGCACTGTTACTACCGAGGAGCCACCATAGAATTAAGGGGAAGACTTCCCAGTCAGTTTCATTGAGTTCAGTAAGCTAGGATTTGTTATCTTCGGGATGAACTGGTTGGAGCGGCAAGGGACGTATCCTCTCCGCCGAGCATAGATTGCTGCTCAGGAGTCCGTCTGGGGTAACAATATCATACCGCCAGAGGCCCAGAGAGCCTTCGACTAAGATCATCACCGCCATGGCAATGCATAGAGAATTAAGGAGGAAGGAAAAAGTATACCTCTGCTATGTACAGGACATAGAGAGAGACCTGATTGACCCCGACTTACCGGTAGTGTCGGAGTTCCCGACTTATTCCACGGGAACTGCCCGGCATGCCCACTCGGAGGTAGAGTTCACCATTGAGCTGCTACCTGGTACCGGACCGATAGCCAAAGCACCATACCGTATGGCTCCGGCAGAAATGACTGAGTTAAAAGAACAATTGAAGATTGTTGGATAAGGGATTCATTAGACCAAGTGTGTCACCATGGGGAGCGCCAGTCCTCTTCGTGAAGAAGAAGGATGGTAGTCTCCGCCTCTGCATCGACTACAGAGAGCTGAATGCAGTGACAGTGAAGAATAAGTACCCACTACCCCGCATTGACGATCTGTTCGATCAGTTGAAGGGAGCATCTGTGTTTTCCAAGATTGATCTCAGATCGGGGTATCATCAGATAGCCATTAAGGAGGGAGACATTGAGAAGACGGCATTCCGGACACGATACGGCCACTATGAGTTACAGTGATGCCGTTCGGTTTGTCGAACGCACCGGCGAAATTTATGGATCTGATGAACCGCTTGTTCCGGGAGCAGCTGGACAAGTCGGTTGTGGTTTTATTGATGACATTCTGATATATTCAAAGTCTAAAGCTGAACATGAGGAACATCTGAGGAAGGTATTGGAAATATTGAGGGAGAACCAGCTATATGCTAAGTTCTCCAAGTGTGAGTTTGGCTTGACCAGGTCTCTTTCCTAGGTCATGTCATCTCAGATGCTGGGATCGCAGTGGATCCAGCAAAGATTGATGCCGTACGTACCTGGCCAAGGCCGAAGACTGTTACCGACATCCGGAGCTTTCTCGGTCTGGCAGGTTACTACAGGAGGTTTGTTAGAGATTTCAGCAAGGTCGCGAAGCCGATGACCAGTCTGATGAAGAAAGACGCACCATTTCTGTGGACAGTTGACTGTGAGAGATCATTTCAGCGCTTGAAGGACTCACTGACCACTGCACCGGTACTGACCATTCCAGACGGTACAGAGGGCTTTGAGGTTTATTGTGATGCATCCGGCAGAGGGCTGGGTTGCGTGCTCATGCAACATGGCAAGGTGGTGGCATATGCCTCACGCCAGTTGAAGAAACATGAGGAGAACTACCCCACACATGATTTAGAGCTGGGAGCTGTAGTCTTCGCTTTGAAGATATGGCGCCACTACTTATATGGGGTTAGTGTCACGATCTACACCGATCACAAAGTTTGAAATACATATTCACTCAGAAAGGAGTTAAATCTTCGACAGAGGAGATGGTTAGAGTTTCTGAAAGACTATGACATTGACCTCCAATACAAAGAGGGGAAGGCCAATGTTGTAGCAGATGCCCTGAGCCGTCGAGCACACTCACTCCATTCGCTAGTTTCTTCCTCCAGCTTGGTTGATGAGGTGCGAGAGGCTCAGAGGACAGATGAGTATATGAGAGAGGTCAGACAGAAGCTGACAGATGGTACCTTTGAGAGTCAGAAATACGACTTCAGACTTCATGATGATGATCTGATCAGACTTAAGGGCCGGTTATGCATACCACGAGGCAACACGGATCTGAAAGACCGTATACTTAGAGAATCACACTGTTCTTCAGTTTCCATCCATCCGGGAGCCTCTAAAATGTATAAAGACATGAAGAGATACTTCTGGTGGTCGGGGATGAAGACAGATGTTACCGAGTTCGTCTTGAGGTGTCTCACATGCCAGAAGGTGAAATTCGAGCACCGACGACCGGGCGGAATGGTACAGTCGATGCCAGTTCCGGAGTGGAAGTTCCATGACATCTCCATGGACTTCGTAGTTGGCTTCCACCTGCTAGGGGAGGTCTCAACATGATAGGGTGTGGTGGATCGCCTTACCAAAGTAGCCCGATTCATACCGATGAAGGATACTTGGAAGGTGACCAAATTAGCTGAGTTATTTGAGAAAGAAATCATGAGACATCACGGCATACCAAAGACCATAGTGTCAGATAGAGATACCAGATTCCTTTCGAGGTACTGGAGAGCTACCAGAGAAGCGTTGGGTACAGAACTCAAGCTGAGTACCGCGTTCCATCCTCAGACAGATGGTCAGACTGAGCGTACTATTCAGACACTCGAGGACATGCTGAGAGCATGTGCCTTAGACTTCCAGGGCAGTTGGATTGACAGATTGCATCTGATCGAGTTTTCATACAACAACAGCTATCACGCTTCGATCAAGATGGCACCTTTTCAAGCGTTGTACGGTAGACCATGTCGTACACCGCTCTGCTGGGATGAGTCGAGTGAGACGGTCATTATAGGACCAGAGTACTTAGAACAAGTTAAGGCTGAAGTTCAGCAAATCAGGGAGAACATGAAAGCTGCTCAAGATAGGCAGAAGTCGTATGCTGATGTTCGACGACGGGACCTGGAGTTCGCAGCGGGCGACCGGGTATTTCTGCGAGTTTCACCGATGAAGGGTGTATTCAGGTTTGGGCAGAAGGGCAAATTAAGCCGAAATTTGTTGGTCCTTATGAGATTATGGAGCGGGTGGGCCCGGTTGCTTACAGGTTGAATTTACCTGCTGAGCTGGGTAAAGTGCATGATGTTTTTCATGTTTCACAGCTAAAGAAATACATGCACCACCCCTCCCATGTGTTAGAACCTGAGAGGTTGACTTTAGAACCAAATATGAGATCCGTGGGACTCCTCAGAGAATCTTGGACAGAAAGACTAGGGACACTCGCCACAAGTCAGTGCGACTGGTGAAGGTTCTCTGGTCTAACCAGGATGTCGAAGAGGCCACGTGGGAATTAGAGGATAAGATGAGGGCGAAGTACCCTTCTTTATTTACTGACTAGATCGTCTGTATAGGGTACGGGGCGTACCCCTTTTTAAGGGGGGTAGAGCTTCCTCGCTTTTGAGTTAGGAAACGATCATGTTTGTCGTTTGTTTGGTTGTTAAGATGTGAATCTGTGTAAGTGGCTACACTTCGGTGTAAGTTTGAGTTATGTATGATACTTATGTATTGTATTTAAGATTGACCTTTGAGTCTTGAGATGTATGAATGTGAATATAAGATGTGGTATTAAGATTAAGAGAATTGTGTACCGTGAATGGTTAAGCACATGTGTGAACTTTGAGGACAAAGTTCTTTTAAGGGGGGTAGATTGAAATACCCCAAACTTAGATATGGTATTTAAATGATAAAACTAAGATATAAGGAGGCTAAATAATGCCTTAGAAACATTAAGAAACATTTCTAATCAAAGAAAATATAAGGAAACACCAAAAGAGCAGTTTTAACAAAACGTGCTCTAAGCTTGGAGAGACTTGGGAGAGTACCCAAATATTGTTCTAAGACCTTAGTAATAGCCTAATGGTCATTTTAAATCAATTACCAAAGAAAACCAAGCTTGAAAACAAGTTAAAACACAAAATGTGCTTTAAGGAGTCTTAAAGCACGTTTTTGAAAAATTGTCTTGTAAATGAGTTTTGAATGGCTAAATGTCCATCATTACTCTTTAATTAACATGTGTACTATATAGTATCACATTTGGAAGTCTATATCAATGGGAAATCAAAAATTTCACAACAATGTGCTTGTTTTGGTGAATAGTGAATTAATTAAGCTAGTTTATAACATAAGTCTATATAAGTGAGACATTTGGTCAACAAAGACTTAAGTACCCTCATTTTAAAAGGGGGCCGGTTTCTTAGGTGAGTCACCACCTTCATCTATTAAGTAAATAAGAAAGCAAATAAGAGTATAAAGCAAAAACTATTCACCTTTTACATAAATATCACTTTATTAGTTCTCTCTCCTCACTCTTCATTTCTTCTTGTTTCCCACGGTTTCTTCAAGCTCTCTTTCCCTTCTCCATTAACGTGAAGCATACCTCCATTAGCTCCACCTTCTCTTGCACATTACTTGCTCATTTTAGCTCCAAATCCAAAAAAAATACATATTCTTCTTAGTTAGCTCAAGCTCCTTTTCTATCTTTTCAAAACTTCAAGAGCTTCATTTTGGTGCCAAGTCAAACCACCATTGGAGGAGGAAATTCAAGTTTGGAGACTCCATTGGCATCTCCATTCTCTTAAGGTAAAGAAAGTGTAAGAAAATCTAGGTTTCCACCATTTTCTTCACATGTCCGAAAATTAGTACTCATGGGACTCCATTTGAATGCCTTGTTCTAGCTTGTTTCTACTCTTCAAAGGAGAGAGGAGGTCCTTCTTGCTTCATATCCAAGCTTGTCTTGAGGAACTAAGGTAAAGCAATCAATTCAAAACCTTAAAACACATTTTAACCTAGGTTTTATTCCTTAAGGTAAGTGTGTGTTTAGTGCTCATTAGAGTTATTGGACATTGTTTAGAACATTGGCAAGGAGAACTATATTGGTGACCGAGATTTGGTAAGAGAAGTCTAAGGAGAAAAGCTTGTGAAGCTTGTGAGAGAACAAGGTAAAATACTTACCTTAAGATGTCTTGTTGTTTAAGGGAATGGGATTTAGATATGTGATGAGTTTAGTGTAGAGTTTATATTGGAAAGGTGTTATAAAACCTAGGAGAAAAAATGAGCATATTTGTGAACTTGTGACTAAAGAGCAAATGAGAAGAAGAGATAGTTAAAACAATGTGGAGATGAATTACAAGAAGCATTTTATTTCAATGGGAGCCTTGTTGTGTGTATTCGCAGGTTGAAGGCAAATATATGTGGAAATTCAGTGGTTAAGATTATTGTCATTTAAGGGCCTAAGTGCCAAGCATTCTAAGTTTAAGCACTGTGATGATGTGGTGAAGTTTTAGTGTAAATTGTGTGTTAAGGTGTTGTGATGAAATTTGGGTGATGTTGTTGTTTGATGGAGAAAAACCATGTGTTAGGATGTGCTATGTACTAGAGAACTCATGGCAAAAATTTAAAGGAGAACTTAAGTGTTTAAGATATTCTAGGGGATTTAATGACTAAGGAAGTACTAGGATGTTCTAGAGGTTGTCTTGATGAAAAAGAGTGAGGATAAGGTGTTCTAACGACTTATAATGACTTAGGCATTACTATGAAGGATTTAGAAATCAAGAGAATGTATTTGAGTATTTACGACTTAGGCAAATGTTGATAAACAACTAGGAAGGAAGCAATGTGTTGATGTATGGAAGTTTAAGTTGTGAAGGAACATTAAGAAAATGCATAAGAGAGTTTTAGATAATGAAAGATGCTTGGGAGATGATGTTACTGTGGTGAGGAAAACATTTGGCATAGTGGTTACATTAGGTATGAACCACCACCTAGAAACCTAGAGGAAAACATTATAAGTGTTAGCATTATTACAAGGAAAATGTATAAAGATTAAGGTGAATCTTGGTGAATGATTTAATGTGTTTTGAGGAGGACTTGAAGGTACCAAAATGATGTTAAGACATGCTAGAATACTTGTGGAGAGGTTGGGAAAAGATTGGCTAAGATTTAAGGTTGAACAGAGGTAAAAAAATTACATTCTGGGCATTTAGTGTAGGTCCGGGTTTGCAAACTAGCACCCAAACCCGGACCACACCAAAAACTATCCAGAGAATTTAGCCGTGGGATGGTCCGGGTTTGCATCCCAGTACTTAAACCCGGACCAGTCCTAAAATTGTCCAGAAACTTTTGCGATGTATTGGTCCGGGTTTACAACCTCGGACACAAACCCGGACCCATCAGAAAAAGCTACAGAATGTTGAAAAATGGGGTTTTAAGGTTGGGACTTGTTTGGTAATGATATTATAAGATTGTTAGGACATAATTAATGACACATAATGGTCATGAGGGGCATAAATAAGCTTAAGAAATAATGAGAAGTAAGTGGCTTTTGAGGTTAAGGTTAAACTATAAGGAGACTTAAGCGATAATGGGGTAAACATCATCGGTTAAGTAAGTTAAGTAGGTTTGGATGCGATGAGTAACTAATAACCTAAAACTGAATGAATGCTTAGGGTTTGAGAATTTGGACCCGGAGGAGAGTAAGCAACCGAACGACCACGGGTGAACGGTACAATCCTTCTTGTGACCTGCTTGCTAACGAGGTGTCCCTCGGCTTGTGTGCTATCTGTTTAATTGCTATGACTAAAACAAGATAAAGCATGCAACCGGATTATATTATTCTCGTTGTGATTGTGTTAGCTTTACACTAACCCACGAGACTTGAGATTGTAAACCAAGTTTAGTACTTACTGAGTTAAGAAAGAGTTAAGTTTGATGGTTGTTGGTTAATGCCCGTTAAGGCTTAGCTAGCACATGGTGTTAAGATGTCTACTAATGGAACTTGAGTGAGGAAACCCGGGACCGATCTCCGGTCATGCATGCTAAGGAAAAAGGGGACGGTATCTGAATCAGATCCGCCTCCTTAAGGACTTGTCTTCGGACTTGTAGCCTAGGGCCGGTTGCCGGCTCAGCTACGCTGGACTCCCGTCCAGAGTAGGTGGCATTAAGATGGTGCGGTGGGATCACCTAAATCCCAGGTTGAATTAAGCTAAACCAATCCCTTCCAGGAAAGGTTTGTATACTGAGGTTAAGAGAAGATTGAGATTAAGATTAAGGTAAGGTAAGGAACTGAGATTAAGGAATGAAAGGAGGAAGGGGGGTTACTAACCCACTTGTTAAGGGAACGCTTGAGTCGTTCATGGATTGTTGAACTATATATGTTCATCTGGGTTATTGTTATTGCACTTCATTATGCTTGTGTATGTAATCAATTTCCATGCTATCGACAATTAGTCGTCGTAGCCCGTTAGCTTAGGGGCCATGAGAGGGTGTACCAGCATTCGTGCTGACCCCCTCGGGGGCTATTTTTACACTTGCAGGTAAGAGACCCATGAGGACGCACTACGAGAGGAGGAGCGGTTTAGACTTAGGTTGGGTTGTTATTTTGAGTTCGGGTTGCGCCTGTGCACCCGACTGTTTATATTAAACTGATGTAGTTGGAGATTATGTTAAGATACTAATACTCGGTTGGTTGTGGTATTGTGAATGTTGATGTTTTGAGTTGGATAAGTATGTAAACGTTAAGGCCGGTATATTCTACGATCAGGACCGTGGCAAGGTCAGGTGTATTATTTCCGCTGCGACGTATTCGATTAAGTGTTCAGTTGCGATAACCACGATAGGCTTTGGATGGGGTGTTACAAAAATTTACACCTTCATCTTCCCTAGAAAAATCAATTATAAATAAATGAATATATGTTGCAATCTCATATGAAACTGTATAAAAGTTACAGCTTTGAACATCTACTTGTGCTAACAATTAATTAATACTATTTTTATCGATGCTTAATTTTTTAAAATAAATTACAGGTGGTGAGGTCAAGTATAGTTAATTTTCATCTTCATCCATAACAAGATAGAGTCTAAATAGTTTACATCTTAAAATAGGTTTTTTTTTGTGTTTCTATCTTTAATTGTGACTTTATTGTACTATTATCATTGTGTTTGATTGATTTATTCATATATGCCACTGCAACAATATAGATCAATTAGGGTAATCTATATAACATCAAGGGAGGCAACATAAAACTTATCTCCACAAAGAGATTAAAGGGGGGCAAACATTTAGTCGCCTCGAATTATGTAATCAATGGTGGCAAGTCAATTAGTCGTCTCTATTTAGTTACCCTCATAGATCCAATATGTTGTAGTGATGCTACCTTGCATATAACTTTTGTATATCCATTTTTGTTGTTCAATTTGAAATTGTAAACCACAAATTATATTGTTTGTTATAGTAATAACTTGTACTCCCTTAATCTCAAAATACAAGATTCTAGTTTTTAAATTAAGGAATATCAAACCTTTCTAATTACCCCTAATTTAAATATCATTCTCTGATTTACAAATAATAACATTCCACCAAAATTTTGTCTTTCAACTAAAATATTTTACAAATCACTTAAGAATCTATATTACTATATAAACTAATATTTCAACTCTAATAGATTTTCTGGTTAAAATATTATACAAATCTGTTTTTCATATTTGATGGAAGCCATACAGATGTTGATATTCTATTTACAAATTAGATTCCTATCTAGTAATATTTAGTATTACACATCATTATACCTAATTAGAAACTGATTAGAAAATAAAAATAGAATTTACGGGTATCTCTTAAAATAAAAAAATTACAACTAATAAGTAATATGGGGTATAATGGGAAAAATATGAAGAAAAAAAAGAATGACTTACATTTTGAAAATAATTAGGTGGACTAGAATGACTTGCATTTTGAAATGGGGAGATTATTAAATTTTATCATACATCTACTAAGATTGTATAATTTTTTTATACTGTTGAGACTTTATATATTACAAATTGGTTAGTAATGCTTGTAGGGTATTTAGATGGATGTAGTCAATGCAGATGAAAGTTGTGGTACTTCTACTGATAAAGACTGTAGTGATTTTCTTCAAGATACGATGCTTGTTTAGAACAGTAATTTGGATACTGGGTACTGTTGAAGCTTACAAAGAAATTACTGAATTGTCGTCGGATGAAATACTTTGTCCTTCAATTCGACACCATGAAGGAAGCTTATGACTTTTATTACAATTATGTGAAGAGCCACAAGTTTGTTTCTAGATGTGATTGTTTTGTATGGCTCAAGTGTGCGCGTTCATTAGTGTTGGACATCTCGTAGTGTTTTGACAATCTGCACTCTGTAGTTGAGGATGCTCATTAAAAGAACGATTGAGAGTGCAAAAAAAAAACTTTACCCTCGTATTTTACAGTGACAGGTAAACTACCCTTTCTCTTTTTACTCTTTCGATTTGCCGGACTCGAACAGTGCACGGTGTAGCAATCATTCGGCTTGGATGGATGCTTGGACGCTGAAGAATATTGATCGTGTTAAAGTAAGTTAGTGTAACACCCCATCCAACACTTACGCACTTAATAACAAACTGCAGCGGAAAACAAGTTTCATCACATTACTTAACTCGTTGGTGTTACACGTCGTTAACCACCCACGTGGCTAACAAGGCTATTACATATACATTGTACCGGTCTGATGGACTAGATTCCCAAGCGACTACACATTACTGACCCTTCCACTAACAATAGAAACAACATACACCTTCCAACTGTACCGAGTATTCACAAACTAATGCCGATAACAATTTCGGTCTTACTACACCTACTGTATATATACAACTTAAATGATTACCCATGTACAACGACTACCCCGTCCTACTCTCGAACGGCTTACAGCTCCTTGTACCTGAAATAGGAAAAGAAGAGAAAGGGTGGCCCCCAAGGGGCTCAGCACCTTTGCTGGTATGGTAATCCCGCATCCCGCATACTACCGGGCCACGCACAACTAATTGTCGTCTTAGCATGCGGTTGATTATATTTAAATCATGCATGTAACTATAAACACACAACACATGACATTCCGCCTCAATGGGCTCAACAAACAGATAACACATCCATACTTGGTAGGTCACTCATGGTATTCATTACCCCTAGAGTGTTTCTCCTCTAATGGAGCTACTTCCTTAATAGACGACACTTACCCATTAATCGGGTTATCCTTAAACGCCTCTTATCACAAACTGGGATTCATATCCTTGATCCACATACTCCACATTTTACAACATATACATACATCATAACAACACTTTTTACGTTTCAACGTGCACATAATAACATCGCAATGGGAATTGCAGTACAACAACATACATAACATAACGGGAACGGTTCTCTTAGGAACCGACCCAAACATAGTTAATTCACTGGTGAGCCTAGAGAATGATGTCACCCTCATGATAAACTCGTTATACAACACTCATTACCGTCCTAATAGTCGGACGAGTAACTTAAGTTAAGATGGTTCGGGTTTAGTGACCCGAACACACCACACAAACACATGTTCCCCCTAAACCGTTCATAAGTCAGAATAGCTAAGCTTTGGAGTAAGCTAATGGGAGATCATAACCCGTGAGGGAAACAACCATAACAGAGAGAAGGGTAAGGCTAAAAAGGATACCCACTCCCAAACAACACGCGACCGGCCTAACCGGATTCCTCACCCCTGTTAGTACATATTTACTTTTAGATATTAGTTAGAACCCCAATATGAAGTCTATCACATCCACACAACATACAGTATTACAACTGGGTTACACATACGAGGGAGGTCCCTACATTCACACACACATATCACACAATTAACACACGCATAGCCGTGGTTAGAACGTCCCATGGTTCGGGTCGTTTAATCCGAATACCGAACACTCATGTGATCCTAGACTCAGTTAACTAAGGTTAACACTTCCAAGGTTAAATGGTATCGGAACTAGACACGTCACATATATGAATTACTGTAAACTCATTACATGTTTTATCTTACAACGTGGCAAACATACAGAAAAACACTTTGGCATACAAGCCGGTGTAATCCGGTAGGACACAGGTTGCAAGAAAACCATACCTGTCACCGGAGTCCACTCTATCATGTCCACTTATGTTCCTTGAACAATCCTCGAACAACTGGTAACATTACATGTAATTTTATTAACACTGGGGTAACATGATTGTTTAAAGTCTAATGCTCATAACTTATCCCCGTTAACTTAGTTAAATAACTTCACATTTTAACTTGTTTTACTTTTACATTTTAATACAACTTTTCCCCCACTAAATTGTCATTATAACCCACTAGGGTTTACTACTTAAACCACACTTAGTTTGTTTTTTTTTACATGTTTTGGGCCGTCCGACCCACCGTCCGACCCACAACTGGGTTGGACCGTTCCAGAAACTTTTCCGTCTTTTAAATCCTCCCGTCCGACCCATGTCCGACCCAAGACCTCTGGGTCGGACCATTCTAGAAAGACCAACGGTTGAATTAACTGGGGCTGTCCGACCCACCCTGGGTCGGACCACTGGGTCGGACAACATCAGAACTTGTCCAAAACTTGTCAAACTTTCTCCAAACTTTTCTTCAAGCTTCCTAATGTGTTCTAACATCATTTGGCACATTTAACCCTTCATATAACATCCATAAAACTCATTTTATAACTCCTTAAACACTTACTCTTTTCTTACCAAAATTCCTAACACTTATAATGTTTTCTCCTTAGTTTCTCCAAGTGGTGTTTCATAATTATGATAACCACTATGCCAAAAATGTTTCCTTACCATCATAACATCATCTCTCAAACATCTTTTCTCACTAACTAAATCTCCTTTTTCACATCTTTCCTATACATCATTTCCTCCTTTTACATTAACATTCCTAAACCTTAAACAAACTTCTCCAAGACTTTAATACATTCCTCAAAAACACTCATTGAATTCCTAGAACTTCCAAGACAATACCTAAATCCTTGTATCACTCTAAATCATCTTAATACATGCTTTCTTCCCTAGTAAAACACTTGTTCACCTTTAACACTTCCTAGTTCACCAAAACTTATTTAAAACACTTAGAACTTCTTATACATTTTCCAAATTTTGCCATAGCTTCTCTTGTATATTCTCACATCTAAACACTTAGGTTTTTACCTTATTTCATTCAAGAACACCTAAAATCCATCAAGAGTATTCTCACACACAACACTTCACCAAATTTACACTACATCACAATATAGTGCATAAACTTAAATTGCTTGGCACTTAGGCCCTTAAATTGCATAAACCTTAAACACTGAATTTCTCACATAATATATTGCCTTTAACCTGCAAATACACTCAACATCACATATGCCCCTTAATAGTTTCCTTGAGAGCATTTTACTAGGTCATTCACCATTGGCTCCTTAGGTATTTTATCAAGCAAATCAAGCTCATTTTTCCTAAGGCATTTAAACTACATTGAGATAGTTTGTTTACCTCTTTTCCTCTCAAACTTCTTTCTTGTTTCCTTGTACCGAAAATCAGCAAGGAATTTGATCACTTGTCAACTTTCTATTCAATATACATATAAGGGTAATAAGCTTAAGAATTCACACTTAAACTCATATACAAACCCTAGTTTAACATAAGTGTTTTAATACACTAAAATGATGTTTACCTTTGAATTTGAAAGAGAAATTGAATATGTAACAAGAGAGGACTCCTCCTTGTCCCTTGAAGATTGAAATGGAGATATGAAAGAACAAGAGAAGACACCATCAAAGGTGATTCTCGGTTACACACAAAAACAAGAGGGAATGTTTTTCTTTGATTTTCCTTACCTTGAAGCAAAGGAGAATGACAAGGCATGAAAAGGTGAGCTCAAGCTCCAACAATGGTGAATCTTCATGGCACCGAAATGGAGTTCTTGAAGATTTGAAAAGAGAGAAGTGTAGAGCTTGACCAAACTAAGACAAATATGGTCTTGGAATTTGATTTGGTGCATGGAGCTAGGAGATATAAGAGATTGAAGATGGTGGTGTGAGTGGTGCTGTAGCAAACCGAGAATGAGAAGGGAGAAGAGAGGTTGGAGACCGTGTGAATGAAGAAGGAAGGGAGAAATGAAATGAGGTGTTGCTTTTACAAGATATTTACCTTATAAAGTAGCTTTCTTTTTTACTTATTTCCTTCCTTTCCTTAATTGATTTCTTTTACATGTTGGTGACTCACCATAATAAAAACCGGCCCCCATCTCTACCTAGGGGTATAATAGTCTTTGTTGACCAATTAACTTACTTATATTGACTTATGTTATAAATTTGCATATTTTGGTTACTATTCACAAACTAAGGCACATATTTGTGAAATTTTTGATTTCCCATTGATCTAGACTTCCAAATGTGATACTAAGTAGTACACATATTAATTAAAGAGTAATGATGGACATTTAGCCACTCAAAACTCATTTACAAGACAATTTTTCAAAAATGTGCTTTAAGACTCCTTAAGGCACATTTTGTGTTTTAACTTGTTTTCAAGCTTGGTTTTCTTTAGTAATTGATTTAATATGTTCATTAGCATATTTATAAGGTATAGGTATGATCTTTAGGTCTTATACAAATTTATCCCAAGCTTAGAGCACATTTTTGCCCATATTGACTTTAAGGTATTTATTTGGGTTTTATTTGGTTTAATTGTCTACCAAGGTTTCCTAAGGACATAATTAGCCTTATTAAATCATAATTGACTATTATTTAGTCTTGGTAGGTTCTTTGGGTCCTAACCAAGTTCACTCCAAGCTTAGAGCATGTGTTTGCTCAAACTGTATCTTAGTGCTTTATTGCATTTTACTATGGTTTAAATTGTTCACTGATGTTTCTAAGGCACTTTTTAGCCTTTACATACCATAGTTTAAATGTTTAACGACATATCAAGGTTTGGGGTATTTCAGTCTACCCCCCTTAAAAGAACTTCGTCCTCGAAGTTCACACTTCCTACACATCATTAGATTAGAATACGGGGATTACTTATAAAGACAAAACTTCCATAACCAAACACACTTTACATCACACCCTCGGACTTAATGGTCCGGGTAACACATTCACATCCATACATAACATAACATACTCACATGATAACCTCGGACTCAATGGTCCAGGTATCTTAACAATATTTGCACATAGATAACAACCCTTAGACTCTCTGGTCTTGGGTAACATTACAACATTTAGACACATAGGTCTTGATAACATAACAGCTTTTAGACACATAGGTCCATGTAACACAACAACATTTAGACTCATAGGTCTTGATAACATACACTTTTGGAACTCAAGGTCAAAATAATATTTATTACACATACCACACAACATGTCATAGCACGTATAACAATAAAAAATATCTCTTATATACACTGTGATCCCGCAGAACCCGGTCGCGATGGACACCTTCTGGTCCCCGTCCCTTTGGGAGATCAAAACAATCACTTAATCTTTAACATATATACTTCTCATGTCACCGGTCCGAAGACAAAGGCTCATGCGTCCTCGGCTCGTGAGAAAGTACTACAAAAATATTCTTTACTAGGTTAAGTATAAGAGAATCCTTTATTCAAAATATTAATCGATTGTTTGGAAATACCAATTGAAAATCCTTTTTGAAAACGCAACACAACTCCAAGTCCAACTTATGCTCTTTGCTTCTCTTCTTAGCGTGGTTAGTTGTGACCACTTATAGGGAGCTTCAAGAATCATCCAACCCTGATGTGATCAGCATCAGTGTTGAACTATCCTTCCACCCCACTTCCCTTGATCGCATGCAAATCAAGTTCCACTTCCCACTTCATTTTCAAGCATCAAGTAATACACTCATTTCCAATTTTCTATCTTTTAAATCATTCTAATCATGATCATAACATCTCCAAGGGATAGAACTTCGTCTATCAGTTATTTCCATTCACTTTAATGTTGTTGCCTAGGGAATCTTATTCTCACTAGGTTCTATGTCGGTTTCATACCCTTTCATGAGTCACTATATAGTATATATATACACATATATTTTATCAAAATACAACACACAGTTTCACATTTATACACTGTCGGGGTTTTTTTTTGTTCCCCCGGGAGTTTCTCTACTCCCCACACTTGTACTATCACACACAACTGTTAATAAATCAACACACTTATCACAATGGTATTCGCATCTTCTGTGCGCAATTACCACAATTAAACCATGAATGAATGCGTATGTTTACGTAACACACACACCAATCATCAAAACAAATTATTTTGTGCTATGCACAACATAGGTCACGTACACTACGTACACTTGTACGGTAATACACACTAAGTGGTTTTGCGCTCTACCCCCCTTAAAAGGGATTACGCCCACTGAATCATTGTTTTAAAAAAGTTCTACCGTCGTGAAGTGTTTCAACTTCCACGCAGTCTGTTATACAATGTGTTCTGGTTAGAGGATCTTGACCATATTGGCGGTTTAGTCCCTAAACCAAGAATTCTCATTGGAGTTTGCTTTAACTCTTAACTGGTTTCGGTTCTGGCCTGTGAGGCTTCTAGGCGTTAATAATTAGCCATTCACTTATGTTCACCATGCACATTCAACATTTGAATCACTGGCTCACTAGTTTCTACTGCGAACTCTAATAACTGTAGGGCTTAGTTTGCCCCATTCGTTATTCTTACTGTATTGTACATCTCCCAATTATTACCTTTATCTTGGTAATAATGGTTTCTCGACCGATGCGTGGTATCTCTTACCGTGAGCGAATTCGGTGAGTTTCAAAACTTTCCATCCCCTTCTCCAATAACTTACTGCGTAAACTGCTACGTATTTCACAATGATTGACTTGTTTCCTTCCGACTCACTGTCGGTTGAGATTGAGCTACCACCTAATGCGTAGTGCTCTCTCAGTTACTTCCCACACTTGAGGTATAGTCCATACTGATATTTGGCAGTTAGTGCTACTGTAGTCACTTACTGTTAATCATGCCTCCGCATTTGGTTTTGTACACGTGTTCTTTCATTGGTGCGGCCTTGCATTTCCTATGCATCGGCCATTATAACATTATTCCTCCACAATTAACATGTTTCCAATTCCTAGCTATCCCACTCGATCATTACTGCGCAAGTGCAATACCAAAACACTCAGTCATACAGAGTGCAGAGGCATAAACTCTTGGCAGAAAATCTCTCATGCGATTCGTAACGGAATTCACACTGTGTTTCACTGAGATTCTGATCTCGTAATACTGGCTACTGGCTTATTGACTAGTTTGTTTGAAGGTTTAAAAGTATAATGTAAGCATATCATTTACCTTGCATCTCCACTGAGTTGAACTCATAACTGGTCTTATCTGCCACATTATTATTCAACGACACTTATACAACGGTCGCTTGCTGCGCACCGTACTCTTACTCATTGCATAACACTAACTTACATGATATTTACTGTCACTTTAACTTCCACACATATACTTACATCATTCGTATTATGGTTCATCATTCATTTGGATGACTACTGAATGCTCCTTGAGCATTGATCATTCGAGTCACAAGCCGGCATTATTCAGCTCGGTGCTTCACTTTATACGCACATGCTACTAAACTAACTGCTCTCTTTCAATAATAATATCGTCCATCCTTAACATATTTCTTGAACTTGATTCACATAACTACCGCTCCAGCGGTTTCACAGTATCGAGAGGTATCCCCACTCTTAATACAGTGGTTCGTTTACCACTCTATTCACTTATACAACATAAGCTTCTACAATCAATCTAATTCACGTAACACATTTTATTTGTGGCTTATGAGCCTTACTGCTTCAAGCTCTGTCCATTGTGGACGGTTCACACACATTCATTTCTCTGTACAACATTACATGGTTTGGATATTACATTGGGCTCCATGACAAGGTCGTTGCATCACGTTTCCTTTCCTGGGATGCCCCTTAGGATTGTCAGTCCGTCTCCTGACAACTTATGTCGAAACTGGGTGTTAGTTTCAACCCTTATGTTTCTGTCACGTTATTTCATTCAACTATTGCTGATGCGAACACCCTTCAAGGATTGCTCCTGGGTGTTACTAAGTTATGCCATTACATCTGGTTCACACTTATTGGTATACTCAGTTAGCCACGCCGTTTGCGTTCTTAACTGGTTTATTATCCTCTTCTACGAAGATCAACATTTCCTGGTAGTGTAGGTACTCATTCTGGGAGTTTCATCCCGTTCATTGTACCCTAATGTGTCCACATTAGGCATCTGCTTGCCATGTACAGGCTGGGTCACCATTCCAGCTATCATGTTTATCCCTGAGGATCCTTAAGACATATACAATGTCTTTACATTATAGTTAGTGCACTTCGCACCTCCTGACTCTTAAACATTTCCTTGAAAGGAATTCACTAATTCCTTTAGTCTCTTTGACTTGACTGGGTTCAACCCTTTACTTCAACCATTCATGGTAATCTTTAGCTCTTGTTTGACTTATACTGCTGACCGTAGTACGGAGTCGACTACTTCCCGTGTTTCAGACTCTACTCGTATACATATGTGGGGTACCATGCTGATACATTGCAACTTGCCCAACTAACCCATAAATACGTCTGTCAGGCCCACAAGCTCCTATCGGAGTGCGGTCGTCCCACATTACAGTTGGTACACTCGTAGTGTCCGTCACACGCCTAGGTGAAGTATTCTATTGTCAGCTCCCTTATATTGTCCCGTGACAATGTGCACCTCGTGATTCCCGAATTTAATCAAGGGAAAATCTCTCCACTGTTGTATCTTTATCAACTACCCTCGGGCTTACTGGTTTGGTTTTGAAGAAGGTTAGAAAGAAGTGTTGGTTTGAAAGAAAATCTGGTTTTGAAAGAAAAGAGTTTGAAATAAATCTAAGCTTGAAAGAAAAATTCTCACGGTTTCACAACGCCCTTTTGCCTTAACCAAGTCCAGCTTCTTGCTGATTGATGTACTTCCAATTACAGAGGTTAGGCTATCAAGCCCTTCCACGGTTATGATGATCTCACTTAACTTCATGGTACTTTACCAAAGTACTTCGTATTTGTTAAAGTTTTCCCGAACAGCCCTGTTATAGCAGCACTTGCTATGGCAAGTGCGCCATGCTAACTGGCTCCCGGTTAAACACACACCGGTTGCGGTATTGTTCTCACCCGCACTGTTATCAGTGGCCCTGTTGGCCCTTACTTGATCTTACAGTCCTGTCAATAAGTCCTCTGGGTGACTTCCCACTGTCTTCACATGATAATCATTAACTAGGGTGTTTCCCTGAAATACCCCAAACCTTGATATGTGGTTTAAACATTAAACTATGGTATGTAAAGGCTAAAAAGTGCCTTAGAAACATCAGTGAACAATTTAAACCATAGTAAAATGCAATAAAGCACTAAGATACAGTTTGAACAAAAACATGCTCTAAGCTTGGAGTGAACTTGGTTAGGACCCAAAGAGCCTACCAAGACTCAATAATATTCAATTATGATTTAATAAGGCTAATTAAGTCCTTAGGAAACTTTGGTAGACAGTTAAACCAAACAAAACACAAGAATATACCTTAAAGTCAATAAGAGCAAAAATGTGCTCTAAGCTTGGGATAAAATTGTATAAGACCTAATGGTCATACCTATACCTTATAAATATGTTAATGAACATATTAAATCAATTACCAAAGAAAACAAAGCTTAAAAACAAGTAAAAACAAAAAGTGCTTTAAGGAGTCTTAAAGCACGTTTTTGAAAATTGTCTTGTAAATGAGTTTTGAATGGCTAAATGTCCATCATTACTCTTTAATTAACATGGTACTATATAGTATCACATTTGGAAGTCTATATCAATGGGAAATCAAAAAATTTCACATCTATGTGCCTTGTTTTAGTGAATAGTAACTTTAATAAGCTAGTTTGTAACATATGTTGTTATAAGTAATTAAATGGGTCAAAAGACTAAAACACCCTAGGTAAACTATTGGGGGCCGGTTTTGTGAGGTGAGTCACCACCTTGCAAGTAAACAAATAAATAAGATAACTAAAGTGTAAAGTAGAATACTATTACTTTGACTACTTAATATCTTCAAAGTAGAACTATCTTCATTCTCTTCCTTCCCTCCCCAATTCCCACGTCCTCAAGCTCTCTTCTTCCCTTTCATTCACGATTTGCAATAGTACCAAACCAAAAACACCATCTTTGACCTCTTGTAATTCCTGCTCACTTGGCCAAATCAAAATCAAACACCACCATTCTTTGTCTCATCAAGCTCTCCTTCTATCTTCTTAAAATTCCAAGAGCCCCATTTCGGTGCCATGGAGTTCCACCATTGAAGGAGCTTGAGCTTATATTTCTATATTATTGATCTCCTTTGCTTCTAGGTAAGGAATCTCAAAGAAAATAATGTTTCCTCCATGTTTGTATGATGTCCGAAATTCACCTCACAATGGTGTCTTACCTTGCTGTTTTAGCTTCATTTGAATCTTCCAAGGGCTTGGTGGAGTCCTCTCTTGATACATATCCAAGCTCTCTTTCCATTCCAAGGTAAAATAATCATTTTAATACCTTAAGATAATATATGTAACTAGGGTTTACAATGAGATGAAGCTTAAAGCTTGTATACTCATGATATTATTTGTATAATTTTTAGAAGTTGACAAGCAACTAAAAGCCTTGCCAATTTAGTCAAGGAAACAAGAAAGAAGTTTGTGAGGAAAAGAGGTAAATGTGCTAACCTAATGTGGTTTAAAGTCTTAGGAGAAATGAGCTTATATTGCTTATGAAAATGATTTAAGGAGCCAAGGGAAAATGACTTAGAAGAATGCTCTCAAGGGCTTAGTAAAAGGCATATGTATTGTTGAGTGTATTTGCAGGTCAAAGGCAAATACAATGTGGGAAATTCAGTGTTTATGATTTATGAATCTTAAGGGCCTAAGTGCCACGCAATTTAAGTTTATGCACTATATTGTGATGTAGTGTAGTTTAAGGATTTAGATGTGTGTAAAGAACATTCCTTATGAAGATGAGTGTCTTGGATGGTTAAAGAAGGAAAAACAATATGTTTGTGTGTAAGGAATGTGTATTAAGTGATTAAGTGTTTTTGGTTGTGAAAGGGTGAAAACCTAAGTGTTTGTGTGTGAGAATACTCTTGATGGATTTTAGGTGTTCTTGAATGTCTAATGGTGAAATCTATGTGTTTTGGTATGACATTGTGCTAAGAGAACCTATGGCAAAATTTAGATGATGTATAAGAAGTTCTAAGTGTTTAAAAAGAGTTTTGGTGAGTTTGGAAGTGTTGAGAATGATTAAATGTTTTACTAGGGAAGAAATCATGTATTAAGGTGTTTAGAGTGCTACAAGGATTTAGACATTGTCTTGGAAGTTCTAGAAATCAAAGGAGTTGTTCTAGGACTTAGGCAAACTTTGGAAAACAAGGAGAAGGAATAAACTTGTAAAAGGACTACAAGGATGACATAAGGAATTTAGTTGTAAGAAAGATGCTTAAGAGTGGATGTTCAAATGGAGAAGAATATTATGGTATAATGGTTACAATAGGCATGAAACACCATTTAGAAACCTAAGGAGGAAATACTATAAGTGTTAGAGATTTTGGTGGAAATTGGTTAAGTGTTTAAAGGCTTGGAAAATGAGTGTTTTGGCTTGTCCGAACATCCGTCCGGACATGGACGTTCGGACAGGCCCTGTTGCGTAAAATTCTCAGAGTCTCGAACTGTCCGAACTTCGGAAGTCCGGACACAGGTTCGGACAAATGAGATTTTACTTTGAAATTTTCCTCGACCCATGTCCGAACTTCCGAAGTCCGGACACATGTTCGGACATGCGTCTGTTTCCAGTTTTAAGTCACGGCTTGCGTCCGAACTTGGGAAGTCCGGACACAAGTTCGGACATGCCACTGTTTTGGCTAAAAATGTTGTTTAAGGTTAGGAAAAGTTGTCTAAAAATGGTGATTATTAAGTCATGATGTTATAATATTGTTAAGGACATATTAAGTGAGTTATAATGACAATTGAGTGGGGGAAAATTGTATTAAAATGTAAAAGTAAAACAAGTAAAAATGTGAAGTTATGTAACTAAGTTAACGGGGAAAAGTTATAAGCATTAGACTTTAAACAATCATGTCATCCCGATGTTAATAAAAGTACATGTAATGTTATCAGTTGTTCGAGAATTGCTCGAGGAACATAAGTGGACATGATAAAATGGACTCCGGTGACAGGTATGGTGTTCTTGCAACCTGTGTCCTACCGGATTACACCGGCTTATATGCCAATGTGTTTTTCTGTATGTTTGCCACGTTATAAGATAAATCATGAAACGAGTTTACAGTCGTTATTGTTGTTGTGTGTTTACGTGCCGATACCGGTAATCTCGAATGCGCTTGAAGGGCTAGTTAACCACTATTAGGTAAACATAAGAGAACGGTATCCGGCGATAACGTTTCCGACCTAAGGAATGTTCTAACCACGGCTATGCGTGAGTTAGTCATGTGATGTTTGTGTGTGATGTTTGTGTGTGAATGTATGACTCTCTTTTCCCTTGTGTGTGTCTAACAAGACTAAACCCGATGTTGTGATTATTTATTAAGTTCAATGTTGAACTTCTAACAAGTGCTAACGGGGGAAGTGAGGAGTCCGGTCTGTTCTGGCCACACGTGTGAGTATGGTGGTCGTTGTCATATCAGGTTCGATCCTCTCTGTATGTTATGGTTGTTTTCCAATTTGGTTTCCAACCTTCCCTTTAGCTTAACCAAGGCTATTTTACTGACTCACGTCGGGCCACAGGGGCATACTATGTTATGTTTGTTCGATGTGCTTGGATCACTATATCCGAGACACCTTGTGTTAAGTTATCCGTTCATTTAACGAGACGGTAACGAGTTATGTAACGAGCTTATCATGAGACTGGCAACATTCTCTAGGCTACAAGTGAACTGACTATGTTTGGGCCGGTTCATAAAGGGAGCCGTTCCCGTTATGTTATATGTTGTTGTTAAAATGCAATTTCTATTGCGATGTTATTATGTGCACGTTGGAACGTGAAAAGTGTTGTTATGTGATGCATGTTATATGTTGTAAAGTGTGGAGTGTGTGGATCATGCATATGAATCCCAGTTTGTGATAAGAGGCGTTTAAGGATAACCCAATTAATGGGTAGTTGTCGTCTATTAAGGAAGTAGCTCCATTAGAGGAGAAACACTCTAGGGGTAATGAATACCATGAGTGACCTATCAAGTATGGATATGTTATCTGTTTGTTGAGCCCATTGAGGCGGAATGATTCATGTTGTGTGTTTTAAGTTACATGCATGATTTAAATATAATCAACCGCATGCTAAGACGACAATTAGTTGTGCGTGGCCCGGTAGCATGTGGGCTGCGGGATTACCATACCAGCAAAGGTGCTGAGCCCCTGGGGGGCCACCCTTTCTCTACTTTTCCTATTTGCAGGTACAAGGAGCTGGAAGCCGTTCGAGAGTAGGACGGGGTAGTCGTTGTACATGGGTAATCATTTAAATTGTATATATACAGTAGGTGTAGTAAGACCAAAATTGTTATCGGCATTAGTTGTGAATTCTCGGTACAGTTGGAAGGTGTATGTTGTTTCTATTGTTAATGGAAGGGTCAGTAATGTGTAGTCGCTTGGGAATCTAGTCCATCAGAACGGTACAATGTGTATGTAATAGCCTTGTTAGCCACGTGGGTGGTTAACAGCGTGTAACACCAACGAGTTAAGTAATGTGACGAAGTATGTTTTTCCGCTGCATGTTTTATCTTACAACGTGGCAAACATACAGAAAAACACTTTGGCATACAAGCCGGTGTAATCCGATAGGACACAGTTGCAAGAAAACCATACCTGTCACCGGAGTCCACTCTATCATGTCCACTTATGTTCCTCGAACAATCCTCGAACAACTGGTAACATTACATGTACTTTTATTAACACTGGGGTAACATGATTGTTTAAAGTCTAATGCTCATAACTTATCCCCGTTAACTTAGTTACATAACTTCACATTTTAACTTGTTTTACTTTTACATTTTAATACAACTTTTCCCCACTAAATTGTCATTATAACCCACTAGGGTTTACTACTTAAACCACACTTAGTTTGTTTTTTTTACATGTTTTGGGCCGTCCGACCCACCGTCCGACCCACAACTGGGTTGGACCGTTCCAGAAACTTTTCTGTCTTTTAAATCCTCCCGTCCGACCCATGTCCAACCCAAGACCTCTGGGTCAGACCATTCCAGAAAGACCAATGGTTGAATTAACTGGGGCTGTCCGACCAACCCTAGGTCGGACCACTGGGTCGGACAACATCAGAACTTGTCCAAAACTTGTCAAACTTTCTCCAAACTTTTCCTCAAGCCTCCTAATGTGTTCTAACATCATTTGGCACATTTAACCCTTCATATAACATCCATAAAACTCATTTTATAACTCCTTAAACACTTACTCTTTTCTTACCAAAATTCCTAACACTTATAATGTTTTCTCCTTAGTTTCTCCAAGTGGTGTTTCATAATTATGATAACCACTATGCCAAAAATGTTTCCTTACCATCATAACATCATCTCTCAAACATCTTTTCTCACTAACTAAATCTCCTTTTTCACATCTTTCCTATACATCATTTCCCCCTTTTACATTAACATTCCTAAACCTTAAACAAACTTCTCCAAGACTTTAATACATTCCTCAAAAACACTCATTGAATTCCTAGAACTTCCAAGATAATACCTAAATCCTTGTATCACTCTAAATCATCTTAATACATGCTTTCTTCCCTAGTAAAACACTTGTTCACCTTTAACACTTCCTAGTTCACCAAAACTTATTTAAAACACTTAGAACTTCTTATACATTTTCCAAATTTTGCCATAGCTTTTCTTGTATATTCTCACATCCAAACACTTAGGTTTTTACCTTATTTCATTCAAGAACACCTAAAATCCATCAAGAGTATTCTCTCACACAACAATTCACCAAATTTACACTACATCACAATATAGTGCATAAACTTAAATTGCTTGGCACTTAGGCCCTTAAATAACATGGCTCTTAGGCCCTTAAATTGCATAAACCTTAAACACTGAATTTCCCACATAATATATTGCCTTTAACCTGCAAATACACTCAACATCACATATTCCCCTTAATAGTTTCCTTGAGAGCATTTTACTAGGTCATTCACCATTGGCTCCTTAGGTATTTTATCAAGCAAATCAAGCTCATTTTTCCTAAGGCATTTAAACTACATTGAGATAGTTTGTTTACCTCTTTTCCTCTCAAACTTCTTTCTTGTTTCCTTGTACCGAAAATCAGCAAGGAATTTGATCACTTGTCAACTTTCTATTCAATATACATATAAGGGTAATGAGCTTAAGAATCCACACTTAAACTCATATACAAACCCTAGTTTAACATAAGTGTTTTAATACACTAAAATGATGTTTACCTTTGAATTTGAAAGAGAAATTGAATTTGTAACAAGAGAGGACTCCTCCTTGTCCCTTGAAGATTGAAATGGAGCTATGAAAGAACAAGAGAAGACACCATCAAAGGTGATTCTCGGTTACACACAAAAACAAGAGGGAATGTTGTTTTTCTTTGATTTTCCTTACCTTGAAGCAAAGGAGAATGACAAGGCATGAAAAGGTGAGCTCAAGCTCCAACAATGGTTAATCTTCATGGCACCGAAATGGAGTTCTTGAAGATTTGAAAAGAGAGAAGTGTAGAGCTTGACCTAACTAAGACAAATATGGTCTTGGAATTTGATTTGGTGCATGGAGCTAGGAGATATAAGAGATTGAAGATGGTGGTGTGAGTGGTGCTGTAGCAAACCGAGAATGAGAAGGGAGAAGAGAGGTTGGAGACCGTGTGAATGAAGAAGGAAGGGAGAAATGAAATGAGGTGTTGCTTTTACAAGATATTTACCTTATAAAGTAGCTTTCTTCTTTTACTTACTTTTCCTTCCTTTCCTTAATTGATTTCTTTTACATGTTGGTGACTCACCATAATAAAAACCGGCCCCCATCTCTACCTAGGGGTATAATAGTCTTTGTTGACCAATTAACTTACTTATATTGACTTATGTTATAAATTTGCATATTTTGGTTACTATTCATAAACTAAGGCACATATTTGTGAAATTTTTGATTTCCCATTGATCTAGACTTCCAAATGTGATACTAAGTAGTACACATATTAATTAAAGAGTAATGATGGACATTTAGCCACTCAAAACTCATTTACAAGACAATTTTTCAAAAATGTGCTTTAAGACTCCTTAAGGCACATTTTGTGTTTTAACTTGTTTTCAAGCTTGGTTTTCTTTAGTAATTGATTTAATATGTTCATTAACATATTTATAAGGTATAGGTATGACCTTTAGGTCTTATACAAATTTATCCCAAGCTTAGAGCACATTTTTGCCCATATTGACTTTAAGGTATTTATTTGGGTTTTATTTGGTTTAATTGTCTACCAAGGTTTCCTAAGGACTTAATTAGCCTTATTAAATCATAATTGACTATTATTTAGTCTTGGTAGGTTCTTTGGGTCCTAACCAAGTTCACTCCAAGCTTAGAGCATGTGTTTGCTCAAACTGTATCTTAGTGCTTTATTGCATTTTACTATGGTTTAAATTGTTCACTGATGTTTCTAAGGCACTTTTTAGCCTTTACATACCATAGTTTAAATGTTTAACGACATATCAAGGTTTGGGGTATTTCAGTTAGTATCTAAATTTTAGTAAAATATAAACATACGATTTATTGTGAAAATGTTCTCTAGATACTAGAGTTTAACAATAATAAAATATTCAGAATTTTATCCAACAAAATTATAATATTTTAAAATCTGGATGTATTTGTATCTTTATTTAAATAATGAAAAACTAAACAAATATTTCTTCCACGAACAGTAAGTTGTTGGTAAGTAAAATCGGGATTTAGTGACGAAAATTGTAATATGCTCTATTATAATTTTTTTCTTCTTTCACCTTTTAATAGGATTAATTGGTTAAATGCAACTTTTGAAACGTGAAGAAAAAAAATTAATGAATCAATAATTTTAGCCTTGTTTTATTGAAGAAAATCTTGTTTCAAATAAAAATATATGGAGCAGTTTACATTTTTTACATTATATTTTAATGTAAAATATAAGTAAATTAATATATCTCTTATTAAAAAAATTCAAAAATAAGTTTTTCTTAAACAAATCTGTAAGTCTTAGGCGAGTAAAGTCAATTCTTAATGACAACTACATTAACTTGTCCACCATCTCATTTTTGTTTTTACCTAGTGACATGTTTTTGTTTATAATATTTCATATTCCATATTATTATATCATTTGTTATATATCATGAATTTGGAAAGTGAATATTAATATAATTTTGAATATATAGCATGTCCGAGATATAAACTATATGATCACTATTGTTCGAAGAAAAAAACATTCAATATATTATAGTCATAATTAGATTTGAACCTAACAGCTCACTTAATACTTACATCTCTTACCACTACAACATTAACAACTTTGTGATGTATAGGGTCATCTATACTATATGTATAATAATTATTGTTACTCTACATATGAGAATCTCTGAATTCTTCAAAAAAACATGGGGTCACGTGACCCCACATGATACCACCTAGCTCCGCCCCTGGTGTTAGGTTTATCGGCTGGTGGAAAATTACCACTAAAGCCCTTCATCAACCTCTCATGGTTATTTATTCTCCCTTTTCTCTTATTTGTGCTCTAATAGAGAAATAACCTTCTTGTACCTAGGGATCGGGATTTTGCCCTAAAATCCCTAAAACTTTGTTGTTGAATCTTGAACTTGTTTTAATGCTTTATTTTAGTCCTTGTGCTTAATAAAAGATGATTATTGAGTGTTTAGGTCTTTTAAGCTTGTCAACATGGAAACTGGGGATTTACATAGGGTTTGCTCAATTTAATGTCAATGTGTTAAATTGGTTGGTTTAATGTCACCAATTAGTTTAGCATTAGTGTGGGTTTCTATGAATGAGTTTCCAAAAGTACTGATCTATACCGTTGGGGGACTAAATCAATGTTATTAATCAAAGGACGCTGAGATAGATTGCATTGCAACTTAGGAAGAACTTGCGCTTAGTGCTATCAGTTGCATCAGGTGCTTGGACTAGCATTCGCGTTCTGACTACATTAGTTAGGATTAGTAGGCCAGAGTTTGACTGCTTGCTGTTAAATGTTCCAGTTGTTTAGCTGCAATGAAATACCTCGAGTGATTATCACTTTAAAGTATTGAAGTTTAAATTAAAGTTAAGATTATGAGCAACAATGATGATTAAACTCCAAAAAAATAGTAAATAATAGAAATGATAATAATAATAACGTCGCACGTATCGGTACGTGATACGCAAATATAAGCTCATATGACTGCGCACTTCCAAACCGGGAACGCGAATATAGTCGCACATGTAATATATATATGCAAATATACACGTATATATTCGACCAATGTTATATATAAGTAACAACATGACATATTAATACCGTCACATACACGTATATATACGTGCAGGTATATACATATACACAACGTTACAATATTACAACGTTGTACATTTAACTAAAATGCGACAAATAAAATAGTCACACATATATACATAGGTATAATCAATAACGTGACAAGATGAAATAGTCGCTTATATGTATACGGATGTAACAACGATAAAATAAGCATGAAAATACACTTATAAAAAAATATAGAGCAAACCCACTTTATCCAGGATTCGAACCTCGTACCTCTCGTACCCCTCCCGAACGCCTTAACCGGTTGAGCTATGCTCGAATTCAGTAGCATCTACTAGCCTAGTTAAACTAGTAATGGGGCGACTGCGACTGCGAAGACAAAAAATTATAACAACAGCAACTGAAGTAGGTATGTTGCTATCGCGTATTGAATTTGAGAGAACCCGACATAGAAGTATGGACCATAGGCGTTGAACTCACCAATCTCCCACAACTCCTTTTAGTAACTTGCAACCCCACCTGAACCACCTTGAATTCAGTCAAAGCCACCAAACAACAACAAACCGTCAAACTTTGTTGCTGTTGCAATTCCTACGCATCAGAATTGTTTCCCCGCATGCTGATGCACTCTGCACGGTTCAAAAAAAATTATAACACCCACTCTCGCCAGTGCTTCTCCCTCCTTATCGTATGTGTGTGTGTCTCGATTGATAAAGGCTGCAGGCTCGCACTAACCCAGATCACCAATCTTCCCTCTTCCTCTCCGTTGCTCTGAATCCTAGCACAAGAAACTTGGGTTTTTCATTCCTCTGGTGCATGGCCATAGTGTTCTACAAGTTCCAAAAGTATGGGCAAACTGTCGTGAACCAACAAGGGTGCTGTGAGTTTTCCCCCAAGCGATTCAATGGGTTGGATAGCAGCTCAAGGTAAGATCATGAACTGTTTCTGTTTAAAGACTCCCTGTTTCTTTTTCTCCTGGTGTCCGAAACAAAACACCACAGCATTACTCATCCAAACCTTTTGTTCCCCTCACGCGTTAACCCTCATGCAGTTCCCTAGGCTTGTTCACAAGAGATCCCTGAGTAAAAGCTACCAGTTCCTCGTTGGAGCACAACCTGAAGGTGAGGTCGTAACAGAAAGAAGAGAACAAGCCTCTGGTTTCTGCAACTCTTTCCACATTTGCTGGCTTTAATAGGATCTAACAAGTGATCATTCTCTCTCTCAGTTACCAAGAGCATGAGAGTTTACATTGGAGCCAAGAGACAACCAAGGGAAAACAACTAATCTACTGAAGCGGTGAGCTACCCTTAAACTGACCTCATAAATAGAAAACAAAGAAGAACAGATTTGTTCGATGCTAACCAGATAACTAATTCAAGTTGTTCGAGTGTTGGCCTGCATTATGCTAAACTCCCAGAAGTCATATAAAGTTGAGTTGGCTTGATAATGCACTTAAGACAATGCTTAAACCGTTACTAAATTAGTAGACATGTAAGAATGTAAAAGGAAAAAAAGGAGAAGCAAACAGAAGAGAGTATAACAGAAATCAAGTTTCTGATTTCAGTTTCTACTGAAACTTGTACCTCCTGTATCATATTAATTCAGAGGGCCACAAGGGTGGCATTGAGAGACTTATATACTGAAAACTTACCTAATACACTCAAGTAAGATATACACACCCTATAACAGAATTAGAGGACAGGTTATTAATGAAATGATAAGAGAATAGCCCATCATTCCTTAAATTAGTTTCTGTAGGTTCCTGTGTCTCAGTTTCTGTTTCTGAAATTTTCATGTCCCTGTAGGCTAACCTTCCTACAGTAATCTAACAGTTGAAACAACTTTAAGACCAATCTTAAAACCTACTAAAACGAGAGAGTGTTGAAGAACAAGTAGCAAAATAAAAACAGATAGCATATGAAGATAGAAGTAAAGCCACCAGCAGTTTAGTGTTTCAGGTCGTTAGTTTGTCTGTTTTCAGTTTCAGATGTACCAATGATATTATCAGAGTGGTTTTGGAATTTAAAATCTCAATAACACACTTATCCATCGTGTGTAATAAGGAGGGAGAAACTGGAAGTTTAATGATGAACAAAAGATAGAAGATGATGTATCAGGTTATGTTTCAGTTCTTTTCATTTCGGTTGGGGAGCATTTCAGTAGTGGTGACTAGTTGCTCTGGGGTTCTGTGAATTAACTTCCAGTAGTAATATAGGAGTAGTAATGGCTGGTAACTACACCTAAGGCCTTGCTAACAAGATAGGCTAGTTGTAGATAGGTAGGAAAGACAAGAAAGAAACCAGAAACCACATTGCAGAATGGGAAGTGAAACTACCAGTTTGTGAGTTTCAGTTTTGTCCAGTTGTTGTTTTGGATGTGCCTGTGATATTACCAAGGTTGTGCTGGGATTTAAGATCCTAATAAAACACTTAATTACGTAAGCAGACATAGAGGGAGAAGTGGGAAAGTCGGATTAAAAGAACGTAAAGAAAACAGCAGAAAGAACAAACTTCAGTTCATGCGTTCAGGGTTCCAGGTTTCTGATTTATTCTGTGTCAGTTTAAGCAATGCATTAATGGGTTAAAACCACATTTAAAAGATAACTAGGTAGTTAGATAACATGAGAGTGTGTTACAGGAAAAGAAAAAAAAAACTAACCTGATGTATTAAAGGTAGAGGAAGAAACTGAAGTATGCTTCAGTTTTGTTTCAGTGTTACAGTTCTGTTTTCTTTCTTTCAGTTTCAGCAACATTGTTTTCTGTCTGATTAATTGTCTAGAGAGGGTAAAGGTGCAGGGTTGAATTATTAATGAACTTCAGGCAAGAATAAAACCTGTTTCTAGCTTGGTGAACTCGTGATGAATGTTAAGAAAGAAAATAAAAGAGAGGTGGTTAGTACATGTTCAGTTTTTCTTTTCAGTGAGTACTAGGTTGTCTCAGCAGTTCTGTTTTATTTCCTTTGGTCTGTTTTGAGAGTTTATGAACCTAAAGCCTTAATAAGTCATCTAACGAAATGTGATAATATTTTGGGAAAAACCGAAAGTCAAATGCAGAGACGAAAACAAAGAGAAAGAATAAGCTACTTCAGTTTTGTATCTTCTGTTTTCAGTTTTTTCGAATGAAACTGCTTCTGTGTACTTGGTTAAAAAAAAATTAGGAGTGTTATGGTAGCTTAGTATGAACTCAAAACATTACCAAAGAGGTGAAGTAAGTTGGCATACTCATTTGAGAATCTAGGAGGCAACTAACTAATGACAAAAGGAAGGAATGTAAAGAGTTAATGCAGATTTCGGTTTCAGATTTTTGGATAGTTGCTGCTCAGTATAAATGGGTTTCAGATATGTAAGAGTAAGGTGGTGGTTTAACAAGGAACCCAAAACATTGCTAGACGAGTGAACTTTGTGGGTATATTCACTGGAAGATTAGGAATCAGTTTACACACCCTGTCTGAAGTAATAAGAATGGGGATGCACCAAATCTGTCGCAAGTCTTCATGAGTGAGCTGCTTCTGTATAGTTAAGTTACAGAAGTATGCAGGGTGTTTATTTGTTCTGAAAGTGGACTTAAAACCTTGTCAATACACCCACCTAAGAGTGTAAACACGTTGGGGAAAGTTAGAAAACAATTTGATACAATGGCAAGAGAATCTGTATGAGGCGTGCATTGAGTTGGTGTTCCAGCTTTCTGAAGTTGTGCTTCAGTACAGTCAACTTCCAGAGGTTGTATAAGCGTGATGTTAGCATAATAACAGACCCAAATCATAGCTAAGGGATATAGCTAGGTTAGCAAAACGTTTTGAGAAGGTTACACCTCAGTTTGCTACATTAAAAGTGAAGTTAGATAAGGTAATGCATGGGAGTTGTGTTTCAGATTAGGAAACTTCTGGGTTTTAGTATAAATGGGTGTTAGGGGCGTCTTAATGACTATATTATTATGATAATAAGCTTAACACATTGCTAACCCATTTAACTAAGGAGGGAATGCACTTTAGACAAGTTAAACCCATCTTAGATAAACTTGTTACATACTAAGTGCCTAGAGTACTCTAAAACGTTAGCTAGAGGATAGGACTTAGTTAACGTGTGAGTTGACAATGTGAATGCCCTAGGAGTGAGATAAACCTAAGGTCAATACTTGAAAAGTTTCTAAGGGATTAATATAAACTGAGCATTTAAAGATTCACCTAGGGAGTTGCACATGCTAGCATAACATAAGCTAGGACAATGCCACAATGGTTGTGCATAAAATCATAAATTGACAAGTTGTTTTTAATTAACGTTAGGGCCGTGACGAACACCAACCAGGACCTTGTGTGTGTGAGATAACTTGTGCTTCGAAATAAGGTATGGACATGTGTGGTTCGTATGTTGCCGTGTTACACGGCTTGTGTGCTGTGTGCCTTGTTTGACTATGCCCACAAGACTAATGCATGAAAATGGATGTTTGTTTTACCGTGCTTATTGTCTGTTGTGAGCTTGTGTAAAGCATGTGAATGGATTGCTTATTTTCCTTGCTTACCCGCTTGCTATTATTGTGCATATTACTTGCGCGCACACAGTAGTGTAGTCCCTTCTCGTTGATGAAACCTTGAGATGAAACACAACGAACTTCGTAAACAAACGAAGGAACTACATAAAGGGAAAACTCCTCTTAACTATAGAGGACCTCTAATGACACCCACTATGGTGTCGAACTATCAATGATAATGATAACCCAATACCCGTTAAGAATGAATAGGGAGACGGACCCTTTGTATCCGGGGTAGAGACCAATATTATTAAAAAGAATAGGGAGACAGACCCTTTGTATCCGGGGTAGAGACCAATAATATTAGAAGGAATAGGGAGACGAACCCTTTGTATCCGGGGTAGAGACCGATAATATTAAAAGGAATAGGGAGACGGACCCTTTGTATCCGGGGTAGAGACCAATAATATTAAAAGGAATAGGGAGACGGACCCTTTGTATCCAGGGCAGAGGCTAGTAACATTGAAAAGGCATAGGGAGATGGACCCTTTGTATCCGGAGCAGAGGCTAGTAACATTGAAAAGGAATAGGGAGACGGACCTTTGGTATCCGGGGCAGTGGCTAGTAACATTTAAAAACAACAGAGAGAAAGAGCTATCCGGGAATGGAGGATTAGCTATGAAGAAGACGTTCTCTAAATGGTGGTGATAAGAGAATTCACAAATAACCCTTAAAGAAACAAGGAAGGACTAGCACCTACATGAGATGGTCACGGGATCTAAACTATATCCCCAGACTTGGTGCAAGGAAAGAGAAAGAAAATACACTTTACGGGAACAAGAGAAAAGAAATGAAAACACACAACGCTCGTATGATCCCATAGTGAGGATCATGGGTATAATATACCTATGCACACGTTTTATTACTTACATGATTGTTGTTGCTATACTAGCAGCTCGTTGTGCTTGGTTACATGTTTGATGTGCTATGATGCTAGCATGTTATGCTTGGATGTTTGTTGATATTGCTATGCTACCTTAAAGTGGGTATGATATCATGATATATTGTGGTGTGCCTTACTGCTTTATTATAGCATGTAAATTGACTTAATAATATTCGACCAAGTAGTCGTGTGGCCCGGCAACATATGGGCTACACACGTTCATACTCAGCGTAGTTTGCTGAGTCCTTTACAACCCAATTTTTTTACAGGTATTGTACCGGACGATAACAGAGCGTAGGCGGGATGGCTACCATGGGGGTAGTCCATCAGGGCATGGCTTTTAATTTTGTAGTAGTATGTGTAATATATGGGTTGATACTAAACCCGAGATGTAATTTCTTAGTTTATGATTCAGTAATTTTGTTGTAGACACTCGGTAATTGGGAATTGTACTATGTGTTGTATATGAGTTTGTATTAAGGGCTGTTTCCAGTCATGCAGACCGTAACTTGGTGTTGGTGGTATGGTTGTGTCAAGCACGTGGGTGGTTGGCGTCTGTGACACCCGGATGATGTTGAGAACCCGCTGCATAGTTGTCTTGTATTAAGGCTAGGAGCTTGTTTGTACTACTGGATGTTTATTCGGGGGTGTTACATGCAAGTTCAAGAATCAACAACTGGTAGTAAAGGGGTGAAGGGTGCAAATTTCCATCCCGAGTACATCTATCTTAGATAGTTAGTGTAGTTTTGAAATACCCCAAACATTATTTACCCTAATTAACAAGGGATTAATTAATGAGAAGAGATTAATTAATGACTAATGAGCAATATTCACTAAAGAATACTACAACCACTAAACATATATACATTGATAAATATGTATAGTTCAAAAGGGACATCAAACCACACGTGAAATTATGAACTAAAAGGATCACACCAACAAGGAGAAAACAACTCCTAGAATTAATACAACATGTAACACATTAATACATGTACTAATATCACAAACAATGTAATCAAATTATATAAATTATTTTATATAGTCAAACCAAATTATACGTGCAATAACTACTTATATATATACATTAGAACAAGGAAATAACATTGGTTACAACCTAACACATAAACATAGTCACAAGTGTACAACTTTAATGTTACAATATTAAGTTCCAAAATTTGAAACACCCCCCCCCAAAAAAAAAAAATCTAGCCGGCTGCATGGTTAGAAAAAGAGGAACCAAAAAGCAAGATTAGAAGTAAAATAAGTAAACAAGTACAACTAGCCTGACACCTAAACCAATACTTCTTTTTTCCTACTAATAACCTTACCTATCACTCTCTCTCTCTCCTTGCCCATGCTCTCCTATTGTCAGCAGACCTTTCTCCCTTCTCCCAGCTGTAAACCTTCATCTCTTCACCATGCTCATCTTCTTCTTCAAGCTTCAAAAATTCTGAAGCTTGGGCCATGAGAAATGTGGTGAACCAAGGGTGAAAAGCTAACTCAAGTTCTTGCAAAATAAGGTAAGAAAAACACCTTAAACTCCTTCATTCTTTCTTTTTAAAAGCTAGAACAACAAGCACTCACTCCCTCTCTTCTATGTTCAAAAAGATCAAGTTTTGGAGCTCAAAAACAGCACCAAAACCATGGGGAAGAAGCTAGGCAAGTTGAACAACAAAAACAAGGTAAAATGTGCTTTAAAAGTTCATCTCTTCCATGGGTTAACTTATGTCAAAAAATCCACCATCTCTTACACCATTTTTCTTCAGTTTTCTTGCACTCCAATGAATCCTCACCCACACCCAACCATGGCCGCAAATCAGGAGAGAAAACTCCTAAAAGAAACCTCCTAAAGTAAGTCATAAATCTTGATTTTAAGTCATTTTAACTTCCTATCACTTGGAGATCTACACAAGGTATAACTACCTGCATATTTTCCTAGATTTTACTGAAAGTTGAATGGAAAATATCCATTGGAAAGTCAAGGTAAACCCCCCCCCCCCACCTTAATGCACATTTTTGTGTTTTAAACTTGTGATTTTGTTTAAATAAGTTAAAGACCCTAACTTGCACTGTGTTCTTTGCTTTACCCATGGCCGAATGGTTCCCTAAAACTACTCAAACTTTCGTGACAAAGAAGGGAAGGATTAGACCAAAAAAATAACCCTTGAAAGGTAAAAACTCTAATTAAGCTTTAAGAATTTTAAGTCATGTTTTAATCTTGTTATGAATATCAAAAACTAACCTAGGCCTATTACTGATATAGTGCCAAAATTACAAGAGGGGTTCAAGAGGTTTTGATGCCTCAAACAAGCAAGTTCTCCTTAAAATAGACTTTTAGGTCTTAAGGTATTTTATGTTGCACAAACAATTAAGGCCGAGAATGTAGTATACTATAAGGGTGGGTTTGACTGAAAAATGTACTTAAACACTATGGTAACTTGTTTGACAATTTTGTTTTTGACAAATAATAACTTATAATGTCAAAAAGGTAACAAAAGGGGTTAAAATGAAAATTTGCAAAAGTTGGTGTGTAAAGTAGTAAAAAGCCAAGAGAGGACCTGCTTCTATGAGAGTTTTATGTCATTTAAATGTTACATTTGAAGTTTGTAATAGGGCCAAATGTTTAGACCATTTTTATAAGTTATTAGCACTTTTTTATGCTTTAAAACTTATGCATTTGGTTAGTATAAAATTTGGTGAGAAAACCTGGTGATAATAGGCTGTTCGGGGAGTTTAAAACCACTTAAAAATGGCAAGGAAAAATACTTATGAATTTAGTAAAAATTGGTTTAAGTTTAAGGTTAAAATTTAGGTTTAAACGTTTATAAACTTAAATAAAGTTCAAGTGAACAAAAGGGTAAAGTGTAGGTGGTTAAGTGAAAATAAGTTAAACTTAGGGTGTTAAAATGGTACATGGCCGAAAACTAGGCCTTAATTGGAAATTAGATGAAGAATATAAGCTTTTGAAAAGTTAAGGGCGGAAATGGAAATTCTAAGAAAGATTGGGGTCAAATATGTAATTATGAGAAAGTTATGGTCAAGGCAGTAGGATGATGGTCAACCTTGACCATAGTTCGGGTGTTGAACAAATTGAATGAGAGAAATAATCAAATTAGGAATTTAATGAAGTTTAGGAGTTAATTGTAAGTTTAGAAAACAATAAGGGCCAAAGTGTAATTTCTGGAAATTCTTGAGAGCGAACTGGAATTAAAATGAACATAGGGGCTGTCCGAAATTATTGAGAAGATTTGGGTGAAAATTGGTAATAAATTAAGAAGATTATAAAGTGTATGAGTTAAAAGGGTAAAATTGTAAAATTTAGGAGTTAAGAAAAAGGTTTAAGAAACTAGTGGGTTCAAAACGTAATTTCTGGAAATTTGGGAGGAAAGAAATAATTAAAAACAGCCTAGGGTCTGTTAGTAATTAGAATTTTTGGGTTTGGTTTTAGAATTAAATTAATAGAATTGTATAATATATAGTTTAAGGATGATATTATAAGGTTTGGAAAATGATAGGGGTCAAATCGTAAATAAAAAAATTAAAGATTGAGGGAAAATAAATCTTTACAGAATGGGCCCTTATGTTTTTTTATAATGTATGGATGGAAACCATAGGTTAAAACTAGTTAAGAATATAAATATTATAACATAAGATCTAAGGAGTAAGATTGCAACATTTGAAAATTAGTGTGGAAGATTTATAATTAAAAGAAGGTTGGGGGATGTTGCGTAAGTATAGTGGGCGAAAGGTAAGACTTAACATATGGTTAAGAATATTATAAGTGTTACCCTTGTATAAAGTCCAAATGACATTAAAGTTAAAGATAAACATAAGCTAAGGAATTATATAATTCACACAAAATAATGTGAATACTTTGAGGTATGAAAATTATGAGATTAAGTGGAGAACTAAATAAAGTTTGGGGAAATTGAAATAGCATATGATAACATTTTATAATATAAAAAGGTATGGTTTTAGTGTTTAAAGGTGAAGAATAACACCAAGAAAAGCGTTAAGTGTTTCACATAAAATGTAAGGAATGCCATTAATATTATGAGTATTATAATTCATATAAACTTATATGAATATGTGGATTGTAGAGAATTGTATAATATGATGTGGCAATCATAGAGAGAAGGATAAAGCATAATATAAATGAAGGACTTCATTATACAACATTAAATATATTAACTAATGTCAAGATGTGAAACATTAGACAAGTAAATATAATATACAATTCAAAGATTATAATAGAAATCACATAGACTTGTTGACTTGGGCCCATTAACCAAGTCAACCCAAATTGACCAAGTAAACTTAATTGACCAAAGAGGGTTACGTTGATCAACTCACAATTTGAAGGAGAGTTTAGAGTTTATTAAACTACAAGATAAACTATAACATGTGGTAACAAACTATAGGGGTGTTGTTATACCCAAAATTTTGACCCCCCTGGTTAAGGTCTACGAGGTTTTGGTGTTGTGAGGGATATTTCAATCAAGTAGTGAGAGATTCCGGCCCGATTGGCGTGTTCCATGGCATGGGGAGCAGCTTCGTCATTGTCAGGGGCGTTTCGTAATTGTTAAGGCTCCTAAGACCTCCTATAAGCTTCTCTCTCCTCCAAAGGATGCCCAAATCAGCTTGAAATGCTTTGATATTTTAACCCATGATAGAGGATGGCATTTTAAGCATAATGGCGTTGGAATTTTGATTTTTCGAATTTCCAATAATTTTCTAGCAATTTCTGACTGAATTGACGGGAAATTCAATTTAAAAATATTCCAACATTTAAAAAATTCGGTTCCACCTCAAAAATTCATAATCTCCATACTTGATATGTGGTTAAAATTTCACAGCAAAATTCCTTTGGGAAGTCTTTTAATTAAAATACCAAAAAATCTTACTTTTACTAGATTTTCTTTATCTTTAAGAAAGTCTATATAAGGGGATAGGTTTTGGATAAAATCAGAATCTCAAACCTCAAGAACCCTAGACTCTCAAAGAAGGCAGCCGTCTCTCTCTCTCCACGTTTTTGAACTCCAGAGCCACAATCAAACACTGAAATCTCACCAAAATCAACACCAAAACATTTTTCCACTCCCACAACATCATCAATCATCAAACATCAACCAACCACCTCCAAAACGTGAAGAACAGCAAGAACAACCAACAACCAGAAGCTTGGTTCTAAAACCTTTCGGGTCTGCCATCAACGGAGCACTCGACGAATCCCGGTGTGAAGAATCGTTGTGAATCCGAAGGTAAAAACAGGTAGAAATCCACTTCCCTAATTCTCTACGGTGTTATCTGTCTTGCCTCAAAATTTGGGCTCAAACTAACCCTTCTACGTTCTGTATTGCTGTTTGTTTAAGCTTCTGTCCAATAACTTGTTTACCAAGTTTCGTGTTAATTCGAATTCAAATTGAAAACTTCAATCACTAACGTCTTGTACATCTTCCAGGCTACACCCATAAAATTTGAGCCAAGAACACTTTCGGGAACAGCCTCAAAGCCGCCGTCCGAGGGCGGTCCGCACCCACGGACGTCATGTCCGGGGTCCCGGACTCCCTGTCCGTAAGCCCGGACGCCCACGGACAGCGGGGGATTTTAAAAAAATTCAAAATTTAGATTTCTAAGAATGTCGGGCCCACGGACATCCTGTCCGTGGCCCCGGACTTCGCATTTTTTGTTTTCCTTTAATTTCGACTCTTCTGTATAACTAGGTTAACTGGGGTCCGTGGTCTCGGACATGGGGTCCGTGGCTACGGACGTAAGCAAAATTCGACCTAATTCTGCCTCCAAAACCCTAGTTTAGGTAGCTTTTAATTTCACTTTAATTTTCTGTCAAAAAATGCTAAAACACAAAAAAACAGAAGCTCGCGCACTTAGGTTAAAACGACTCGTAATAAGCCGCTAAACTAAACCAAGTAAAGGAAAAACGCTAGGAAGGGTAATGAAAGTAATTGAACCCTAAATAAGTCGAATACCAAGCCCCCGAACCCGACTCTACCTTTCCTGATTTACTCTAGGTTAAAATTAGGTGGCGACTCATAATAGGTTCCAGTGAGCTAGCTTAGGTTTTAATAATATTGTTATATGACATAGTATTAATCTTAGGTTATTAAGTGGACCTAAAACCGATTAGATCCTAATCAACTTTAATCAACATAATAGGGTTAAATCGAGGCTCACAGACTGGCGACTCTGCTGGGGACAAACTTCTTAATTTTAACTTGTTTTAATTTTTAGAAGAGGCTTAACTCGAAAATGTTTATTTATGGCTTTATTACACGTTTGTTTATTTCATGCACTTTCATTTCTGCACCTTTGACTATGCGAGCGAGGAGGGTCCACGCAAACCGATTCACCCCGGGACCGTTTGAGGGTCCCCTGTCAGGGACTCACACCTTTTAGGTGATGTGAATAAGCGGGGGAAAAGAGGAGGGTGTCGTCTAACCACACCCCCTTAATACCTGGGCTTTAGCCCCAAGCATTTTCCTGGCAGTACCCTTACCTAGCCCATTGTTTGGTCAGTCAAAGACCCGACCGTAGACGCACACCTTTAGGTGATGTGAAAAAGTGGGGTAGCCCAAAGAGAATAGCGTGCAAGCCCTATTCCTTTGTGGTGACCTGGGCCCGTGCCCCAAGCACCTCTCTGGATCGATGTGTACCCATTGGACTGAGTTATTTCGTGAGGACATTTGCATCACCTCCTTATGTAGAACTTCTGTGTATGTGCTCCTTTTTTCCTGGGCCTCAGGCCCAATGCCTGAATCGATCCATCCATCTCTTCTAGCCCAAATGAAACATTTAAAGGGTTTTCATAGTCCAAATACTTCGATCACCCCAAAACACAAAAAATCCTTTAAGCTGATTCTTGTTACAAGCCTGATTCTTGCAATATCCACTCGTAAGACCAACGAATCTTGTAACCCAAAAGTGTAGTCCAGAGCAGACCCTCCCGAAATTTTGGAGTCCGGCATTCAGTGCAGCACACTAATCTTCGGCCTGAGTTCCTAGCCTCACCCCTCGCAGCTAGGATGTCGTCTGGAGTTAACGATCGAAGTGCTCAGCTCGCTGAGCTTGTGGATTTGATAGGGAAATTAGTTGAGTTAGAATTTGTCCACAAGAGTGCTTTGGAAGAGCTAAGCTCGGGATTTGAGTCGGCTGC